>CM046878.1:470651767-471026630 GCA_025667525.1 Glebionis coronaria
GGTTCTAGGGACTGGATTAGGGGATTTGGGGGTGATTATGGTGAATAGTACTTGTTTCCCTATATGTTTTAGTAATAAAAAATCTGGTTTAAAAAAAGTATTAGTGGGGTGACGTAGGAGGTGAGGTGGTGGAGTTGGGTGATGTGGTAATTGATGATTGGTGGTGTAGGTTTTGATGTTTGGGTAGAAACTCCCCTTGCACTCTCTTGTTGTTTTCATTCAATGTTTTAAACTGCAAATACTCTTTTCCTTTGTAAACATCTTTGGTTCCTTTGTCATTTTTGGCACAATCATGTTGCAAAGTTTTGAACAAGGACTTGATATGCATTTAGAGCAATCTTCAAGGGCCAAACATGTAATATCTTGAAACTTAAGGACCAGTATTGTAATTTGTGAGATTTACAAGGGTCAAAGGTGACAAGTCTTCAATAGCTGACGGACCAATCTTGACAATCTTGACAATCTTCAAAACTTCAAGGGCTTCTTTTGAAAATCAACATTCGGGTCCGTTTCTTTATGCGGCTTTGTTTCCCGTGTTCGTTTTTGCTTGATTCTTGTAATCTTTTGGTGAATTCATGATATCCGTACCTAAAATACACAATGAACAAACACAAGCATATTTTGGGGTATTTTATGATATTTTTAAGCGTTTTTAGCCCGATTGATGAGACTATGTATAAATGCAGTCTCAACACAAAACAATACAAAATTATTAATATTTACTTCGAGTTATTCTAAAGTTCGAGTAATTCAGATCTTTAATTCCGATCATGAACTTTCAACAATTTTGTGTTGTGTACTTTTCCTATAATCATGGTTTTAAAAGGTGCGCTAAAGGGCGCCTCAATGCACACTAAAGCATGAGGCACGACCTCCATGCGATGCTACACGCTGCGCTAGATGTAAAGTCATCAATTTAAAGTGTGACGTGAGCTTAGAAGTGAAAAGGCATGAGGTGTGGGAAGTTTTTTGAATTTAACTTCGAGAAATAATGAATATTATTAAATGTAAGGAAAATTTTATAACTTTAATTATTATGTATAGCACTTACTGTTAAATTAATATATATAAAATATTGAAATATTATGAAAAACACATAATATTTATATATGTTGTGTCGCTTTATGCCACGCTTAAAAAACGCTAAGGCTTCGCATTGGCCACTAAGGCATGGGGCTTGAACATGTCGTCACGTCATGCTTCACGCTATTTATAACTTTGACATTTTATGTTTGTCACTGTTCGACGTTATGCCTCGATTGCTATATTTATCCGACAGGTGAACTCAGAACTAAGCTTTGATTTTCTTTTTTTACATAAGATCGATGCGTGTGGACAATAAGGTGATGTTTGGTAACGAGAAATAAGGTGAAATAAATGAAAATTGGAAGATTTCCAACGTTTCGTAGAGCAAAGAAATTAAAACACGAAGATTTCACAATTCTGTAGAAATCATATTACATTAGAACCAATTCCTTCACTTTTTGAATGGAAATGCAACAAAAGCGGAGAATTTAACTTTGCGGCACGAGTATATAGATAAACGGGTCACGTGATTTGCACATATTCTAAAATATATTATAAAGCATTTGGGACTTTTTATTTTTAGAAAGTTTGAATTTTCAAACATCCTAACCTGTTTCTTATGGAAAGATTAGTGTTGATGGCTTGATGTTGTTCTAACCACCATACCATCAGCCCGTTACCACCGTCTTCCTCATCGTCGTTTTCTTCCACTATCTCTTCCCCAGCCCGTCTTAATCACCACCGTGTATACTCAAAGAAATTAAAATAAAGATAAAAGAAAGACGGTTCAATTTTTTTTATTTGATGTATATCCAGTTAATTATTGGGGAAGACGAAAACAAAGAGAGAGAGAGAGAGAGAGAGAGAAAATAAAAAAATTTGTGCTTTTGTCACGTGGGTGGGTCTGCAATTCTCCTTTTTTAGCTCAATTAAAATTTTTTCTTTTTTTTACTATATTTGTTGACTTGTTTTGTAAAAACAACTTGCATCTATTTTTATACTTCTCGAATTTACCTATTATAAAAGAAGCAAAACATATTTTAAATGGTTTTATACAATGTTTTGTAACCTGATCGACCCATCCGGTTCAACCGATTGATTGGTTCCATTTTTTGGGGTTAAATTGACCTGGGTCTTATATTTTAAAAACCCGGTGCGATCCACCGGGTTTGAAGCGACTCAGTTAGTGAGACTCGGCTAGTTTTTGATTTTTTTCGTGATTTTATAATATGTATTTTTGGGAAAAAAAGTTATCCTGCTGCTTTGCGCTATTAACCGACTAGTATTCTAAAAAACATTTACCATCTCCAGTATCTTATCCCTCTCTCCAACTTATGGATCTGATAAACCATGAACATTGGTTATCCATTTTCGTATATTTTGTCATGTTGATATTGGTGTTCTTTCAATAATTAACAAATCGTGGAATAGTATGCATTTCTTAAGCATTTTGATGATCTAATTCCATGATTTATTTAATTTACCTTTTTCTTGTTCCTTTACTTTTGATTTTGGTTATTTTGATCTTCTGCTCCTGTTGTGAAAAGAATTGTTCTTATTCCGAATGTTTCACAAGCAATCTGTTTATCTAATTTCAAGATTCGTTCTTTTGTGTTCTTGTTATCTCACAAATATTGTCAAAAGAAAATTATCAGGTATATTTTTTTTTATTTCTTGGATCAAATCTCTGTATTGCCAAACAAAAGAATTCGATTAGAATTCTCTACCAAATTATATTCTCTAAATTATTAATCTCTACTTGATTTCATTTGCTAGAATTCTCTCTATCAAACGTGTCCTAAGTCTATACAAAATAGTCACTAATGGTGGCTTAGTGATAAAAGCATTGTGACAAATATACTTTTAAAATGTGTGAGGTTTAAGTTCGATTCGTGTTACAGGTCCAACCAGGCCCAGATCTAGGCATGTGAGGGAGGGGCAATCGCACAAGGCTTTCATATTTTAAGGGGCCTCCGATTTCTAAACCATGGTTATATTATAAAATCATTTTTGGAGGTCTTATTGTTGTTCTAATAATATGATCTAAGAGGGAATTGGAAGTGTCTTTTAATAGAAGAAAAAAGCTTGACCTGCTTATTAATGGGGATATTGGGTTGCGTTGTAGTATTGGAGAAGATAACCTTTATTATTATCGTCTATGGAGATTTGTCTTGACCTTTTATTTTTATTACTTTTCGAATAACACCTTTGTCTTTTATGATGTTTGAATTTAACCTGTAGGTAATATTTTTTGTTCCAAAAAGACTTACAAAATATTTAAGCTTTAAAGCCTTCATATAAAAATACTACAGTACAGTACTACGTATACCGCTAATTTGAAACATAAATTAGAAAAAAACATGTTTAGCTACTATATGTATACGAACTAAATATGTAAAGGACCATGCTTTATAAAATCATTGCGACATTCTGAAATTTTGGATGCCAATGATTACATTTTTAAAAATACGAGGAGGAAGTATCTAAACTAGTTGTTGTGGAATAAGCTATATTACTTATGTGTTATAGACGAAAAAGGTGTGTTGTGCGGACTAAAAATAACCTTACATGGAAACGAATATTTTTTTTGGACTAGAAGAGTAAGAACAACAATTTGTTACTTGATCGATTATGATAGTAATGGGTAATAACACTATTGTTTGTCGATTTTATTCCTTCGATACATGATTTAAGGGCCTATTTTGTTATTATGGCACAGGGCCTGCAAATTTCATGGGACGACCCTAGGTCCAACCAATTCTATTTTCCGTCAAGCTTTTGAAATTCGATTTGAATGTGTATAACGATAAGTTAAAACCTACAAAATTAAGTGGCTAATTAGTCAAAAATCATGGCTACTAGAAAATAATAAAAATGTCTAAAGTTTTACTGATTCTTTTAAATCAAGCAATTACTCGTAACTATTATACACCAACAAACCACCGAGTTCGTAATGCTTCTGACACAAACAAGAAGACACACACACACACACACACACACACACACACACACACACACACACACACACACACATATATATATATATATATATATATATATATATATATATATATATATATATATATATATATATATATATATATATATATATATATATATATATATATATATATATATATATATATATATATATATATATATATATATATATATATCCTATAGATAAATCTTATTCCAAAAGAAAGGGACATTGCTTTCCAGTTAGAGAGTTTTTTATTGAACATGTCAACAAGAATGCCCCAATTAGCACAGCTGGACATATTCCCACCAATTGGGAGACCCAAGTAGGTGCATGGAAAGTTAGAAGGAAGGCAACCTATCATAGATACAAGAGAGTTAACTTCTAAATTGGTAACGCCAACGCCATAAAGCTTACTCTTATGGAAGTTAATTTTGAGACCAGAAGCAAGGTTAAAGCATGTTAAAATTCTAGATAAGTTCATTTCATTTAACCATGACCATTCACCCATAATTAGTGCATCGTCTGCAAACTGAAAGTCTGAAACACAAATGTTGTCTTTACCCACTTTGGCTCCATGAAAGATTTTGTTACAAGCATTCAAGAGGGCAACATTGAGAGCTTAAATTGCAATTAAAGAGAAATGGTGAGATGGGGTCACTTTGTCGAAGACCTTTTTCAACTTTGAATTCCTTTGTTGGTGAGCCATTTACAAGAACTAATGCAAAATTAGACTTGAGACAAGACGAGATCCAAGTCCTCCATTTGCGACTAAACCCTATTTTTTTCATGATAGAGAACAAGAAAGACCAATTCAATGAGTCAAAAGCCTTTTCATAGTCGAACTTGAGAAACATGAGACGTTTCTTATACTTTTTCGCCCAAGAGATGATTTCATCAACAATAAGAGGACCATCAATGATTTGGCGGCCTTTTATGTATGCCATTTGCACCTCACCAATTACCGAAGGAATAAAAAGGGAAAGACGATAAGCAAGGATCTTGGCGATAATTTTGTGTTGACAACTGATGAGACTAATAGGCCGATATTCACCAATAGTAAGCGGATCATCGATTACGGGGATAAGGGTGATAAAAGAAGAGTTACAACAGAGAGTAATGTAGGCTGTGTTATCAAATACTTTAATGTAAGCAATGATGTCATCTTTAATGATCTCCCAATGTTTTTTAATGAATTTAAAAGTGAAACCATCCGGACCCGGTGCTTTGTCCCTGCCACAATCCCAAATTGCGTCTTTCATCTCTTGAATGGTGATGGTACGGTTAAGAAGAGAAGATTCTTCTATCAACATGTGTTTTAAGAGATTGCTAGTGAAAGATGGTCTACGATTGCTGGTCTCTTTAAATTTTGACTCGTAAAACTTGTGGATGTGGTTCTTGATCAAAACTAGATTTGTAATCCATGACCCAAGAATATTTAACCCATTTAATTCTCGAATGATTTAATTTGGAGGTAAGCATTCCATGGAAGAAATGTGAATTCTCATCACCATCAACAGCCCATTTAACCTTGGCCTTTTGACGAAGATCCAAGACCTTAATGCGTTCCAAGGATGTGAGTTCTTGGACAATATCAATTATGGTAGTGGCATTAGTTGACGTAAGAGGACCTGCTTCAGCTTTGTTATCGAGGTCATCAAGTTTTCCATGTAGCTTAACTGTTGCAGCTGACTCAACACACTAAATATCTGATCGTCATTTCTTGATGGAAGATTTGAGGTGTGGAAGTTTTGATTTAAAACTAACAGCCGGGTGCACAATAGAATAGACCACATATGGTGCCCAACAAGGAAGCACAAGGGGCTGAAAATCCTTGTATGAAATCCAAGAGTTATACAACTTTAAAGGTGAAGGCCCGTAATCGGTGATGGAGTTAGAAAGTAGCAAGGTTGTGTGGTCTGATATCTCTCGTTAAGGCAGTAACATAGGAGTATGTCCACAGGAATATGAAGTGTTTGGATACAAGGATTTGATCAATCTTGCTAAGTTTAGAACAGATGTTGTCCATTCTAGTGAAACGCTTACCACCTATGGGGAGATCACATAAGTCTGAAGTAAAGATGAACTTGTTAAACATTGAAGCACCAGTTGCATCAAAGATCGAGCCTAACGTTTCGAAGAGTTTCTCACTTCGTTAAAGTCTCCAAACACAATGGAGAGAATGTTCTGCTGATTTATGATTTGATTCAATTCTCGCCAAAGTCTTTCCTTTTTCTTGTGGTCTTAAGGTGCATATATCACTATCATGAGACAAGTAGTGTCAAAGTCACGCCATTTGCCTGTGATTGCTATAAACCCATCCCCCTCAATTGCCGAAGATGGGGGGTCCCAAATAGCGATAATGCCGCCGGATTTTCCATTTGCTTTTTTATTAAAGTAGGCAAACTTGGAAATTTATTTTCATCTCGTGACGTTGTTTCTTGTAGACCCCGAAGCATGACTTTGTTTTCAATACAGAGCCTTTTCACCCAACTCCTTTTATGATCTTCTACAATCCTTTTAATATTAAGTGAAAGAACATTCATGGAATAATATTGTCACCACGGTTAACACATTCTGAGACTTCTTGTTCCATACCATTCATGGTAAGTCCTACTAAATTACCAACATTAATGGTATTGTTTACCTCCTTGGATTTTGAGTTGTTCGACGTGGTGGGTTGAGATAGAATACAAGTATTGTAAAACCCGCATTAAAATACCATGAACAGTACACATGAACAGTATACAATGGAAATACGGTAAAATTAAAACTTTCCATTTATAATATAATTCACGTGTCATGGTATTAAATAACATGTAGTTACGTAAATATTATAAATGTGTTAAGTACACGACATATAAAAATCACGACATTAAAACATAAACGATCACGTAATTGTTTGAACACGGAAAAGTTACGGGTTTCCTCGTGGACACCTTATAGGCCGCGGCTACACAAGGAACAAAGGAGAAAATGGGCCTTGGCCCATGACCCAACAAAATACATGTTAAGTAAAAATCCAGGGAAACACATCATAATTTTAGGTTTAACAAAAAGCTCTCTTGCCTCCTTTTGTGTCTATTGTCACCGGCCACCATAAACCACAAGAACAAACCGGACGATTTTCTTGGTTAATCATTCGTATGTACGTGATCGTGTTCATAGCTTTTCTTTCCACGTGCTCGGTAAATCAATCACCATTTTATTTTATTTAATTCTTATGGAATTCATGTCTTATTTAATTAATCATTAAAAACAAGTAATAAGAACACACGGGGATTAATTAAATCATGATTAAAGGGGTGTTTGTGTTTGTTGGTTTCGGCCGAGACACCACCGAGAGCCAAGAGGCTCTCGGCTTGCATTCAACACCACCACCGAGACCCAGAAGGCGCTCGGCTTGGTTGGGTTTGGCTCGGACGACACATGGAAACCCCGACCGTATGTCGGGGGTGTGGTTTTGGTTTGGACCGAGAGCCAACCGAGTCCTTAGGGTCTCGGTGGGGCTTCTTTTGGGCTAACAGTGGGAACCGAACACTAGCAGGGGGAACCGGTCCACTACCGGTGTGAACCGGCCGAACCACCAGTGTAAACCATGGCTCGGCAATGGGAACCGCAAGCCACCAGTTGCAACCGGCTAACCGGTCTAGCCACTGGTAGGGCTGTTTGGCTCGGCTTATAAGTAAACCGGGTTTCGGGCTCGGGTTAATTTTTAAAACATGGGTTCAGGTCTCGGGTTAAATATTAAAATCAGAATAAAACATTTTAATTAAATTAATTACTAGACTTTTTAGTTTAATTAATTTCATGACTTAGGTTTAATATTAAATTAATATCACGTGTATAACCTAAAATATTTAACTTAGCTTAATTTAATTAAAACAAGTATTTTTAATTAAATTCCATATAACGTATAGTTTAATTAATTAACCAGTTATTAAATTAATAAGCTATAACCATGACTTGTGTTATACTATTTAAACTTTAATTATTATTTATAATCCAGCTTATTTCTAAATATGGAAACTTACTATTTTTGGGAACTTTCTATTTTTAGAAACTTACTATTTATGGGAACATGCTATTTTTAGAAAGTTACTTAGTATTACAATACAAGTATTATTGTAACACCCCACTTGGATAAGTGGACCGTTACGTGTATTTACGGTGTGTCATCAAAGCATAAGGTTAAATGTCGTAAAACATTAACTAACCATATAGGAAATACCGGAATCAAACATCGGTAATCCAACATAAGCTCAAAACATAAAAAGTAAATACTGAAGGAAAGGACTAAACAATGTCCAAATAAGCAGAATAATGTAAGAAGTGCATAAAGTAAGAAGTCTGGATAGATTCCATCCAAATGCACATGCTCCCAGAATCCTAAGAGCGTCCTGGTGTACCTGCCGCTGGAACATGGAAGGAACTACGGCTAAGCATTACGCCCAGTGAACGGATATAAAGCATGATAAGAAATACTGAAATGAAGCAGATGATAAAATATTGAAACTGTAAGACTGATAAGTAAAATTGCAGCGGAAATCTGTGTATACTCTGAAATGCCTGATTTATAAATAATAAAGCTGAACTGTTGTCTGATAAATCTGAAAACATGCATTTACTGTATTTTAATTGCCAAGAGCTTATATAGATCATGTATTGTATCAAACTGTTGCATGAATAACTGGAGGGGTGACCTCGTCATGCTGTAGAGGGGTGACCTCTAAATAATGTGTTGCGTGGAGGGATCAGCTCTAATGTGAAGGATGTAGAGCACACACCACATTCACCTGATAAACTGTAAACTGATAGCATAGGATGCATCCATACCCCCCCACTAATAATACTGATAAAATGGCCAAGCTGAAATGAGTGGAACGCTACAGGATATCACTCTCTCACAGGCGAGTCATGACACCGGTGCCTCAAGTGTCATGGTTACGGTACCTCCGTAACTAGTACTACTGACTGGTCATGCTTGTATATAAGGCTCATGCGATATCTTAGTTATTAAAATGATTTCAGATAATTTATAATATGTACTGGGGAAAACATTTGGCTGCAGATGGGAAATCCTAATCATGCATAGAATGGAAGTCCATACTGAAAGGACGAAAAATCCGTACCTCGTGTCTAGTAATGAATCAAGAATGAAACGTGAAGGATCTTGTAACACCCCCACAAATGCTATGCGCAGCGGAACTACAACATATGGGTGCTACGTAGTTATCATCACACATAAGCTATATTAAACGACTCAAGAGACGTAAAAGTTCAAACATAAAATTTAACATTATTAAAAACATACAAGTCTACAGTTTTCCAAATCCCAAGAATTATATAAAACAGAGTTGCGTTTAGGTCCCCACTGAATCTCAACCCAAAAATACATTTTCATTCACATGACATAGTATAAAATTTTTAAGTGCAAAAGGGAGGAAAACAAAGTAGACCGCCAAGCCACCACAACTTCCATCCTCGCATGCTCCGCTGCTAACAATCTTGGTTACCTGAAACACATGCTTAAAATCGTCAACACAAAGGTTGAGCGAATCTATAGGTTTATCAAAACATCAGTTGAACATAAGTATTAAAACCAATCATGATCATTCAATAGCATTGTCGTACTCACAATCTATTTTCAAGGTTATGACAATTGTGTTTAAGCTCATGACACTAATCCGTTAACTCAATCACCCGCGTAATAATTACCGAGGTGATTCAGATGAAACCAGTGCCCCTTCTAAAGGCATCAGTTGCAATTATACCTTATCTCTCATACAAGATAATCTACCGCAGAACTTACTCAACGTACAGCTTCTCGGCTAGCATTGGGTCGTTAGCCCCGTAGTACTACAAATTGCATAAGTATTTCCCCCTACTCGAGGGCAGGACAATAGTTAATAGTTCATGAATTTAGGGACTTTTGCAACTAGGTACTCAACACAATTTCGAGGCAACATTCGGGTCCAACAATCAATCAAGACTTATGTTCATTTTCATTTAAATTAGCATGTATCCCCCTCGCGGGTTAAAAACATTTGAATAAAGTAAAGAGCGAGGCTATAGACTCACCTTGCGTAGTAGTAGTGGTTCTAGCGAAGACGTAGCGAGAAATGTCACCGACGACGTGGATGCTCGGGAAAATCAAACACAACACCTAACGAATAAACACGTAATGAATCAACACATTCAAGTACCTTTAAGTACTGTATGTATATGATTAAGAACACTCAAGGTTCATATAAACTCACGCCAAAAATCCATACAAGTGATATTTACTAGACACTAACCATTTTATACTTTATTAGAATTATCGCGCATTTTACAACTCTGCCGGTACATACCGAATGTACGGGCTGTTTTACCTCACTTAGACCACTCCTAAAAATCTGAGAAAATTTGTAAAAATCACTTATAATCTGTAGAAACCCCTCACCAAATTTCATAAAAAGTTTCCACTCCTAAGACCTTCTGCCCGACACATCTTTGAAGTACAAAATTCAGACAGTTTTGCACACTCGACTCGTAAGATCGTTTTGACCATCTTAACCAATGCCATTTGAAAATCGGACTCTTGATTATGAAAATAGACTCGAAACGCTAAGTTTAGGGCCTGAGAACAACTTCCAAACATTTTTAGAACTCTAGTTACAATCCTAGACATTCGACCTATATTTTGACAAAAACCCGTAACTTGTGATTTTCATCACCCGGTACGCCTCAAACTTTAAAATATCATAACTTTTGACTCGTTTTGAGTTAGAAGCTCTACCTTATACCGAATCGAAGCTAAAAAGAAGCTCTACAACAATATCCTATCTTCTCAACCTGGACTTAGACTTAAATCCACGAAAATAACCCTTAAACAATCTGATCTAAATTGACTCTTTCAAAATCATATTAAAACATCATTTTGACCAATTTCATCAACTCCTATACTCCTAACATCACCTACTAACCATCCTAATCAAACCAAAACACCCTAAATCACTTGTATGTTCATCCTTATTCAAAACCCACATCAAAAACTAAACATGCAATATAATTAAATACATATAAAATAATAATAACAAAGAAATAGAACCATACCCACAAGAAACAAGATCAATACACCAAGAACACCAAAACCCCCATGTGTGCCGTGGGGTTTGGGGCTGAAATCACCATGGGAAAACATCTCCCATGCTCCAATATTTTAGTAGTGTGTTCCTACACACATTTAAACATAACCCCACGAGATTAATTAAATCAAATCATAGTTTTTATCAAGATTAATCAAAAATTAGATCTAAAAAAAATGTTGTTGCATGTGTAATTTTATTGGTGGGATTTACTTAACTTGATGTTATAAACATGGGACTTTGATTGGATTTGTCAAAAACCAAGTTTTGATGGTGGTTTAAGGTGGTGGTGGTGTTGCCGTGAGATAGAGAGAAGAAGGAGGGAGGGAGTGAAATTTTTGAAGTGAATTTTTGTGAAGTGTGTGTTTGGTTGGTTATTTTATAAAGTTAGGAGGGACCAAAGTGCAATTATGGCTTTCTTTTGGCCTTTAATGAAAACGACCACAAATGTTTACGGGAATGACTCATTAGTCAATTTGGAAAATTCACGGGAGTCGGGTTTCGCCCCGAACACTTGAAAATACTTTTAAATGGTTCAAACGCACACAAAACGAATATACATATGGTTCCGACTCGACTTAACACGTAATAAAAATAAAATCTCGAAAAACTCAAATATCGGTCAATCGATAATAAAATGTAAGTTTTGGGCATCCGTCGGTATCGTATTCGTTATCGGTTCTTCTTAAATCGTCAATCGTTAAATTAAGACCGTAGACGTTGGTTTCAACTTAAACCGTCAAATAAATCCACGATAAAAATTCTTAAAAATTTCAAAAATATACGTAAAATAGGATTAAATAAATGACGTTGGGCTCGGGATATCACATCCACAAGTGAGCCTCAACTTACGAGAGATGCTCATACTGAAGAGCTCTTGAGACAATAACTTAGCATCATACGGCACTTTCACGGGTGTTACATCCTCCCCTCCTTAAGGGAGCGACGTCCCGGCGCTCTCTGGTTCTTATACTCGCATTTCGTACTACTAGGAAGATAAGGGTACTCCTTCCTAAAGAGGTCTTTACGTTTCGATATGGACTTCGGTTCACGTCTCGGGTTCCATCACACCTTCACGATGAGTATTACACCTTGCTTTAATTCTCTTAACATCTCGATCCATGGTCTCCACTTCAATTTCCCAATTTCTTCCTACGACTCAACACATCTCTTTCCAAAGCTTCTCGCAGTTAGCAAATACTTCTTAATCTACACCATCTCTTTCGTAGTCTCTCAAATCATTTCAAGTCCATTCAACTGAATTTTCCTTACTTCATCCTATCCAACTGGCGATCTACATTTTCATCCACAAAATGTTTCCACTGGTGCAGCTTCCACTCTAGCACGGTAAATTTTGTTGTACAAGCATTCCATCAAGGACACATGTCGATCTTCAACCACTACCAAAATCAATCACACACGTTCGGAGCATGTCTTCCAACTTTCTAATTGTCCTTTCACTTGGTTCATCATCTCATAAAGACACTACTCCCAAAATAAAATCGCACATGTCACACATAACCCCATCGAAAACGTTCAGAATATACAAGACGAAGTAATTATTACTAGTCGTACAAAATCACCTTATCGCAATATTACGTACATACAACCCTAGTTCGTCAAAAACGAGTTCATCGATACGGAATCATTCGACATAATACATAACTCTCCTGAAAACGTCACAATCCAATCAAACACAAAAGCCATAATAAAACACATACAACCACATTACGGCAAGTTTGCAAAATAGCCAAACCATGCCAAGTATATAAGTTCAACCAAGTTAACTCATGCTTGCTAATCAGCCAAGCCATGATAAAATAAGGAATGTTGACATATTTCTCGGATGAGCCCAGTCAAAAAGAAAATTGCAAGTTTAAGAAGGTTCACAGCTTGCTAGTTATGGATGCACATCCAAAAAGAAAATAAAATAAAATAAAATACATACATATGTCATCGCAGGGCGCTCACCCATGGATCCATATCCAAAAGGTATTACAAGGACACCATCCTACTTTCGTCCCAAACGTGGTCAAAATCTCAATAAGCATCACCGTTCACAGTTAAATATAAAAAGAAATATATTACATGGCACGTGTTCTCCATGATCGGACTTCATTGGACAATGTCGTCTCAAGTCCTCACAACTTACGATCACTCAACCATATCTCTTAACACATAAATACATAAAAAGCAGTGGTTTACCACACAAACATCAACTATGGCTATCTATCGTCTAACCATCGATAATCAAGGATGGTTGAGTCAAGCAAAGAGGATTCCTCACTTAAATAAGCGAAAACGACAATGGAATTGTCTTCTAATTACTGATGCACAGTTGGTAAACTTCAACAGTTTATCGCGTGTCGTTAAACATATCAAAAGAACAAGAAAGAAAATATATAAGGTACGATACATTCGACGTAGGAGAAGTCTTCGTCCTTTCCCTTAGAGTTATTCAAACTCGGTTTTCCTCTACTTCGGAAGTCTTCTATTTTTGTTAAAAACTCTTCTCAGTGTCGATTCGCGCCCCTTTGGTATTTCATCAACACCCTCGTGATTCCGATAATCTTCACACATTACACACAACTCATAAAAACATTTTTCCAAAATTACTCGGTCACAGTGACTTACTAAGTCAACGCCAAACAAAAAGAAAAGATTTCAAAGAACACAAGAAAATTCAAAAATTGTCTTTAGGAATCAAAGAAAATGCGATTACTTGCATAAGGATCCACCAATTAAAAAAAAAACGTTCTCATCCAAACATTTATCAAAACACTACAAGTTTCAAGATGACCAATTTGTTTGACACGATAGTGCCCTTCCTAAACTATGCATAATTAGCTAGATCATGCATACTTGAGGATCAAGCAACAACAACCAACAAAACAGGACTCTTCCCGAATTATGCATAGTTAGCTAAGCTGTGCATAATTGAGGATCGAGTGACAACACAAACATTATTATTACATACCAAACACGACTATGGAAGTTTTCGACCTAATCTTCAAAATAATTAAACCATTTGAAATGAAATTTGAAATGGGAAAATATTGCTACCATCGTTTTAAGAAACACATCAAACATTTTTCGTCCACTTTGGAAACATACTTTTACTTTGCCTTTTTGTGAGGAAAATAAATAAATAATTAAATAAAGAAATTGACACCATTTGCATTTAGTTCACCAAAACATTTGACACACTCATACCTATTTTCACAATAGACTATTCACAAAATAACGGTAAGGTGGTTCATGATTAAAGATCATTGCAAGCACAACAAGTAATAAAATTAAGATCAATGAGATCGAACGAGGTAAACGAGCAATATATTTGCCAACGGAAATTAACTACATTAGAAATGAAAATACTTCAAATGTATGACAAAAGTCTCAGGATAATAACAGTGATCTACGAATACATGGAGTGAAAGTTGAATATCAACACAAGCGTCAAAAGTAAAAATAAAAATAAAACAACGATCATAATTCCCATCGTCTCGTGTTGCACACACATTCCACGAAGTGTATACGGGAAGAGAAGAATAATCACTTGGTTAACTATAAACAATTTTCACCAGGAAGATCGAGTTCTTTTACCTCTACAATTTGGTAAAGCGGCTTCGCCTCCTCGCTTTTGTTCAATATAAATAAATAGCCAATTTAACGAAGATTTATAACATCATTCAAGTAATTACAGAATTTTAGGTTCCATTAACCGAAAGAAGAAAGTTACGGCGTCCATGAATCATGACAAAAATACACCGGGTAACATACCCTCATCATCAAGTACTAGCGAAGTAGCGACACAAAAATAAATATAATAATATTGGTTTCATACCATAGACAATATTAAAATGA
This sequence comes from Glebionis coronaria, assembly GCA_025667525.1. Classification (NCBI taxonomy): domain Eukaryota; kingdom Viridiplantae; phylum Streptophyta; class Magnoliopsida; order Asterales; family Asteraceae; genus Glebionis; species Glebionis coronaria. The sequence continues at coordinate 470,666,768 of CM046878.1, forward strand.
ACAATCACATGACGACTCATGTTTAGATACAGACTCACAAAATCAAAGAAGGGATGTCGGACGATCGAACCATCGTGACTCAAAACATTATATATACATCTTTATTAAATAATATACAAGTAGGCGTGTGTTGTGTAATCCAGTTGCGTATAATAATTAGTGTTACCTTGTACATTGTAAAACCGAACATTTACACATTTTTAATTTGTGTTACACTATTAAAGAATTTATACCTTTCATTTTCCAATCTTTACAACGCTTTCATTTCTGGAAAAATTTCAATCTCTCGGAAATTATTAACATTAGTAGATGCGGTGACTCGGTTATCATAATTGACAAATCATTAGGTTTGAAAATCTCCATACTTGTGTCAAAACCTCATTAATGTTCATATCTTAAGTACCAAAAACATACGTAGTAAGAATTTTCCAAGTTTTACGTTTTTATTATTACGACTTATATTATCACAAATATACACGTATCCAACATGACTCAAACTAGTCCAATTAACTCTTAAAATCAACCTTTGACTTTTATTACACACATGTTTTCCCCAAAACTGTTTTGTTAAATCATATTCGCGTAATTCGACTCAAATGATAAAGAGGTTTCACGTGGTATTATCTCGGATACTTACTGATTTTAGTCGAGACTTAAATCTCAATAATAATAATATAATAAACAATCAAAATGCTTAACTCAATAATTTTAAAATATATAAAATTCAACTTTTAATCCTTAGCCCATTATCAAATGATTTTAAAATTAACACATCTCGTCGCGGAATAAAACAAAAGATTTTTCAAACGATTTTAAACAAGCATCATCAAATTACACATATTGATTCTCTATAACGACAATTAAACAAACAAATGATTTCCAATGACGTTCCATCAATGTTTAAAATTTTATTTCAAGCATTATAATTTCATACTTAAAGTGTATATTCCGATTTTATCCCAGTTTATTTACTACAACGAGTGACGAGTTCTAGTTTACACCAATGCATACGTAAACATAACCTTATGTTTAAATTAAACCAATTTTTACAAAGTTTCTACCTCCAAAATATATGACCAATTTTTCTACTCTATATTACAAATTATGCCAAAAGTTTGCTACATTGACCCGAAAATTAATTCATACTAAATCCGAAGCTACATATACTCAATAGTCATCTCGCAAATTTTATTATAACTCCTTTCTCGAACTAATTTAAACAAATTCTTAACAAGTCCATCACAATCTTTTAGTATCAAATTTTAATATATGAAAACAAGGATTTTACGAGTAATAATAATTACTTATTACGATTTACCAACCAAGGTTGAAGGAAAATAATTTCACAATGTCCGTTTATTCTCTACACGAATTTTACTTGTTACAAAACACATCATACGTCATTTTTATCCGAAAGTTTCGTTCACCAAATATTAAATATATAAAACACTTTATGTTTAAATCATTCAATCAACAAAGTTCGATGCTTACTTAACTTGCACAAATGCCGGACCTCGTCATGTAAAATATTAACTTCAAAATAATGAAACAACAAAACAAAATGAAATAAATGGAACGAGAATACGTATGTCAACTAAATGTTATTATCGGCCTCGGATGAGTCTCGAAATCGTACTCCACAAAATTAACACAAAAACCAACCAAATTCCAAGTTATCGCGCTTGATCACAACGCCAGTCTATTTTAAAACACATCTTTAAAATTCAAGTAGAATAGTAAACAACGATTAAATGGCAACACGCCTCAACCACGTTTCATAATATACACACATGATTCGCCGCCCCAATGTACGCATCGTCGATTATACTTTGTCTATGTTATAGTTACGTGAACTAACATATCAAACCCATTAGGAATAAAGGAAATAAAGTAATACGTAAGTAAATTACGTTTCAAAAGAAAATGTCCAAAATGACACATCACGGTGCGATAACGACAATCGAGATCGACCTAGTCGATATAAAATATGTTACGAAGCATCCTTTACGTATCTAGAATATCAAACGAGGTTCACACTCGGTTATTCGAACAATAAATTAATTATCAAGATTGATAATTAGCGGTTAAGCCGAGGTCTCAACAAAACCGCATTTTAAATGTATGATAATCACACAAGGACCATTGCTTCACGTGCAATGCCTTTGAATACCATAGTATATACATACTTATACATACAACCATTCCTACATACACGTAGGATTACAACGCGGTGTTGCCATGTAATGCAATGTAGCCCGTTATGCCAATTACATGCAACATATAAGATAATCTTACAAGAATTTGCAAATTACGATGATAAGTACTCAACGTACAAAACAATATATCTCAATATATATCTCAAAGTATTTACTTACTAAATACTTAGGGAATTCATATCAATTTCGAGGGATACATCTAAAATATAAAGCAATGCTAAAGAATTCTTACCGGAGCCATGCAGGATAGTTGTGTGCTTGGACAATTTCTTACGACACCAAAAGTTATAGTTTAGGATTTTTCAAAATGACCTAGTTCTCTATAACTCATGGCTCTGATTACCAATCTGTAACACCCCCACAAATGCTATGCGCAGCGGAACTACAACATATGGGTGCTACGTAGTTATCATCACACATAAGCTATATTAAACGACTCAAGAGACGTAAAAGTTCAAACATAAAATTTAACATTATTAAAAACATACAAGTCTACAGTTTTCCAAATCCCAAGAATTATATAAAACAGAGTTGCGTTTAGGTCCCCACTGAATCTCAACCCAAAAATACATTTTCATTCACATGACATAGTATAAAATTTTTAAGTGCAAAAGGGAGGAAAACAAAGTAGACCGCCAAGCCACCACAACTTCCATCCTCGCATGCTCCGCTGCTAACAATCTTGGTTACCTGAAACACATGCTTAAAATCGTCAACACAAAGGTTGAGCGAATCTATAGGTTTATCAAAACATCAGTTGAACATAAGTATTAAAACCAATCATGATCATTCAATAGCATTGTCGTACTCACAATCTATTTTCAAGGTTATGACAATTGTGTTTAAGCTCATGACACTAATCCGTTAACTCAATCACCCGCGTAATAATTACCGGCGTGATTCAGATGAAACCAGTGCCCCTTCTAAAGGCATCAGTTGCAATTATACCTTATCTCTCATACAAGATAATCTACCGCAGAACTTACTCAACGTACAGCTTCTCGGCTAGCATTGGGTCGTTAGCCCCGTAGTACTACAAATTGCATAAGCGGCTATTTCCCCCTACTCGAGGGCAGGACAATAGTTAATAGTTCATGAATTTAGGGACTTTTGCAACTAGGTACTCAACACAATTTCGAGGCAACATTCGGGTCCAACAATCAATCAAGACTTATGTTCATTTTCATTTAAATTAGCATGTATCCCCCTCGCGGGTTAAAAATATTTGAATAAAGTAAAGAGCGAGGCTATAGACTCACCTTGCGTAGTAGTAGTGGTTCTAGCGAAGACGTAGCGAGAAATGTCACCGACGACGTGGATGCTCGGGAAAATCAAACACAACACCTAACGAATAAACACGTAATGAATCAACACATTCAAGTACCTTTAAGTACTGTATGTATATGATTAAGAACACTCAAGGTTCATATAAACTCACGCCAAAAATCCATACAAGTGATATTTACTAGACACTAACCATTTTATACTTTATTAGAATTATCGCGCATTTTACAACTCTGCCGGTACATACCGAATGTACGGGCTGTTTTACCTCACTTAGACCACTCCTAAAAATCTGAGAAAATTTGTAAAAATCACTTATAATCTGTAGAAACCCCTCACCAAATTTCATAAAAAGTTTCCACTCCTAAGACCTTCTGCCCGACACATCTTTGAAGTACAAAATTTAGACAGTTTTGCACACTCGACTCGTAAGATCGTTTTGACCATCTTAACCAATGCCATTTGAAAATCCGACTCTTGATTATGAAAATAGACTCGAAACGCTAAGTTTAGGGCCTGAGAACAACTTCCAAACATTTTTATAACTCTAGTTACAATCCTAGACATTCGACCTATATTTTGACAAAAACCCGTAACTTGTGATTTTCATCACCCGGTACGCCTCAAACTTTAAAATATCATAACTTTTGACTCGTTTTGAGTTAGAAGCTCTACCTTATACCGAATCGAAGCTAAAAAGAAGCTCTACAACAATATCCTATCTTCTCAACCTGGACTTAGACTTAAATCCACGAAAATAACCCTTAAACAATCTGATCTAAATTGACTCTTTCAAAATCATATTAAAACATCATTTTGACCAATTTCATCAACTCCTATACTCCTAACATCACCTACTAACCATCCTAATCAAACCAAAACACCCTAAATCACTTGTATGTTCATCCTTATTCAAAACCCACATCAAAAACTAAACATGCAATATAATTAAATACATATAAAATAATAATAACAAAGAAATAGAACCATACCCACAAGAAACAAGATCAATACACCAAGAACACCAAAACCCCCATGTGTGCCGTGGGGTTTGGGGCTGAAATCACCATGGGAAAACATCTCCCATGCTCCAATATTTTAGTAGTGTGTTCCTACACACATTTAAACATAACCCCACGAGATTAATTAAATCAAATCATAGTTTTTATCAAGATTAATCAAAAATTAGATCTAAAAAAAATGTTGTTGCATGTGTAATTTTATTGGTGGGATTTACTTAACTTGATGTTATAAACATGGGACTTTGATTGGATTTGTCAAAAACCAAGTTTTGATGGTGGTTTAAGGTGGTGGTGGTGTTGCCGTGAGATAGAGAGAAGAAGGAGGGAGGGAGTGAAATTTTTGAAGTGAATTTTTGTGAAGTGTGTGTTTGGTTGGTTATTTTATAAAGTTAGGAGGGACCAAAGTGCAATTATGGCTTTCTTTTGGCCTTTAATGAAAACGACCACAAATGTTTACGGGAATGACTCATTAGTCAATTTGGAAAATTCACGGGAGTCGGGTTTCGCCCCGAACACTTGAAAATACTTTTAAATGGTTCAAACGCACACAAAACGAATATACATATGGTTCCGACTCGACTTAACACGTAATAAAAATAAAATCTCGAAAAACTCAAATATCGGTCAATCGATAATAAAATGTAAGTTTTGGGCATCCGTCGGTATCGTAGTCGTTATCGGTTCTTCTTAAATCGTCAATCGTTAAATTAAGACCGTAGACGTTGGTTTCAACTTAAACCGTCAAATAAATCCACGATAAAAATTCTTAAAAATTTCAAAAATATACGTAAAATAGGATTAAATAAATGACGTTGGGCTCGGGATATCACATCCACAAGTGAGCCTCAACTTACGAGAGATGCTCATACTGAAGAGCTCTTGAGACAATAACTTAGCATCATACGGCACTTTCACGGGTGTTACAGATCTACTCCAACTTCACGGATGCTACATAAGTAAGGGACGTGAAATGAGTTGTCTGATTACTGTTACTGTTACTGATTCTTATTGTTCTTAATTTGATTTATTATAATCTTGTATTGCTGTACTATTCTGTATATAATTTTATCACTCTGACTGTCTTTAAATGTTTACTGAATAGTATATATCTTGTATTTCTGGTTACTGTATATTATACTGTGTTATGATAATTTACGATTACTATAAATAGTAACCTGCTATAAATAGAAAGTTTCCTAAATTAAAAGGTTTCCAATTTAGTTTTTCTCGAAAATTATATCATAAAAAATCACATATTTTTAAGTGGTTGAAATGATAAAATAAAATCAATTTAATTCTACTAATAAAATTATTAAAACAAAACCACTTGATTAATTTATTTATTAAAATTAATTTATAAACATGATTTAATAATAATTTAAATGAACCCCGTATTTTATTATTTCCCTTGACCCCGAAACCTTGAGTCAAACAAAATCCTACTAAGACTTCTAAAGTCTCGGTCGCACGATAAAACAACCAACAAAACAAACAAGCCAACCCCCTTCTGCCCTTTTTGTCCGAGATCCCACAGCCTAATGTTATCCGAGATCCCAAACACTCCCTTTTTTTTCTTTTCTTTTTTTTCTTCTTTTTTTCGTGGGACCAATCACACATGAATAAAAACAAAATATAAGTTCGAAACAAATACCCTATAAGCAGCGAATCGCTTTATGTTTTGTATACTTTTGTTTTTGAACCGACCACCATGGGAACCACTCTTTGTACTAGCCATGTGAACACAAACTCGATCCAAATAGCTACCTTCGTGTGAACAAAATTTTGTTCGTGTGAACACAAACTTACATTTGTGTGTAAACAAAATGTTTTCTTCGTGTGAACATAAAAAAATGGATGAATTTTACTCCAATGGACGAAATGTACTCCAATCTTGTGAACACAAAACAAATGGACGAAATGTACTCCAATCGTGTGAACACACAACAAATGAAGGAATTGCATAAATAAGTTGAACATCGTGTAAACACAAAATGGAAGCTTCAATTCGTGTGAACACAAAAAATGAAGGAATTGTTCAACTCTCGTGTGAACATAAAGCACATAGGACAAGTTTTAAAACAACCTATTATCAATCTCGTTTTCTTTTTCCTTTTTGTTGTTCTTGCGGTCGGTGTTCACCACACCAAAGCAACCTAGGGTTTTTGTGTTTAATTTTGTGTAAAATGAAAAATGAGGAAAACCAAATAGATCCCTGTGGTTGTTTACATGTGTTAAGTGGGCTGGGCATGAAGCCTTTCTTATTTCCTTTTTGTTTTTGATGCTGCAGCCCAAACAAGCACCCACATATTTTCTGTTTTTGTTTTCGTGTTTATAACAATTGCGTACATGTTCGTATTTTAAATCCTAGTGATATTTCTGTTGTTCATATTCTTTGATGATTAAAGATAGAAAATAGAAATGAAAAGAGATGAATTTCTACAAAGAGAAAGTAGTGAGAGAAAAGAGAGAAGTGTGTGAAACTTTTGGAATATTAGATTAGAGTAAAAGATTCAACCAACACCCTTCCTAACATGCTAGGAAGGGTATTTATAGCCTTTTCCTCCATGTGGCTTAATGGGCTATAGTTTTATTGGGCCGGGCTTGAATAAATGCTTAGTACCTTGAAAGAGGCCTTTTAAGCTAGCCATCAAGCCCGTAATGTCACGACTATTTTAACTAACTATTACAACGTTCTAATAAATGTTACAATATAAGCCTATGACCGAACATTCTTCTTTGACTTAATATTTTGAGGCTAACAATCTCCCCCAATGTGAGGTCATTCCTCTTCGATATTTGGAGATCAATGGAGATTATGAATTTCGTCATAAATGAGTCTTGAGCGTGTAATAGTAGTCTTATTCCTTCATGATATGATCTTTGATCCTTTTTCGTTATCTTTCGACGTCATCTTTAAACTTGAGATCTTCAAATTATCCTTGACTAGTCTTTGCCATCTTGCAATCTTGTGTCTTTATCCACATATTCATTCTTTTGCACAATCTTGAAAGCTTGCTAACAATCTCCTTTGAAGAGAGGTCATTCCTCTACATTAATTGTTAAGGAAGATTTTGATCATCAGAATTGCGTAACTCTTTAGCTTTCTTGATTGTTGGATGTATTTGGGCATGAGTATGTGGTTTGGAATCTTTGACTTTGCTGAGTACATTGTAACGCCACCTTCTCGAGACAAAACTTAGACACGGACTGAATGGCTTTGACATTCGTCCTAAATCGGTAGCGTTTTACCTCCAGTCGGTGAAGACCGTTACATGATATTTAAATATCCTACTTGTGATTAGGTAGATTCAAATAAGAATCTCCTTGACAGGGTTTCGCGGCAGTATTATCCGTTCTCTTTACTCGACCGTCTCAAAGCAAGACTGTGAACATAAAGAGTGAATCAATTGGATATATATCCGCTTGATTAAAGTTGTCAATTCAAATTCCTGGAACAAGTTTGATTCATTAAGAATCTTACCATTGTTGCTTTCTAGTTGACACAAGCTTGATTCATAAGAATCTCGCAAGTTACCTACCGTAGCGCTGTTTGATGTTGGCGCTAGAAGGATTTCCATTCGTCACTGTGAATATTAATGAATATCACTCTGAATGTTCTGGCAAGACCATAAAGATATTACGTAGAAACCTGAAATGAGTTTGAATCAATTCAGAGTCAAACCACTGTTGCTTTTCAGTTTTACATATGTTTAATTCATAAAGAATCTTACATATGACCTACCGCAGTGCTGTTTGATGTTAAAACTAGAAGGATTTCCATTCATCATTGTGAATACTAGGTAGTATCACTCTGAGTGTTCTAGAAATATCGCAAGGATATAGCGTAGGACTCTCTTGTTCATCATCCGTGTGTCCTAACGAGATTTGATTTATCTCTAGGCTCTAGACTTGATTTGTGTACTTTTAGTGGTCGGAGGCTGGAGCAAATGCCACCTATTCAATATCAACTATCTCGGAGTGAGAAAGTCAATAGAAGTCTTGTTGATCTCCGTGACAATAAAACAAACTTCTTTTGAGAGAAGCCTGAGTCAGCTGGGGAGGGGTTGTGCATTACATCACTGGGTCCATGATGTGTAGTCTTCATGATGTGTTGACCCGGTTTCTGCCTAAGTTGTATGAAGGGCTTCTTTGTTTACACCCTTTATCCTTACATTTATTTTTTATTCTTCAACCTCTTCAATGCTTACCAAGACATCATTACTAACACCTTGTTGTGATTGTTCTAGTGCTAGCATCAGTACTTAGTCGGTATTCAGCTACGTTCACATTCTACTCCATCTTTCCTAAGGACTTCTAATAATCTATTGGATTGTCCCTGGGAAGATCCCTCCGGTTCTGGTTGGATCATAGGACTTAAACGTAACCACCCTTTTGACACCAATAACGTCATGAATTAAAGATGTTGTGGGTATTTGATCAAAACCATAAAACCACTAGAAAGTCTATCAAAGTGTTTGAAAAACATTTAACACCTTGCTAGTTTTGTCGTTTCAGAAAGGCTCCCCCTACACATGTGCATTGAAATGCGAAAGAATTTAAGTAGACATTTTGCACATGTGGGTAAGAGTTAAAGTGCTTGAGTCTTGCAAAATAGATCACATTTTATCCCCTATCTCTAATATATAATATCTTTTGATTTTAGAGATACCAAATTTGATTAAAATATATCACGAGAAATAGTCTTGAAAATCTTCGGGAGAAAGATGTGTCAATCTTTGCATGAAGTTGAAATGCTCCCCCTTAAAAATGGATCCAATTGAATTGTCATTATGAGGATGTGATCCACATTTCAGTTTTTGAGGATGGGAGTTGTTGAACACATAAATTTTGAAAGATTTTGAATAATCATTGAAAAATTCTTGAAAAAATTGTGTTCAACGCTTTTTGAAAAACTCTATTTCTTTTTGGCGAAGAGATTTTTCTAAAGCATAAACTTGATCTCATAGACTTTGAATGTCTTGACGAATCCACTCAAGTGTAAGAAGATTTCTATTCTTTTGCTGAGGGTAAGGGCACTAGAGCGTACACTCCCCCGTGAATATAGATCCGGGTTGCAATCTGAAAGTGATTATAAGCCATAATGTTGAGCTCAAAATGTTGAATGTTTTGTGACAAGCTCAACCCATGATAGATTGCTCTACCCGTTGTTAGGATAAGTTATCTATAAAGATACACTTTCCTTTATTTGAAGTTCGAGTTACAGTCTGACATTTAACTGTAAGTCGTTGACATGAGCTTAAAAACTTGGAATGCTTTTAATGGGAGCTCATGACCGAGAAAAATAATTTTCCCGTTGTTAAGGATAAGTTATCATTCGTGATCAACTTTCCTTTCTTTAAGGCACGAGTCACAATCTGAAGTAATTGTAAATCATTTTACAACTTAGTTGTGAAACCCTTTAGACACTAGTTTCTGAGATATCTGCTTCTTCAGCAACCAAACTTTGAGTGTGTCTTTTGTTGAATAGTATTTAAAAATTGGACCTTTGGGTGTCCGTTGAGTCTTGACTTTGGTACCTACACTCTTTACAGTAGTTTGTATGCTTGCATATTTGTTAGTGATATCTTTGTGAGAACCATGTGGGGGTTCACAGTGAACCTTTGTCGTGCTAGAGGGAAATATTTTTCCAGTAGGAACCCATTTAAGACCAGTTGTTTTGGAGATTCTACCCGTTGGTATCCATTTAAGACAAGGTCTAGGAAACGTAGTTTTCTCATGCACAACGGAAGACTTAATTGGAGAAAAACTATTTGCTATAGGGTTCCATCTTTGAGATGCTCTAGCTGTTTGGTTCACCTTGTTCAGGACTTTTATGATGCAATCATCATGAATGGCATTAAACACACATTTGTTACATTTCATGCAAACAAAGTGCTTAGCATCTGAGAAGGATCTAGTGTTCCTAGGATAGGCTGAATTGGGCACATCAGAGAAGGATCTAGAATTCCTAGATGTGTGATTAGCGCTCCTAGTTTTCGGTTGGGTCCTATCTCTTGCTTGTGTCTTTATCTTAGCATCCTCTAGATAGCTTTTATGACCCGCGTCATTTGAACTACTCCGAGGCATGTTCTTGGAGCTATTTCTAGATTGCTTGAAGCATTCATGTGATTGGGTTTTGCATAGGCAAAATTTGTTAAGGGGGATCTAGATAGTGGAGTGACTGTTTTTGGCAAATTGCTACGCACGTCAACTTGGGATGCAAACCTCGAGTTCGATGTTTTCGGTCGTTCAGATTTAAACGCCTTCGGTTGTCTAGCAACTGAGAGATTTTTGAATGGTTGAGTAGGAGGTTTCCTAAGATTGACTGATTTGCTAACTTAGTGTCCACACTATTTCCTTTTAGCTTCCTTAATTCATTTTTCACCGCTATTAATGCAAAAACCTTTTCCTGAATCTGAGCTTTCAATTGCTCAATTTGTAGAAGTAATTGAGCGACACGTTGTTCTAACTTAATGTTCATATTATCAAATATGTCGTTATCAGCATTCGCGTCATTACTATCTATAGTGTCGATAGGTTGCACAGATATTTCACTGAATGAAGTAGGCGGAGGACTTGGATTTTGAGAAGCCAACTTTGATTCAAACAAATTTATTTGTTTCACAAAATGTTATTTTTCCGCATTAGAATCTAGAATCTTATGATCCAGTTTTTGTTTAAGAACAACGTTTGCTTTTTCAAGTTTTTCAAAATAAGCTTCAAATTTGTCATTTTTCTTCGAAAACTTAAGTTTGGCATCCTCAAAATCTTTTGTCTTTTGAGCTAACATAATTTCAAGCTCGTGAATCTTAGAATCAATATATTGATGATCATCATACACATCATTTAGTTGTACCTCAGTCATTGGATCCTGTTAGGTCAATTAAGTACCTAGTGACCTCCCTGATGGATTTGAATAACAATCAGCCTAAGTGAAGTATTAACCTTGAACATAACAAAGTCACTGAGTGAATAGTCACTCAGTGAGTTGCCTTCGAGTTCCTAGACTGATTCTAAAAGAAATACTTGAGCATTCAGAGAGACGAAGCTCAATGAATGTCTTCTATGACGAAGAAGAAGGTGATGGGTTCAGTGAGGTGTGGCAATAGACTCACTGAACCCCATACGATCTCCCTGAAGAAACCAAGCATTCTCCAAGACTGAAGTAAAGGCGGGACAAGTTGAATTGTGACAAGATGAAGTACATCACACAATTAGTGTGACTTACCCTTTTGGGATAGATGGGGTACTGACAAGTGTAAAGGACTTACGTCTTACTACTTAGAATAGGGTAAGACAAGATACTACACTGTACCAATAAGATAAGAATTGCACATGGGAAATTATTGTCTTCTACCTAATTTTCCTTCTATAAATAGGATGCTTGTAAAGGAGAGAAAACAAGTTTGTGCACTTAATGCTTTAGACATTCACAAAAAAAGTTTTCTCTCCTCCAAACACGATCAAACACTTGAGTTCTAAACTCTTGTTGATATAATCGTCAAGCTTATCAATCGTTAGGATTGGACTAGCTTGTTAGTGAGGAGATCACAAAACCACACATTGTCTATTCAATCCCTATTGTAGCTTCGTATACAATAGCGTATAATTCTTTAATAAAGCTAAGAGTTAAACGTTGAAAACCTTTGTGTTATTTACTTACCTGTATTAAGTTTATTGCATTACTTAACCATGGGTTTGGACTATACTTAGTATACTTAAGTATAGTACTAATTACAAGGGACCAACAAGTGGTATCAGAGAGGCAGGATTATAAAACTTTTAACCACCGTCTCAAAGTTTTTAAAACCTTGATCCATTATGGCTGAACGTAATGTACCCCAACTTGTTAACAAAAAAGAAGCGAGTTACTCTGTTAACGCTCCTAAGTTAGAAGTTGAAAGATTTAACAAATGGAAGAAAAGAATGCAATGTTATTTGATGGGAATGGAACCTTATTACATAACTTGTATTAAGAATGGTCCATTCAAACCAGAAACAGCAACTGGTGATGACAAACCTGAAAACCAATGGTCTGACGATGAAAGGAGAGTGGTCAATCAAGACCAACGTCTCAAAAGCATCATAATATCTTGTCTTCCTGACGATATTATGGAGGCTGTCATCGAGTGTGAGACGGCCAAAGAGACTTGGACAGATCTTGTTCATAGTTTCGAAGGACCATCCGACACTAAGTAAAATAGGATTATGGACCTGAAGTTAGAATATAACACTTTCAGGGCCAAACCATCTGAAACACTTCCTCAGACTTACACCAGGTATAAAACCTTGCTCAATGAGATAACAAATGACGGGGTGAAACTGTCTAAGCATGAAATCAATGTTGGTTTTGTGAACAGTCTCCCTGAAAAATGGCTTGGTTTTTCTCAAGGATTGAGAAATGCTAATCACATACAGACTCAGGATCTTGCAGACATTTATGGGAGATTTATCTACGAAGATAATCTAATAAATAGAAGATATCCTGAGTCGAAGAAGGCCTTAATAACAGACACCTCAGCCAAACCGACCCAAATTGATCATGGCCCCATTACAACTGCTTTTTACTCAAATGCAATTGTTCAAGATTTTCAGGAAACCTCAGATGATGAGGTGGATGAAAGATCTAGTATTGAATACATAAGGGATTTGAACAGGGAATATCATGAAAGGGCCATGTTGGCAAATACCAAACGTTATATCAAAAGAACTAGATTTGTTGGTAACCAATCCACTAAGGGAGTGTATTGCTACCGATGTGGTAAAACTGGGCATTTTGCTAAATATTGTCTTTTAAAAACTCCATTGGCCTCTTATAAAAATCAAAATGATTCATCAGGCAATGACAATTTTCAGCCCAATTTTAGACCAAAACTAATTCAGGCTTCTCCAATTAACCAAAGTTTTCAAAATAGTAAGAAAATTGAGAAAGACTATAGGTCTGAGAATAAAAAGGTTAAAGCAAAACATGCAGTCTTGGAAGTTGAACCTACTGTTGCTCAGACTCAAAAGCCTGCTCTGAACAAAGCCAAAGGGCTGGTAGCTGAAACTTTTGATTGGGATGATGAAGACTTGTCCTCAAAAGAGGAGGAAGTCAGGTACCAAGTGTTAATGGCTCTAGCTGATGATGAATTATCAGTTGGAAAGAATCATGCTCGAAATGGAGAATGGGTTGACATCACTATGAGAAAGGTAAACATGCTTCTCTCTATGGATGAAGAATCTGATTGGAAAAATTCCTTAAGTATATTAACATTGACCTATCGTTCGTTGAAGAGCAGAGATTGAATCTTTTGTCAAAATATAATAAACTTGTTTTTGAATTAAACAAATGTAGAGAAGATTTATTAATTTTAAAACAAGCTAAACTTGAAGCATTAAGCTGTCAACTTCAGAACACTGAACTTACTAAAATCAATCATGCTATTCAAGAACAACTTAAGGAAGAAAAATGCATCAATGAGAAATGGACAAATAACTCTACCTTAGCTTCTCAGTGTATAAATAGTCAAATACCTGCCCAAAAGAAGAAAATTCTTGGGGCACGACAACTCACTGAAAAGGCACCTACTAAGGAAATGAGTGAAAAGGCATTTCTCCCTGCCCCAGTTGGGTTTGATCATGAAATGATTCCTAAGTCTAAAGACTGGGTTGAGAGATCAAATCCTGAGAGTGTTTTGCCTAACTTTGACACTAGAAAAATATTAATTTCTGAATCTCAGGCTATTAATGAAAAACTTGGTCTAAATGAAGAGACTGATAAAGTCAGTAACACTGAAACATCTAGTGTTGCTGAAGACATTCAGACTCCTCTACCTCCTTTGAAAAACCTTCAAGGAGCAATTCCATTAACTGAACTAATTCCATTGTCTTATCAAGAACACTCACCTAGAGGAAGAGCTGGGTTAGGTTGTATTGAACAAACAAAGCCTGACTCAAAAGTGATACCAGATCACATTGAGTCAGGAACTGTCACTGAAAAAACAACCAAACCTATATCTCCCTCAGGAACTCCTAAACACTCAGTCAACTCTACTCCTATTGTAAATCAAGAGGAGTTAAGTAGATTGTTCCAACTTTTCATGGAAGAGAAGCTAAACTCAGCCTCTAAAACTCAGGGTGAAACATCTGTGTCCTCACAGTCTGAATCATCAACAAGTAACAAAACTGAATATGCGTCTTCTAAGAAAGTTAAAACAAAGAAACCCTCCTGTGAGCTATGTCACTATACAAATCACACCACTGACAACTACTTTAGAGTTCTCTATTGCATGAAATGTAAAAGTGAAGATCACATGACAGAAGATCATGAGATGTACATAGCTTCTATTAAAAAAGCTAAAAGATACAATGCTCAGCCTTACAACTATGGGCCCACCTCACAACAAACCAGAAAATCTAAGGCTAAGCCTTACCCACCATGTACACATTATGGCATTCCTGATCATAGACCCGATGATTGTGTATATTACCCTAAGTGTGAGATCTGTGGAAGCAATGATCACACTACCTCAAGACACAATAGAATCATCATGGTTAGAAGAGGAATGCTAGCTGAGTCATCTCAAAGTACTGAATCCCCAGTCAGACTAAGCTGCAAAACATGTGGAAGCAATGTTCATTCTACCTCAGATCATGCTGAGTTTGAGTACTTCAAACGAGGTGAAAGACGTCAGGCTTTTCGAGCCAAAGAGCCTACTAAAAAGTGGTCTCAGAAGAGAAACTAATCCACCTCGTTATTTGTGCAGAAACACTTCAAGGAGTCTATCTGGTACTTAGACAGTCGGTGTTCAAGAAGTATGACAGGGGTCAAAAGTTATCTACACAAATACGTGGAGAAACCATGTCCTAAGGTAGTATTCTGTGATAACTCATCTTGTGTTACTGAGGGATATGGTTCAATTAAATGTGGTGGAATAGTTTTCTCAAAAGTGGCGTTTGTAAATTGTCTGAAGTACAATCTCATCAGTATCAGCCAACTGTGTGATGCTAAGTACATCGTTCAGTTTGATGATAAGCAAGGTACAATCTTCAATGCTAACAAAGAAATTGTGTTGACTGCTCCAAGAAGAAATGATGTATATGTCCTAGACATGTCATCTGTAACAAATTCAGGAGCATGTTTCTTTGCTAAATCCCCAGACTCTGTCAATTGGCTTTGGCATAAGAGACTGTCACATCTAAATTTCAAACATATGAACAAACTTGAAAAACTAAACAAAGTTCTTGGCTTACCTTCTCTTGTGTATTCAAAAGACAAGCCTTGTTCAACCTGTGAAAAAGGTAAACACAAGAGAGCTTCTTTCAAGCCAAAACAAAACTTTTCTATCAGGAAGTGTCTTTATCTTCTTCATATGGACCTGTTTGGACCAGTCAATCCAATGTCTATAAATCATGAGAAATACACTCTTGTGATTGTTGATGAATACTCTAGATACACATGGGTATACTTCCTGAAAAAGAAGAGTCAAGCTCCAGAATTCATAATGTCTTTTATCAGGCAAGTAGAAAATCAAAATGATACTAAAGGTAAACAAATACGAACTGATAACGGAACAGAATTCAGGAACCAAGAGCTTGAGAGTTTTTGTGATGAGAAAGGAATTTCTCAGAACTTCTCTTCTTCTTACACACCTGAACAAAATGGTGTGGCTGAAAGGAAGAATAGAACTCTCATTGAAGCTGCTCGAACCATGCTCAATGGATCCAATCTTTCAAAACACTTCTGGACCGAGGCTGTAAAAATAGCTTGCTATACTCAGAACAGATGTATTATTGTCAAAAGACATGATAAGAATCTTTATAAAATATTCAGGGAAAGGATTCCAAATATCGACTACTTTCACGTGTTTGGATGTCCTTTGTTCATTCACAATCAAAAGGACCATCTTGGTAAATTTAATGCCAAAGCTGATGATGGATACTTTCTTGGATACTCTTTTGTCTCCAAAGCTTTCAGGGTCTTTAACACAAGGAGACAACAGATTGAGGAGTCATTTCATGTCACCTTTGATGAAAGTATGGATGTTATTAACTTCACAAATCAATCAATGGAAGAGATTGGGATCAATGACTCATCAAGATATCCTCCTGATGAGTATGAACATTTTCCCTCAAAGCAGTATCAAACTGATGCTGATATATCTTTCCATATATCACCTCACAATAGGTCAACTGATAACTTAATCACACCTCAACATGTTCCTGAAGTTATCACTTCTCAAGCTGATGAATCAAATGATTCACCCATCTATGAGAACACTAAAGGGACAAGTGATGAAAATATCGATCCCCCTATTACTGAAAATCCTTTAGTAGGAGGTGATGTCCCAGTACAATGTACTGAATCTCTAGTCCATGATAATCACCAACCATCGACAAGCTCTAATCCAAGTCCTCAGGACAGATGGTCAAGACAACAACATATAGAGCTTGTAAATATAATTGGTGATTTATCTGAGGGGATGCTCACACGCAGTCAGGCTGCTAAACTCTCTGCTGCCTCAGCTCATGAATGTCTGTTTGCAGTCTTTCTCTCTGAAATTGAACCAAAGAAGGTTTCAGGGGCCCTGACACATCCAGGGTGGGTTGAGGCCATGCAAGAAGAACTCAACCAATTCCTCAGGAACAAAGTATGGAAACTAGTTCCTCTCCCCGAAGGGAAATCAGCTCTTGGTACAAAATGGGTATTTAAAAACAAGACTGAGAAGATGGAATTGTCATTAAAAACAAAGCTAGGCTGGTTGTTCAGGGGTGTGGTCAACTTGAAGGGATCGACTATGAGGAAACCTTCGCCCCTGTAGCAAGAATGGAAGCCATCAGGATCTTCCTTGCCTATGTTACTTACATAAACTTCAAAGTTTTCCAAATGGATGTAAAAAGTGACTTCCTGAATGGAAAGATCACTGAAGAAGTTTATGTTGCTCGGCCTCTTGGTTTTGAGAGTTCTGAGTTTCCAAACCATGTTTGTAAACTTGACAAAGCCCTTTATGGACTGAAACAAGCACCAAAGGCATGGTATGAAACTCTCTCTACATTCCTGATAATGAAAAAATTTGTCAGGGGAAGATAGACAACACCTTGTTTATCTTCAGGACCAAGGAGGATGTTCTACTAGTTCAAATATATGTTGATGACATCATATTCGGATCTACTAACTATAATCTTTATATAAAGTTTGAAAAACTTATGACAAAGAAATTTGAAATGAGTATGATGGGTGAGTTAAAATATTTTCTTGGAATACAAATCAAACAGGGGGACAAAGGGATCTCAGTCTGTCAAGAAAAATACACAAGAGAAATACTTAAGAAATATGGTATCTCTGAGTGGGCTTCAATAAAGACTCCCATGGTTCCCCCCAACAACTTAGGTCCTGATCTTACTGGTAAATCAGTCAATCAAACCTTATTCAGGGGAATGATTGGATCATTGATGTACCTAACTGCAACCAGGCCTGATATTCAGTTCTCAACAATCTTATGTGCAAGATATCAGGCCGATCCCAAAGAATCACATCTTACTGCTGTTAAACGAATCTTAAGGTACTTGAAGGGTAATCCCTCACTAGGTCTATGGTATCCTCGTTGCTCAGGCTTTGATCTTAAAGGATACTCTGACTCAGACTATGCTAGCTGCAATATGTATAGAAAAAGTACCCCAGGTGCATGTCAATTCCTAGGTGGCAAGCTAGTATGTTGGAGTGCAAAGAAACAGCATTCAGTCGCAATGTCCTCTACTGAGGCTGAATACGTGGAAGCTGCTGGTTGTTGTGCAAACATCCTTTGGATGAAAAGTCAACTCAGGGACTATAATGTGGAATACAAAGTAGTCCCTATCTTTTGTGACAACACCAGTGCAATTTCCATTTCAAATAATCCAGTCCTGCATTCAAGGACTAAACACATAGACATAAGATATCATTTCCTCAAGGATCACATCTTAAAAGGAGATATTGAATTACATTTCATCCCCAATGAATATTAGCTAGCTGATATTTTCACCAAACCTTTGGATGAACCAACATTCACTAGACTAAAAGTTGAACTTGGTATGCTGAATATTGATTAATCAGACTCCCTGAGTATATATCTCTTGTCGTCTTCCCCTTGACACTGAGGTACATTAAATGATGTAACTAAATGCTCTAAGGATTTAGTTACTTAATGTCCTAGGTTGGTGAGTCAAAATATTAAATAAGGAACATATATTCCTTCAATAAATTATCATAAACCAGTCAAGGGGTCACTCATGTAAAGTATCCCACTAAGCATTAAATGATTACCCTTTTTCTAGCAAAATCCGTTGTAAAAACGTCCTTTCAAATGCACGTGACCCCATGTCATCTCTACAAAAAGCGTTATCTTTGCAGTAATGGAACAGTTGCCAAGAAAATAGGGGGACCACTTGTACGCTTTCATTTAATGCGGATGTGAAAATAAATTATAACAAATAAAAATCTCTTTCACATCCGAGCCTATAAATATCCCTCAATCAAAACAAACACACACACAAAGCACTTGCAATTTTACTCTGCCGAAATTTTCTTTCAAAGAAAAAGTGTGTGTGTTCAAACGAGTTTCCAGAAAAGGTTTCTTGTAAAAAGACAATCACATTGATCACTTGTTTTATTGTTATATAGCACAAACAACCAAAGTTACCTATTGTTTATAACTCTTGATCCTTTTTATAAGGCAAAAGTTCTCATTGGGTCACTTGGTGAATCTTGTTGTATTATAACAAGAAACAAGTCTTGATTTGATTTCCATAAATTGCCATTGTCCTTTTTCAACTCTTTAAAAGCTATCTTTAATGGAAATGTCCAAAGTTATCAAATATGACCCTAAGGCTGAACATCTCACCAATGAGGGTGTCCAGTTTGCAGGAAACAACTATGAGGGAAATTTCAATTACCCTAGTAGTGTATCAGCCTACAAACCAATTTCCAAATTATTGAAAAACTGTGATTGGGCTGATGCTTTTACAAAAAACCCCTCAGTCTTCTACCATGAATATCTCAGGGAATTCTGGTATACGGCTGTGGTTGTAACCCCTACCCAAGGGCCTGAAGGATCTTAGGGGTCTGAGATCAAGTCACATAAGAACTGTGTCATCATGTTCATTGTAAACAATGGGAAGACACCATTGATTTTAGACTTCAAAACATTTTGTAAAAGCAGTGGACTTGATTATAACAATGGAAAGTATGTTGCATATCCTGACATGGAGTCAGTTAAAAAAGGACTAAAAGAAATTGGGGTCCCTGAGTTACTTGTGACTAAAACCCCATTGATTAAAACTGCTTTCCCCATGGCTTGGAGGATCCTGGTCACTTTTGTGATTCAGGTGATCGGTGGGAACTATTCATCTACTAAGCAAGTTAATTCTACTCAGCAGATGCTAATCTACAGTCTCATTAATGGACTGAAGATTGACATAGGAGAGATCGTTTATAATGATCATGTAACCAGGATCCTGAAGGAGTCTAGGCAAAAGTATGTTTCTTACCCAAGATTCATATCATGCGCCTTAGAACGGTTAATGGGTAGTTTACACTCAGGAAAACTTAAATGTTTTTTCTACTCCCATCTTGAGTTCCAAAAACTTTTCAAATAACCCATCTGAAGTTAACCCCATTGCATTGACGGTTCACATGACTAAGGTGATCAGTCGTGAATCATCCGTGTCTCCCATTCCCTTCTTACCAAAGAAGGGGAACAAGAAGACTCAAACTATGCCACAGACCAAACCAACAAAGGCACAGGGCCCTGAGGCTTCTGAGGCACGACCCAAAAAGGCCAAGGCTAAAAAGACTACCCTTGTTCAGACCAAGCTTCAAATACCCCAAGGGAAAGAGCTTTCGGGAGGCCCTGATACATCACAGTCAGGGTCGACGGGTCAACCTACTTGTCCTCTTGATGAAGAAGGAAACAAACAACCTTCTCCTACGGGACTGCCTTCCACTCAGACCGATGAGGGAATTCGTAAATCACAACCTTTGTCTGAGGTCAAAACTAAGGCCAAAGACTCAGAGAGACGTCCACGGGTAACACACCTCGCTGATAGGCCTATCACTTCCACCAAGTCCAATAAAGGCACACTAGCTCAAAAGTCTTTGCCTGAGGACCCAAAACTTGATTCCTTAGACTCAGAGGGACGCCCACAGGTAAAAAACCCCGCTGATAGGAATCTCACCTCCACAACTCCCGATGAAGGCACACTAAAACAAAAGTCTTTGCCTGAGGGAACCACTCTTGATCCCAAAGACTCAGAGGGACGCCCACGGGTAAAACACCCCGCTGATAGGGATCTTACCTCCACAACTGATCAATCACAAACTGCCCCTGAGTATCATTTGGCTAAATCCTAAGCCTCGGGATTTGGGACAGGGAGTGACGATAACCAAGTCAAACCTTCTTTTGAAGGGGAGCTGGACAAACCTAAGCGTTCACTGAACTTTGGAGATTTTGTAAGTTTAATCGAGAAGCCTGACGAGTTACTCCAAGGTTTCAGTGACGACGATGATATGATTGAGGCTGGGGATGAACCTGAAACTCAGGCATCTCCTTAATCAGACCAGAAGCCACAGTCCCCACCATTGTTCGCGGACATACAGCCTCCTCGAAAACTCAGGGAAGAAAGAGAAAAAGAGTTGAGCTTGAAGCTGAGACTAAGATTCCTAGGTTAGACTACAATCGCACCCTCCCAAAAAATACCCCTTTGTGAATAACATGGTTATAGAAGAACCTGAGTGGGGTATCTTCTTCATTGATGTATTTGGGGATCAAGCATTTCAAAGAATGATTGACATAGAGAAATGCACTACTGAGAGTGTTCTCATCTTTCTTGTGATGGCTGGACAAGTTCAGACTAATGAGAATGAAAGATTTGCTGAGAAGCTCAGGGAGATAATTGCTAGGAGGCCTGACAAAGAAAAGGTGTTAAAGTCATCAAGGGTGAAGAGGGAAGCAATGGATTCCTGAATAACTGTAATCTTTTGTTTTATTTATGTTTCTCGTTTTAGACTATTCAATCTTATGTAATGATGAATGAAAATGAAGTTTGTGCTCTTAATTCTTTAGACATTCACAAACAAAGTTTTCTCTCCTCCAAACACGATCAAACACTTGAGTTCTAAACTCTTGTTGATAGAATCGTCAAGCTTAGCAATCATTAGGATTGGACTAGCTTGTTAGTGAGGAGATCACAAAACCACACATTGTCTATTCAATCCCTATTGTAGCTTCGTATACAATAGGGTATAATTCTTTAATAAAGCTAAGAGTTAAACGTTGAAAACTTTTGTGTTATTTACTTACTTGTATTAAGTTTATTTCATTACTTAACCATGGGTTAGGACTATACTTAGTACACTTAAGTATAGTACTAATTATGTAAAACCCGCATGCTTTTACCATGAATAGTACCCTTACGATAGTACGTACATGATTAGAACTTTCCTTTTATAACATGTTTACGTTTCACGTACAAGAATTACAAGTATTACGTACGTGTTATAACACGATAAGTATTTATTACGTATTAACACACGATAATTATTTCAATAATAATTATAATCACGAACATACGAATACGAAATCTTGAACGTAAATTAATCACGAGCTAATATTACGTATGTATGTATATTTATTACTATCATGAATAAATATATTAAGTCACGATCGATAACTAATTAAATCACGTAAATTATGAACACGAGAACACACTTATATTTTAGATACGGAAAATGTTCGGGGTACCCTTATGTGGGCCCCATACCCGCGGACACACAAGAGGAAAAGGGACTAGCCCATTAATTTTTACTAAACAAGGAATTAAGGAAAAGTTTTTTTCATAATAACACATTTATTGAAAACAAGAAAAACCCTAAAAGCTTTTCTCCTTTCTCCTTCTTTTGGCCGCGGGTTTAGCATCACCAAAGGGGTGTTCGGTTTGATTTTGGCATTAGATTTATTGCAAGGATCGTTGTGTGTTCATCCTCATTCGATTCACGTGATCGGTATAACCTTTAACCTTTTTCTTTTTATGTTTTTATTATTAATCACATAAAATCATGAATGTTTTTAATAAAATAATTAAAAACAAGTGTAAACATGTTGTTTTAATCATGGGGTTAAATCAGTTAGTGTTTAGGGGTGTTTGTTGTTTGGCTGACGCCTAACCAATCCCCAAGGGGGGGGGGGGGTCTCGGCTTGGCTTAACTCACACCACCGAGACCAGATGGTCTCGGTTTGGTGGTGGTGGTGTCACGGCAGCAACAAGGAAGAGAAACCCCGACCTAGGTCGGGGCATGGTGGTATATTTGGGTCCGGTTCATGGGTTAAAACACGGGTCCGGTTCACACATGTTTAGATTTAAAACACGGTCCGGTTCATGAGATATTTTTACAAGGTTAAATATTTTCTACAAGTTATATTTTTTTCAGGACTTAAATTAAATTAATTTAAAACATGAACATGTTTAATTTAATTTACATGACATACGTTATTAATTTTATTATTAATGCATGAATTTTAACCTAAGTATTTATCATTTAGTTAGACTATATAATTAATTAATTATTAAAATCATGACTTATAATTAATTAATTTACATGACTTAGGTTATATTATTAATAAATAATAATACATGTTTTAACCTAAGTATTTTACCTTTATTTAATTAAAATCATGTTATATTTAACTAAATACTTTAACCTACAGTTTATTTAATTCACATGAAATAATTAAAAAACTATACTATTAATTACATGACTTAGAATATTAATCAGTAAAAACTTAAGCTTATATAATTAGCTTAATTATCCAGCTTATATCTAATTATGGAAACTTTCTATTTTAGAAACTTATTTAATTAAGGCACTTAATGTATTTATGGAAACTTTCTATTTTTATAAACTTATCTATTTTAAGCAGTAAACCTATTTTTGAAAACTTTCTATTTTTGGAAACTTTCTATTTTTGGGAACTTCATATTTTTGGAAACTTTCTATTTTTGGTAACTTTATATTTTTGGAAACTCTCTATTTTAGGAAACATGCTATTTTTAGAAAGTAACTTATTATTACACACAAGTATAATAATACATGAAATACAAGTAATAGTTAATCAGAATAGACAGAATGTATGATAAACACATTATAAAGCTTAAATCAGTAAAACATGACATGAACATATAAAACAAGCTAAGACATGATATAAAACCAGTTACGTACTCAGTAATCAGATACTTATACACGTATGTATTTATGCAACATTAGTGATACCGAAGTAGGACTCTCTTCCGTTCGTCTTCTTCGTTCACTGGACACAAGGTATGGATTCTCCGTCCTTTCAGTATGGACATTCTTTCCTTATTAGGATTCCCCGTATGCAGCCAACTGTTTTCCCAGTATATGTTTTATATGTTTTTGAATTGCTTATGTTTAATTAGAATACCTAAAGCCATATACATGCATGACCAGTTTCATCTAGTTATGGAGGTACCATAACCATAACATTGGAGGCACCATTGTTATGACTTCACCACGGCGGAGTGATAGCTCGTGGCGTCCCTTTCAGCTTTTGGCCATTTATTATATTATCAGGTGGGGCGTATGGGTGCATCCTAGTTTACATGTTTTTTAGCAGATTAGTCAGTGTGAGTGTGGTGTGTGCCTTGCATCCTTCACAAGGAGCTGATCCCTCCTACCCAAAACCAGTATATTAAATTAGAGGCAGCCCCTCTAATTTGCATGACGAGGTCACCCCTCCAAGTATTCATGCACGTTGATATTTCATGACCTATATTGGCTAATGGTAAATATGTCAAATAGTTTTTACAAGATAAACATAAGGCTTTTCAAACTATAAAACCAATTTTACTAAGATATAACCAGGTTATCCAGGACTTAGTGTTTTCCGCTGCTTCATGCTTATATGCTTATATTATTCATGCTTTACTTGTATATCCTTGCACTGAGCATATTGCTCAGCCGTTTTCCTTTTCATGTTCCCAAAACGGCAGGTACTCAGGGATGCTCGTAGACTTAAGCGTACGTGCATATGGATTGGAAGCTTCCTAGCCTTCTTTACTTTATGCATTCCTTTATACTTTGATACTCATTTCATGGACATTGTTTAGTCCTTTCATTTATAGTACTTATGTTTGTGTGTGATGAGTTCTACTTTTGGACTACCGATGTTTGATTCCGGTATTTCCTTTATCGTCATGTAATGTTTAGACATTTATCCTTGTATGCTTTGATGACACGCCATAATCACGCGTGACATTCCATTTATCAAAATGGGATGTTACAATTATGGTATCAAAGCCAAGGCTTCGACCTGTCGGCTCTCAAAACACGACCTGTGATTAGTGGGTAGTCACTATGGTCTTCCTAGAACTGACAGTCGGTTTTAATGCATTCATCATTTTCATGCATACATATATATGTCATTGTCGTAGGTTTATGACTAAGTAATGGTTGGTACAAGACCGGCCCTATTTAGTCGCATGTGTTTTATCAAAACTTTTAAATTTGGGACCGACCCATAGGCGTCCCCTCGCCATGTCTTTTGTTTTGGGTGAACTGACCATAGGCGTTCACTCTCGCGCATACAAAAGTTTTCATAAAACTGCATCATGCATTCATGTACTAGTTTTCCTACATAAAATTTTTCTCATGATTTATTGGTATAAATTTTTTTTCATGTATATAGTTTATGTTTTAAATCAGTTTAATCATGTATTTTATGTTATACTGTCAGATGGCAAACACACACAATATCCGAGAGATGGTTGCAGCTGCCAATGCATCCTTGCAAGACATCCTTCATCAAAACGACAACTATCCTCCCCCACTTCACATCTTTCCCACGGAAGGAAGGAATAGGCTCATGAGAGAATACTACACTATCAGACAGCGACCTGAGGAGAACAGTAGTGATTTCATGCAGCGTTTCCTTTGGTTCGCTGATGTCCTGAGAGCAGCTGCGGCCACCAGTACAGAGCAGTCACAAAATTTTCGTTCGGCCCTTTCTCCAATGATTGCCAATAACTTAGAGGGTGCTCCATTAGACACGGTAGCACAAGTGGTCGATGCAGCACGTAAGCTGGAGATGCTGCAGGAGAGAGATGAGTTCGAGGAAGCAGAGAGACCCGCTAAGAGGTAAACATTCGTATTCAAGCGGTGACCAATCCGTATTCTTTCAGTATATGTCAATATTTCATCTCTTTAAATTGTATCTTCCAGGCAGAAGACTTGTGACCGGTCTCAGCCGGCTACTCAACAACAGCCTAATCAGCCAAAGGGAAACGGTCAGACTAACGACCGTTCTGCTACGGATAAGCGTGGCGGTAATGATAATTACCGTTAGAACGCTGGACACTCCAACAGCAGCAGGTCCTTATACTTACGCATTTTCTTATGAATTCATGTTATGATTCTTAATTCTGACACATTAGCAAATATTCTACCAGGAATCATGGTAACGGTAGGGACCAGAACCAGAGAGGTTCACAGCCTAACCATCCAGCTATCACTGGTACTAAATCTTACGATTATCCGCACTGTCCTTTGTACCCTATTTTCATGTCTCATGTATAGTGTTTTTATCAGGTTCTCAGCCAGTCAGGACACCTGCTGGAGGATATACTCATCCTCTTTGCTCTACTTGCCACCGTAGGCACCCAGGGCCATGTCGCCGCGACAGTGACGCATGCTTCAAGTGTAGTCTTCCTGGCCATCGCATGAAGGACTGCCGAAAGGGAGAGATGGAGGGTACATCGGGACATGCTGATACCAAGCCGCCTCCTACTACTGGGCGCGTTTACACGACATCTCGCGATCAGGCCAACAAGTCTACAGGTACCATCACTGGAATCTTGTATATGTATGGTCAAGTGCATGTGTTCTGTTTGATACGGGTGCTACTCACTCGGTCATTCTACTGCTTATGCCAAAAATGTTAGGATACTCCCCATGCCACTAGAGAATAGACTCAGTATTTCCACGCCTTTGAGAGACTCTGTACTTATAACTCATGTGTACAAGAGCCTTCCCCTAGAGTTTGACGACAAGGTTCGTCCTGTTGACGCACTTCCGCTGGACATGAATGATTTTGACATGATTTTGGGCATGGATTGGCTATCCAAGCATCATGCTACCATAGACTGTCATTCATATCGAGTCATCTTCGGTGATGTTAATGCGCCAGAGTACATTCACAATGGGTTCGTACCCGGCAGGTCTATACAAATCATTTCAACCCTGCAAGCACGTGCACTACTTTCACATGGTTGCGAGGGTTACCTAGCTACTGTTCATGACATGGCTGTTGAATCCCCATCAAGTCAGAATCAGCCGATAGTGTTAGAATTTCTAGATGTATTTCCAGAAGAACTTCCGGGGATACCACCTTTGCGTGAAGTGGAATTTAATATCGAGCTCATCCCAGGAGCTGAGCCAATTTCCAAGGCTCCTTATCGCATGGCTCCCATAGAGTTAAAGGAGCTGAAGGATCAATTGCAAGAACTTCGGGAACGAGGCTTTATTCGACCGCGCGCATCTCCATCGGGCGCACCGGTCTTATTCGTTAAGAAGAAGGACGGTAGTATGCGTCTTTTCATAGACTATCGCGAGCTCAACAAAATTACCATCAGGAATAGGTATCCACTACCACATATTAAAGATCTGTTTGACCAACTCCAAGGGGCGAAAAATTTCTCCAAGATTGATCTAAGGTCAGGCTATCATCGGTTACGGGTTAGGGAGCAGGACATCGCCAAGACTGCTTTCCGTACACGCTATGGCCACTACGAATTTGTTGTCATGCCATTTGGCCTTACCAATGCTCCAGCAGTGTTCATGGATTTGATGAACAAAATCTTCCATGAATTTCTAGACAAGTTCGTCATTGTCTTCATCGATGACATCCTGATTTTCTCTAAGTCCAAGGAGGAACACGTAGACCATCTTCGTACAGTACTACAAATTCTTCGCTAGAACCAGATGTATGCTAAATTCTCCAAGTGTGGGTTATGGTTAGACAAAGTGGCATTCTTAGGTCACATTGTATCGGCAGAAGGAATCACGATGGATCTATCGAAGGTTGAGGCTATTACCAAGTGGCCGAGGCCGACATCAGCGACTGAAGTCCGCAGTTTCTTTGGCTTAGCTGGTTATTATCGTAGGTTCGTGGAGAACTTTTCCCGCCTAGCACTACCATTGACCAAACTAATGCGAAAAGGGGAGAAATTCGCCTGGACTGAAGAACGAGAGAAGAGCTTTGAAGACCTGAAGCAGAAGTTAGTATCTGCACCTATTCTTACTCTCCCATTTGGTACGGGTGGATTTCAAATCTACATTGATGCATCGGGGAAGGGACTTGGCTGTGTTCTAATGCAACATGGGAAAGTGATCACGTACACTTCACGACAGCTTAAGACTTATGAGTAAAATTACCCTACGCATGGCTTGGAACTTGCAGTAGTCGTGTTTGCATTGAAGATATGGAGGCACTACTTATATGGAGAATCATGTGACATTTTCACGGACCACAAGAGCTTGAAGTATATCTTCACTCAGCGTGAATCGAACATGAGACAGAGGAGATGGTTAGAGCTGTTGAAGGATTAAGAAATTAATCTGATGTATCATCCCGGCAAGGCGAATGTAGTGGCAAATGCACTTAGCAGAAATTCCGGAATGATAAACGGCATTAAAATTGAGGAGGAAATAATAAGAGACTTGGAGCGACTAGACATAGAGATCATGGTACGTGGACAGAATGGTTATTGGGCTAATCTTAGAGTAGAACCCGAGTTACTCTCTAAGATCAAGGAAGCTCAGAAAGATGATGGAGAAATCTAGGCGATAATTCAAAATTTGGAGAAGCAGACAAAATTTTGAGTAGATGCAGATGGTATCTTATGGCAGGACACGAGACTTTGTGTTCCTGATGATCAAGTACTCCGGGAAGCCTTGTTAGCTGAGGCTCATAGCTCCCCATTTTCTATACATCCTGGTTCGACCAAGATGTACCATGACATCAAGCAGTACTTTTGGTGGAGTGGTATGAAACAATATGTTTCCACTTACGTCTCCAAATGTCTTACCTACCAGCAGGTCAAGATCGAGCATCAGCGATCTGGCGGTCTTTTTCAACCGTTAGATATTCCAGAGTGGAAGTGGGACAAAATCACCATGGATTTTGTTACTGGTCTTCCGCTAACCAAGAGGAAGCACGATGCGATTTGGGTTATCGTTGATCGACTTACCAAATCAGGTCATTTCTTACCGATCTGCAAGGAAGATTCGGTCAGTAAACTCGCCGATACTTATAGAAGGGAGATCATGAGACTTCACGGTGCTCCATCCAGCATCGTCTCAAACAGAGATCCTCGATTCACTTCGCGATTCTGGAGAAGTCTGCAGAAAGCTTAGGGTACACAACTTAAGCTTAGCACGGATTTCCATCCTCAGACAGACGGGCAGTCGGAGTGAACGATTCAAACATTGGAAGACATGTTGAGGTCATGTGCGTTGGAATGGATGGGTGATTGGGACGATTACATATGTTTGGTGGAGTTTGCATACAACAATAGTTGGCACGCAAGTATCAAGTGTGCTCCTTTCAAGATGTTGTATGGCAGAAAGTGTCGCGCCCCAATCTGCTGGGATCAGGTTGGTGAGCGAACACTTGAAGGACCTGAAATCATAGAGTTGACTAATGAGAAGGTTGCAATAGCTAAGCAGAAACTGCAAGAAGCACGGTCACGTCAGAAGAGTTACGCAGACAAGCATAGTAGGGACATACATTTTAACGTAGGAGATCATGTTTTCCTTAAGGTTTCGCCGGCACGTGGTGTTAGACGTTTTGGAATCAAAGGGAAGCTCAGTCCTCGATTCATCGGACCGTTTGATATCATTGAACGAGTCGGTGAAGTATCTTATCGTTTAGCATTACCTCCGCAGCTTTCTCATGTTCACAATGTTTTCCATGTGTCCTTACTCAGAGGGTACCAGTATCATCCCCTTCACATGATTCAGTATCCACTAGAACAGATTCGTGAAGATCTCACTTTCATAGAAGAACCCGAACGAGTTCTTGACAGACAAGAACGAGTCATAAGAAGGAAGACGATTCCATTCGTCAAAATCCTTTGGAGGGATCATACCGAGCGGGAAGCCACTTGGGAAACAGAGGAGTCTATCCGGGCTTCTTACCCTCATTTCATATTTTAAAATCGGGTATGTTCTTCTTTTCTAGTTTACTTTATCTATAATTCAGGGACGAATTATTCTTTTTAGGGGGGAAGAGTTGTAAAACCCGCATGCTTTTACCATGAATAGTACCCTTACGATAGTACGTACATGATTAGAACTTTCCTTTTATAACATGTTTACGTTTCACGTACAAGAATTACAAGTATTACGTACGTATTATAACACGATAAGTATTTATTACGTATTAACACACAATAATTATTTCAATAATAATTATAATCACGAACATACGAACACGAAATCTTGAACGTAAATTAATCACGAGCTAATATTACGTATGTATGTATATTTATTACGATCACGAATAAATATATTAAGTCACGATCGATTACTAATTAAATCACGTAAATTACGAACACGAGAACACACTTATATTTTAGACACGAAAATGTTCGGGTTACCCTTATGTGGGCCCCATACCTACGGACACACAAGAGGAAAAGGGCCTAGCCCATTCATTTTTACTAAACACGGAATTAAGGAAAAGTTATTTTCATAATAACACATTTACTGAAAACAAGAAAAACCCTAAAAGCTTTTCTCCATTCTCCTTCTTTTGGCCGCCGGGTTTAGCATCACCAATGGGGTGTTTGGTTTGATTTTGGCATTAGATTTATTGCAAGGATCGTTGTGTGTTCATCCTCATTCGATTCACGTGATCGGTATAACCTTTAACCGTTTTCTTTTTATGTTTTATTTATTAATCACATAAAATCATGAATGTTTTTAATAAAATAATTAAACACAAGTGTAAACATGTTGTTTTAATCATGGGGTTAAATCAAATAGTGTTTAGGGGTGTTTGTTGTTTGGCCGACGCCTAACCGAGCCCTAAGGGGGGGGTCTCGGCTTGGCTTAACTCACACCACCGAGACCATATGGTCTTGGTTTGGTGGTGGTGGTGTCACGGCAGCAGCAAGGAAGAGAAACCCCGGCCTAGGTTGGGGCATGGTGGTGTATTTGGGTCCGATTCATGGGTTAAAACACGGGTCCGGTTCACACATGTTTAGATTTAAAACACAGTCCGGTTCATGAGATATTTTTTCAAGGTTAAATATTTTCAACAAGTTATATTTTTTTAAGACTTAAATTAAATTAATTTAAAACATGAATATGATTAATATAATTTACATGACTTAGGTTATTAATTTTATTATTAATGCATGAATTTTAACCTAAGTATTTATCATCTAATTAGACTATATAATTAATTAATTATTAAAATCATGACTTATAATTAATTAATTTACATGACTTAGGTTATATTATTAATAAATAATAATACATGTTTTAACCTAAGTATTTTACCTTTATTTAATTAAAATCATGTTATATTTAATTAAATACTTTAACCTATAGTTTATTTAATTCACATGAAATAATTAATAAACTATACTATTAATTACATGACTTAGAATATTAATTAGTAAACACTTAAGCTTATATAATTAGCTTAATTATCCAGCTTATATCTAATTATGGAAACTTTCTATTTTTAGAAACTTATTTATTTAAGGCAGCTAATCTATTTATGGAAACTTTCTATTTTTAGAAACTTATCTATTTTAAGCAGTAAATCTATTTTTGAAAACTTTCTATTTTTGGTAACTTTCTATTTTTGGGAACTTTATAATTTTGGAAACTTTCTATTTTTGGAAACTTTCTATTTTTGGTAACTTTCTATTTTTGGAAACTTTCTATTTTAGGAAACATGCTATTTTTAGAAAGTAACTTATTCTTACACACAAGTATAATAATACATGAAATACATATAATACTTAATCAGAATAGACAGAATGTATGATAAACACAGTATAAAGCTTAAATCAGTAAAATATGACATGAACATATAAAACAAGCTAAGACATGATATAAAACCAGTTACGTACTCAGTAATCAGATACTTATACACGTATGTATTTATGTAGCATTAGTGATACCGAAGTAGGACTCTCTTCCGTTCGTCTTCTTTTTTCACTGGACACAAGGTACAGATTCTCCGATCTTTCAGTATGGACATTCTTTTCTTATTAGGATTCCTCGTATGCAGCCAACTGTTTTCCCAGTATATGTTTTATATGTTTTTAATTGCTTATGTTTAATTAGAATACCTAAAGCCATATACATGCATGACCAATTTCACCTAGTTATGGAGGTAACATAACCATAACACTGGAGGCACCAATGTTATGACTTCACCACGGCGGAGTGATAGCTCGTGGCGTCCCTTTCAGCTTTTGGCCATTTATTATATTATCAGGTGGGACGTATGGGTGCATCCTAGTTTACATGTTTTTAGCAGATTACTCAGTGCGAATGTGGTGTGTGCCTTGCATCCTTCACAAGGAGCTGATCCCTCCTACCCAAAACCAGTATATTAAATTAGAGGCAGCCCCTCTAATTTGCATGACGAGGTCACCCCTCCAAGTATTCATGCACGTTGATATTTCATGAACTATATTGGCTAATGGTAAATATGTTAAACAGTTTTTACAAGATAAACATAAGGCTTTTCAAACTATAAAACCAGTTTTACTAAGATATAACCAGGTTATCCAGGACTTAGTCTTTTTCGCTGCTTCATGCTTATATGCTTATATTATTCATGCTTTACTTTTATATCCGTGCACTGAGCGTATTGCTCAGCCGTTTTCCTTTCCATGTTCCCAAAACGGCAGGTACTCAGGGACGCTCGTAGACTTAAGCGTACGTGCATATGGATTGGAAGCTTCCTAGCCTTCTTTACATTATGCATTCCTTTATACTTAGATACTCATTTCATGGAAATTGTTTAGTCCTTTCATTTACAGTACTTATGTTTGTGTGTGATGAGTTCTACTTTTGGACTACCGATGTTTGATTCCGGTATTTCCTTTATGGTCATGTAATGTTTAGACATTTATCCTTGTATGCTCTGATGACACGCCATAATCACGCGTGACATTCCATTTATCAAAATGGGGTGTTACAAATTACAAGGGACCAACAAGTGGTATCATAGCTTTCTTCTTTGGGTGAAGTACTTTGTTATATTAAGTCTTTTCATCAGTAGAATAGTTTGTAATAAGAAGAAGCCTCTTTGCTCACTTATAACAATTTCATTTAGGCAAATTTTATATCCAAATAGGGGGAGATTGTTAGGTCAATTCAGTACCTAATGACCTCCCTGATGGATTTGAATAACAATCAGCCTAAGTGAAGTATTAACCTTGAACATAACGAAGTCACTGAGTTGTGACAATCCGTCAATTTCAGGTCTATATTTTAATCTCGACTATTAAATATTATATGTTTACTTTAATGAGAATTTTAAATTTTCGGCTAACCGAGAAGGTTATGACTTGAAACTAGCGTAAGAATGTCGTTTAGATGAAAATCGGCAAGGAATACGTTAGGTATCGATATTTTATTCTCAAACTATCATGTGAATGATTTTATTGTATTTATTTTTATTTCTCATGTTTTACGTTCTAACGAATGACGAAAACTACTAATGATCGTGATACCGACGGAAGCCCAAAAATTTACGTTTTATTATCGGTTGTCTCGATATTTAATATTTTTGACGTTTTCGATTTAATTACATTTTAAGTCATGTTGAAGTTATATTATTATATTTAAGAAGCGTTTTAACTTTTAAAAAGTATTTTTACGAAACCCGAGTCCCGTAGATATTTTGAAAATTGACAATTTACATTTCTACCCTTTAAACTATTTAATTACTTTTGGGTCCAAAACTATACTTTATTGGCAAAAACTACCCTACACAACTACCACTATATATAAAATTTTAACTAACTTACACCCACACATAAACCATTTTTATAAACAAAATCAAAACCACCCACCCTCCTTCTTCTCTTTTTCCGTCCAACATCACCACACAAACACCCCTACCATTTTTGATCTAGCTTGATTCATTTAAAACTAACAAAAGACCCATTCTACAAATTCAAAGAGGATCATATTGGTATAAATTTTACACACATGCATGATCATTTTTCTAAAATTGTTTTTCTTGAAGAATCTTGTATGTTTGATCTAGTTTATGTTTGTGTAGTCATGTTAATAATATTATATTTGAATTTGAGTGGTTGCATGTATAAAATTTTGAGTGGATCATTTGAAGAATGATCATACAAGTGTTAAGAAGGATAGATGTTGATATTAAGGGATTAGGATGAGTAGAAAAGTGGTTGAATTGACTTGAAAAATTGTCTTAGTGTGGTTTTTAAATGGTTGATTTTGGGCAGTAGGTTTAGAGGTATTTTCGGAAATCTTAAGTCCTAGTTAAGGATGAAATGATATGATATTGTTGTAGTTATTTTCCTAAGCTTCGATTTGATATAAAGTAGGACTTCAAACTCCAAACGAGTGTGAAGTTACAATAGTTTTAGTATTCGTGTACCGGGAGACGAGTATTGGCACAATCCGAAAATTGTTGTCGATATTTGGATCGAAGCTCGGAGACTATAAAATGAGTTTTAAAAATTGTTAAAGGACTGATGTTAAAGTCTAAAACTCAGGTCATGAGTCTATTTCCAAATCCCGAGTTTCGGTTTTATAAATGGAGTTGTTTAGATATGTCAAAATGGTTTTACGAGTCAAAGACGTAAATCTGTCCGGTTTTTTTTTGTAACTCATAGATGTGTTGGGCAGAAAGCCTTAGAAGTAATATTTTTGAATGAAACTTAAACTGAGTCTTATTCATATTATATGTGAGTTTGTGACCAAGTTTCGTCGAAATCGGACAAGTGTAGATAGGGTAGATTGGTGTATACATTTGGAGTGTACATGCTGATTGGTATTTTGGACACGTAGTTCAATAATTATGTGGCGTGAGTTGAGTATTCGCCATTGGATATGGTGATTTACTCAAGTGTTAATTCATTATATAAATGACTTAGTTACTGGTCCGAGAGAAGTAAAATGATAGTTTGACTTGAGTTGACTTGGCGTCTTAAGACGAGTCAATATCGAGAGTGCAAGTGTTTAAAAGAATAGTGTTGAATAAAAGGGTATATTAATAACACTTGTATTATATAATTTTTCGGGATTGTCATGGTTTTGTAATTTTGATTTTTATATTATTTAAGTATGATTTATACTTAAGTCGATCATTAACGAACGCGCCTTATTTGGTAGGTTGCGGTTTACGTGTTTAAACGGGCATCACTAATCGTCGGCGATCCTCTTATTACCACTATTGGCTAAGGCGAGTCTATAGCCTCGCTTTTAACATGTTTACTTGTTTTATAAAATCCGCGAGGGGGATAACATGCTTGTTTTATTAAAATAAAGGGTACAACGAGAAGTTGTGGAAACCCTGTTTATTAGAAAAGCATTTAATATAAACGAAGGGTACAACGAGAATTTGTGGAAAACCCTCTTTGTTTTAAGATTGAACACAAGGAACTTGATTGTATGCTTAGATGAAATTTATTGCATAAGTTTGTCTAGCCTTAAAAGACCCATGAATCGTGAATTTTTAATCGAAGTAACGCTAATGCCAGGGATAGATATATCAGGGTGACGCCCAGTCCGGTCACGACTAGCTATCGCGTGGTGTTGTGATGCACTAGTAATGAAACATCGGATGCATTATATAAGAGAAATATACGCACTTGGCTAGGTGTGTTAGGCTGAAATAATATATGTTAACGTTCAATGTCACGAGGCTTATGTAATGACATCGATAATTATGTCCGTACAACATAATGGTATTTCGGTGAATTATTAACCGTGGAAGGTTATTTTAAATACTTGTGTTCTCTTTATTTAAATTAAACTCTATAGATTTACTCGGCAAAATTTTGCTGACTTTTTAACATGTTTTATCCCAGGTCCATATAGAAGGCACTCGATGAAGGCGGTTTCGTGAAGCTTGCTTATTTGAAATGTTTTGGCCCACTTTTGCAAATAGTATCCATTCAAAGAATCTTTTATCCTTTACTGTATTTGTAAACTTTAAATTATTTAGGACCGTGTGAAAAGTCTTATTGTTAAATGAAAATGAATGGATGTTTTTATTAAAACGACTCGTTTTGAGCCGTTTTCTATGATTATGAGATTGAACCATGATAGTAACACCCAATGACCTTTCCGCTGTTATGACCGAAATTTGGGGGTGTTACAGATTGGCATCAGAGCTCAAGTTATAGAGAACGAAAAGATTTTCAAAAAATGAATTTTTGAAATCTTTTAACTATAACTGTTGCAAGTGAAACCTCCGAGTTGCCAATGGACGAGAATGAAAGTATTTATATATATGGGATTATATATATATATATGTCGTAACCTTTATCGATTCATTGTATTTGTGAATTACAAGGTATGTTCTCATTTATTTAATTATATTTGATAATTTTTATACTTATACGAGATTTATACGACGTAGATTGTCACGAAGCCACCCTAGTCATCTTAATGCTAGCGCCGAAGCTATTCCCGAAATGAATCCTGTTATTCTCGAGATTAATTAAGTTGTGGATATACATGATCCCAACGAAACGGTTAATAATCTTGCTGATATTCTTTTGGTTACAAGGATTTTGATTTCCTTGGTTCTTATTCTTGATTATCGATTCGTTCATTTCGTTTAGCAAATTTAATTTACATTTTCATTAATCTTCGACATTATACTGTTTTGATAAAAACAAGTTTGTTTGAGATGGTACTATTGATTGCTAGGAATTGAGATTGATGTGTGTGGTGTTCACATGCCAACCAGGATTCCATATCATATCACTGATCATTTTCTGTTAATTCAGTTTCTCATTTGTTTCGATCTTGATCTCTTGCGTTGAGCTGGCGATGCTTAAATAAAGTGATTTATAATCGTTGAAATAAATTGGCCATTTATTTGAACAAGGAAATTATAAATTGTTGAACTACAAATTTTTGAATCTTATTTGGAAGGACTTGATCAATCCATAGAAATATTGATTCATAAACGTGTGGGCTTAAGCATATAGCATCTGCGTGTTAAACTCTTATTGACTCATAGTTCGTTTGCTCAATTCATTCTTTGATTTTGTTTCTCTAATTCCTGGATCGTGAGATGGTTGTATTGGGGCTTTTCCAAAACCGCCAATTGAGGAGGATATCAAGCGTCTCTAAAAAACACTGAAGAAATTTTTTTCCTATGGGACCGAGGAGCCTTCTTAGTCACGTGAATTACCTAGTAACTCTTAGTAGGTTAGTTTATCAATTGTAGTATCTTTTCATAAATCCCTAACTAAATTATGACATCAGTTAGTAGGACTAGTCTTTTAAGTTGGATGGCATTAGACAATGATTATCTATAATGCTTAACAATACAACTTTTACTAGTTTGTGATCAATGGAATGACCATCTTTTGATTCCTAATTCTTCATCGTTCTATTATTATCTTTCTTTGCCTTTCTTATTTAGACTGATGTGGTATATCGCAATCACTAAATGAATACTCATTATGATTTGATTTGCGTTACACAAGAATCATGCAGTCAATGAAAGCTATGACTAAAGCACGAATGCGCCAAGTTATTAGTGAATAAGTTGATGTATCCTTAGTTGAATTCATGGCCAACATGAATGATGGATCTGGAATTGGAGCTGAAGCTAAAACTGGTGGAACTGGAACCGGTGGAGCTGAAGCTGGAGCCTGTAATGTTAGTGGTATGGATGGAACAAATGTGCCCGAAGTTAGAGGCTATAACTACACTTCATTCATATAAGTGCAAACCATAGACTCTTAAGGGGACTAAAGATGATGGAGGATGGTGTCAGTTGTTGAAAGCTGGCGTCAGGCTTTCAAATCGGTGACCCTAATTAGGAGGATAAGGTGCAGTTTGTCGCTACTCTCCAAGGTCGTGCATTAATTTGGTGGAATGGCAGACTTGCTTCCATAAGTATCGTTACTTATGGGAAACCATGGACTAAGGTCAGAAAGCGGTTAACTGAGGAGGTTTTCCTCGAAGTATTTCCAAAGTATGGAGCAAGTATTGTACAATCTGAGACTGAAGGGAACTAACATTGGTAGATATATCAAGTGTTTCCACAAGTTGACTCCTTTATGTCCAATAATTTTGGAACCCGAACCATCAAGGTCAAGCAGTATATTCACGGCTGACCAAGAATAAATGCGGTAATGTGACTTCTTCTAAGCCAATTTCTATTTGTGAAGCTGTCTGCATGGCTTATTAGCTCATGGGACACATAATTCTAGGCAAGGCTGATGAGGTTACTTACGGGAAAAATAATTCCAAAATTGAAAATTCTTTTCGTGCATTAGAGCTCGTAAGTATATCGAAAAAGTTGTGAATTATTCGTAGCTTAAATATCATAGAAGGAATCGTAAGAGAAGTCAGTAGAAAATTTTCTAGTCATTCATGACTATCCCGAAGTGTTTCTGGAAGATTTGTCAAGGCTTCCGCCTCCAAGGCAAATAGAATTCCTAATTGATCTAATTCCTGGTGCTGCAACTGTGGCACGTGAGCCATATTTATTACCACCATCCGAGCTGAAGGAATTATTTGTGCAGTTTTAAGAACTATCTGATAGATGTTTTATTCGACCGAGCTCGTCAGTTTGTAGAACTCCTATTCTATTCGTTAAGAAGATAGATGATTCGTTTCGTATGTGCACCGATTACGAGAGCTGCATAGGCTAACGATCAAGAATCGTTACCCGCTTCCAAGAAATTGATGATCTATTTGATCAACTTCAAAACTTTCGTGTTTTCTCCAAGATCCTGGTGTTTTCTCCGAGATTGATCTTTGTTTTGCTTATCATCAACTTCACATACGCGAGGTAGATATTCTAATTACGGCGTTTAGAACTCGTGATGATCATTATGAGTTTAGGGTTATGCCTTCTAGTTTGACCAATACACCTGTTGTATTCATTGACTTAATGAATTGTATGTGTAAGTCGTGTCTTGATAAATTTGTAATCGTTTTCATTGATGATATTCTAATCTGCTCGAAGAGCAAGGAAGAACATGTCGAACACTTAAGGATTATCTTGAACTTGTTATAGAACGAAAATTGTACGTGAAACTCTCAAAGTGTAATCTTTTGATTAGTTCCGTACAATTTCTCTAACATGTGATTGATAAAAGTGGGGTACCTGTCGCTCCTGCGAAAATCGAAGCCATCGAAAATTTGAATGTCCCAACTATTCCAACTGAAGTACGACAAATTCTATGTTTGGCTGGTTATTACTGAAGGTTTATTGAATTATTCTCTTTGATATCAAAACCAGTAACTAAGCTAACTCAGAGAATGAACCGTATGTGTGCGGCATTGATGAAGAGAAAGCTTTTCAGACCATGAAAAGAAAACTCTGCGATACGCCGATTCTTATCGTTACCTGAAAGAAGTAAAGATTTTGTTGTTAATCGTGATACATCTCCTATATGATTTGGGGTTGTTTTGATTTGTGTATGCTTGTAGAAAACCTAGGAAGAATGAGGAAACTGCACAACCCAGGACTTGTAATTGGGTGCGGTGATTTTACTCTTCGTCTATTAAGACACTAATTGTATGGCACTAATGTACGGTATCCACCAATAGTAAGAGCCTACAATGTATTCTGGAATAAAAGAGGTAAATAAGCCTTTAAGTGATTACGGTTGTGCTATTTGTTATCATTTGAGATGTGGGAGCAAATTACAATGGACTTCATTGTTTAGCTCTTGAAAACTCAGCCTGAATATGATTGAATTTGTGTCAATGTTGACTGATTGACTCTGCTCATTTTATTCCGATAAATAAAATGATCGTGCGAACTAAGAATCGTTTGTTAACTGCTCGTAGTAGACATGAAAGTTATGATAATGTGAAGAGAAAACCTTTGAAATTCGAGGTAGGTGGAAAAGTTATGCCATGTTATCACCATGAAAAAGGTGTTATATATATTTTGGAAAACGTGGGAAGTTAAGTCCCCGTTAGTTTGGACCATTCGAGATGATATCGAGTGTAGGCCCGGTGGCATGAAAACATAAATTACCTCGAGAGCTACAAGGAATTCACAACACTTTTCATATGTCGAACCTAAAGAAATTTCTTCCCAACAAAGATTTTTCTAACTCTCTTGATGAAGTATGAATCGACGATAAGTTGAATTTCATCAATGAACCTGTTGATATTATCGAATAGGAATTTAGACAACCGATGCAAAGTCGTATTCCTGTTGTCAAATCTTATGGAACTCGAGACGAGGACCAAAAATACATTCAACCCTTTGATTTCAACGAGCGATCGAGGAAGAACGCAAGTTGATCTTCAGGACGAAGATCCCAATTTGGTGGGGATAATGTGACAATCCGTCAATTTCAGGTCGATATTTTAATCTCGACTATTAAGTATTATATGTTTACTTTAATGAGAATTATAAATTTTCGGCTAACCGAGAAGGTTATGACTTGAAACTAGCGTAAGAATGTCGTTTAGATGAATATGGCAAGGAATACGTTAGGTATCGATATTTTATTCTCAAACTATCATGTGAATGATTTTATTTTATTTATTTTTATTTCTCGTGTTTTACATTTTAATGAATGACGAGAACTACTAATGATCGCGATACCGACGGATGCCCAAAAGTTTACGTTTTATTATCGGTTGTCTCGATATTTAATATTATCGACGTTTTTGATTTAATTACGTTTTAAGTCGTGTTGAAGTTATATTATTATATTTAAAACCGTTTTAACTTTTGAAAAGTATTTTTACGAAACCCGAGTCCCGTAAATATTTTAAAAATTGACAATTTACATTTTCTGCCCTTTAAACTATTTAATTACTTTTTGGTCCAAAACTATACCTTATTGGCAAAAACTACCCTACACAACTACCACTATATATTAAATTTCCACTAACTTACACACACACATAAAACATTTTTATAAAAAAATCAAAACCACCCACCCTCCATCTTCTCTTTTTCCGTCCAACATCACCACACAAACACCCCTACCATTTTTTATCTAGCTTGATTCATTTAAAACTAACAAAAAACCCATTTCACAAATTCAAAGAGGATCATATTGGTACAATTTTTACACACATGCATGAACATTTTTCGAAAATTGTTTTTCTTAGAGAATCTTGTATGTTTGATCTAGTTTATGTTTGTGTAGTCATGTTAATATTATATTTGAATTTGAGTGGTTGCATGTATAAAATTTTGAGTGGATCATTTGAAGAATGATCATACAAGTGTTAAGAAGGATAGTGTTGATATTAAGGGATTAGAATGAGTAGAAAAGTGGTTGAATTGACTTGAAAAATTGTCTTAGTGTGGTTTTTAAATGGTTGATTTTGGGCAGTAGGTTTAGAGGTATTTTTGGAAATCTTAAGTCCTAGTTAAGGATGAAATGATGTGATATCGTTGTAGATATTTACCTAAGCTTCGATTTGATATAAAGTAGGACTTCCAACTCCAAACGAGTGTGAAGTTTCAATAGTTTTAGTATTCGTGTACCGGGAGACGAGTATTGGCACAATCCGAAAATTGTTGTCGATATTTGGATCGAATCTCGGGGACTATAAAATGAGTTTTAAAAATCGTTTAAGGACTGATGTTAAAGTCTAAACCTCAGGTCATGAGTCTATTTTCAAGCCCGAGTGTCGGTTTTATAAATGGAGTTGTTTAGATATGTCAAAATGGTTTTACGAGTCAAAGACGTAAATCTGTCCGTTTTTTTGTAACTCATAGATGTGTTGGGCAGAAAGCATTAGAAGTAATATTTTTGGATGAAACTTAAACTGAGTCTTATTCATATTATATGTGAGTTTGTGACCAAGTTTCGTCGAAATTGGACAAGTGTAGATAGGGTAGATTGGTGTGTACATTTGGAGTGCACATGCTGATTGGTATTTTGGACACGTAGTTCAATAATTATGTGGCGTGAGTTGAGTATTCGCCATTGGATATGGTGATTTACTCAAGTGTTAAGTCATTATATAAATGACTTAATTACTGGTCTGAGATAAGTAAAATGATAGTTTGACTTGAGTTGACTTGGCGTCTTAAGACGGGTCAATATCGAGAGTGCAATTGTTTAAAAGAATAATGTTGAATAAAAGGGTATATTAATAACACTTGTATTATATAATTTTTCGGGATTTTCATGGTTTTGTAATTTTGATTTTTATATTATTTAAGTATGATTTATACATAAGTCGATTATTAATGAACACGCCTTATTTGGTAGGTTGCGGTTTTCGTGTTTAAACGAGCATCACTAATCGTCGGCGATCGTCTCATTACCACTATTGGCTAAGGTGAGTCTATAGCCTCGCTTTTAACATGTTTACTTGTTTTATAAAATCCGCGAGGGGGATAACATGCTTGTTTTATTAAAATAAAGGGTACAACGAGAAGTTGTGAAAACCCTATTTATTGGAAAATCATTTAATATAAACGAAGGGTACAACGAGAATTTGTGGAAAACCCTCTTTGTTTTAAAATGGAACACAAGGAACTTGATTGTATGCTTAGATGAAATTTATTGCATAAGTTTGTTTAGCCTTAAAATACCCATGAATCGTGAATTGTTAATATAAGTAACGCTAATGCCATGGATAGATGTATCAGGGTGACGCCCAGTCCGGTCGCGACTAGCTATCGTGGTGTTGTGATGCACTAGTAATGAAACATCGGATGCATTGTATAAGAGAAATATATGCACTTGGCTAGGTGTGTTGGGCTGAAATAATATATGTTAACATTTAATGTCACGAGGCTTATGTAATGACATCGATAATTATTTCCGTACAACATAATGGTATTTCGGTGAATTATTAACCATGGAATGTTATTTTAAATACTTGTGTTCTTTTATTTAAATAAAACTCTATAGATTCACTCGACAAAATTTTGCTGACTTTTTAACATGTTTTATCTCAGGTCCATATAGAAGGCACTCGATGAAGGCGGTTTCGTGAAGCTTGCTTATTTGAAATGTTTTGGCCCACTTTTGCAAATAGTATCCATTCAAAGAATCTTTTATCCTTTACTGTGTTTGTAAACTTTAAATTATTTGGGACCGTGTGAAAAGTCTTATTGTTAAATGAAAATAAATGAATGTTTTTATTAAAACGACTTGTTTTGAGCCGTTTTCTATTATTATGAGATTGAACCATGAAAGTAACACCGAATGACCCTTCCGCTGTTATGACCAAAATTTGGGGGTGTTACAGTGAGTGAACAGTCACTCAGTGAGTTGCCTTCGAGTTCCTAGAATGAGTCTAAAAGAAAGACTCGAGCATTCAGAGAGGCGAAGCTCAATGAATGTCTTCTATGACGAAGAATAAGGTGATGGGTTCAGTGATTTATGGCAATAGACTCACTCAACCCCATACGATCTCCCTGAAGAAAACAAGCATTCTCCAAGACTGAATAAAGGCGGGATAAGTTGAATTGTGACAAGATGAAGTACATCACACAATTAGCGTGACTTACCCTTTTGGGATAGATGGGGTACTGACAAGTCTAAAGGACTTACGTCTTACTACTTAGAATATGGTAAGACAAGATACTACACTGTACCAATAAGACAAGAATTACACATGGGAAATTATTGTCTTCTACCCAACTTTCCTTCTATAAATAGGATGCTTGTAAAGGAGAGAAAACAAGTTTGTGCACTTAATGCTTTAGACATTCACAAACAAATTTTTCTCTCCTCCAAACACGATCAAACACTTGAGTTCTAAACTCTTGTTGATAGAGTCGTCAAGCTTAGCAATCGTTAGGATTGGACTAGCTTGTTAGTGAGGAGATCACAAAACCACACATTGTCTATTCAATCCCTATTGTAGCTTCGTATACAATAGGGTATAATTCT
Source organism: Glebionis coronaria (assembly GCA_025667525.1). Taxonomy (NCBI): domain Eukaryota; kingdom Viridiplantae; phylum Streptophyta; class Magnoliopsida; order Asterales; family Asteraceae; genus Glebionis; species Glebionis coronaria. Next base: position 470,710,416 of record CM046878.1, read on the forward strand.
TTAATAAAGCTAAGAGTTAAACGTTGAAAACCTTTGTGTTATTTACTTACCTGTATTAAGTTTATTGCATTACTTAACCATGGGTTAGGACTATACTTAGTATACTTAAGTATAGTACTAATTACAAGGGACCAACAACTCCTCATCATATATGGGTCTGATATCTGCATCAACAGTTGCTTGATCATTCCCTGAGTTGTTGCTGATATGTTGCTTTTTTGATTCTGTCCCGCTGCTTTCTATGCCAATCGAACAAGCATCCAATGTTTGACCATCATCGACATTTCTCTCGTTCTTCTGTATTAATATGTTATTCACCCTTCTTTCAACTTTTAGTTTATGACGTGTTGTTTCAGCAATGGACTTCCTTACAACACTCATGTGTTGAAGAAATGTCTCCTTGAATTCTTGAACTTCTAACCGAGTATATTCAAAGAAGTATTTGTTGATGAATTCTCAATCATAGTGTACAGAGACCTGTGTATCAAAGAATTGTTGAAACTGATTCTCGAGAACCAAAACGGCATCAATGGGTTCAACCTCTTGAAATTCATCTTTGGCAAGTTGTTGTTCAAGGTGATCTACATTGAGAAGCATCGTTCTTGTGAATGTCTCAACATCTTTACCAGTGAGTGACATGAATATCCGTTAGAATCCAATTTCGATACGAGTGCCTTTTAAATCGTCATTTGAAAGAACTTGAAGGTGTGACTAGAGTGATCTAAACTGTGTCATGCATCGTTCTTTTGCAACCGACATCTTGGATTTGAGTGCACGCACATCTTGTGTTACGGAATCCATAATGAGCGTTTTAGATTATGAATTGACTTTGGATCTTAAGTAGATATGGTGTGATTGGGTTGTGGTTTAAATTCCGAAAATTGCGATTTTTCTTCAGTCCGACAATAAATTCTCAGTCCGATAAAACGGTAAACCGAAAATTTATGAATCACCAAATTTTGAAATCGAGTTAGAAATAGCCAATAACTAGTAGGGAAATATTTTGAAAAATGAAAGTTTTAATGAAAAATAAAACCTAAAAAAATTGAAATTTGACCCTAAAAATTGAATTTTGATCCGAAAATTTGAATTTTTGGTCGAAAATTTTTTCGCATTGCCAAAATTTGAAATCGAAGCATAAATGGCCTAAAAATGGTCTAGGAAAAAAAAATTTACAATGGTTTTCTAGTAAGTGTGTAAACACTTATCCTTTTACCACTAAAATCAAGGAAAAACAAGACCTAATCATGTGTTTAATGTCGTAAAAGTCGGAATTACGCGTGGTTTTGTGTGAAATAGGTACAAAAGATCAAAAGGAAAGAAAACACGGGATTTCATGGTCAAATGTTGAAGAAAAGTCCAAAAAGAGACGAAGACAAAGTCAAAAGATCAAAAGTGTGCCTAAGATCACGAAAACCGGCAATGCAACACGGTTTTGAAGAAAAGATCGACAAATCCGAAATCGAACTCGTTTTTAGTGGATTTAATCTCATTGGAGTAAAATGGGCCTTGTGGGTCCGAAATTTGCTTATTGGGCCTACAAGCCCATTTAAGAAGATGTTGTATTTGTTTATGGATCAAAAGGCACCAAAAGCCCAAAAAGACTTCATGTTAAAACAAAGTGGACGGTTATATTTTGGGCCAAAGCCCAAATGATATAATTAAAATGGGACGTGGAATGAAATCATACAAAGTGAAAACTTTTTACTTTGGTCAACACAAACACACGTTCCCTGGTCAACACAAACACCCCACTCACACGTATTAAATAAAACGTTTTTTTTACCCACCACCCCACTTCATTTCGTTACAAACGAATAAAACTCACCAACTCTTTCTCTCCCACAAAATAAGCAACCACCATTTTTACTGTACCCCTAAACCCTAGATCACAATTTGCCCACTAAAAATTGGGGGTTTTCACTTATTCGTGTGATTCACACGAATACCAATTAAATCCCCCCCTTAATCGGAAGATCCAACACTGGTGGTCCTCTCCTCAATCCTACATGGCTTATTCCTTGGATTTAATTAGCTGTGACAGCCAATTTCCACAAACCCACCAATATTAATCCTCTACCTCAGCATAGAACAAGCATAACAAACAAAAATCACGCCATGTTGTTGATCCGTGTGATGCAAGGACGATTTTCAGCCGTAGATTGAAGAAGAGAAGAGAGAGAAAGAAGAAATGATGGATTAAACGGATCAGATTAATTGCTTACTCTTTAAGCCATGAAGAGGGTTTCCAGGGGTTTGCCTATAAAAACCCCCAAATCATTCTGTAATTTGTGCCTTCTTTTTAGTTTAATTTTTATTTCTGAAAAATAGATTTTAGGTTTAAATGTATATTCTTTTTTTCAAGTATTGTAATAAGTTTTAAATATTAATGAAAGTTCATTTTTCGGTTTAATATTTTCTTGTTAATCATTATTGCATTTTATCTTAAATCTGTTTTGATTAAATAATTATTGAAGTAAAAAGGTAGGAATAATTTCCCCTACTGGGAAATTATTAAAAAATATTGGTTTGTTTTGGTTCACTGTTATTGGTTCGATTGTGAATGATGATGATGTTTGGTTCGATGGTACGGTTTGGGTAATAAGGAGGTGTTCGGTTTCGGTTTTGATCACAAGGGGGTTCAGCGCCCACCTTCGTCCCAACGGTTATCGTCATTAGGTTCTCCATCTCTTTTTATTTTTATTGTTAATTTTAGATTTATAATTGTTTGATTATTTGTTATATCTGCTAGTTTATGTTACTGTATTGTGTTTATGTGTTGAGTTTATTGTGAGTTATCTGCTTGTGTTAAGTGCACTGTTTGGAATATGCTTTATTTTCAGTTTAAATAGTCTGCTAGTTAGGATTTGAGTTTGTTGGATTTACTTAGTAAAACTGGATTTGTTTAGTTTTTTTAGATTTTGAGTTGGTTTAAATCTGCTTATTGTTTTATTTTGGTTCGGTTTCCTTTAATCTGCTTATCTAGTTCTGCTTATTTAAATTTTATGTTTGGATCTGCTTATTTTGGTTGTGTTTGGGATTTGTTGACTGAATAATTATATAATTCGTCTCTCAGAACCGTTTAGTTTGACTTGGATCTGTTAGAGTTTGGCTTATTGACCAGCCTTCTTAAGTTCAGATAGTATTGCTTAATCTTTTTAATTTTGCTCAGTTTAATGCTTATTTAGATTTAGTTATCTTATGCTTATTTGATTTTCAATTCTTATATTTAGAATTGCTTATTTGGTTTAATTTCTAGTTAAGTTTGCTTATTTTGATAGTTTAAGCTATTGATTTGCTTATTCTCAATTATAACTGCTTCTTTCGTGCCTTAGCTGCTTGCTTATTTGTTTTGTGAGATTGCTGATTTTACTGTTTGAAAAAAACAGATCCATTTGATCTGTGTGTTATATAGTCCAAATTTTTTTTTAGCAAAAACGTCCCTAACCGGACTCGAACCCTGGACCTCCTGTTCAGCAACCAAACGCCATAACCAACTCAGCTAGTACCTTTCTTGTGTTTTATCCTGCTTTATTTAATTGATATAGGTTCTTTTAATCTAAGCTGCCAGGTTAACTAAAAAGTTTAGTACAAGTTTTGATTTAATTTAGTTAAAAGTTTTATTTAAATTTCGTTTTATTAAGTTTTAAATAAAAAAATAAAAAGAAAAAAAAAACATTTTAATTACTTTTAATAAATTTTGAATTGTTTTAAAATTAGTTTTTTAAGAGTAGTTCTAATTAATCTAGTTTTATTTAGAAAAATAGTTTTCATTAAAAGTCTTTATTTTAGTTTTAAACTTTGTTTATGTTTCAAAATAGTTTTTATTTAAATTAGATTAAATTAGATTTTTAAATTAGTTTAAAATAGTTTTCAAAATTGTTTAAATAATTTTAATAGTTAATTAAATTAGCTTTTAATCAAATAGTTTTTAATTAGTTTTAAAAATACCAAAAAGAGAAATTTTACCAAAAACAAGTAATCCACGTTAAATTTGAGATCAATTCGAGTGAGTCGAGGAAAACGAACATTAATTGCATTAAAAAGGATTGTAAAATTCATACATTAAATTGACGTCGCTGCCGCTTCGCTCGTTACGATTGACGATTTCGTGAGACGTTTGGATTTTGGGATCCGTTCTTTTTGAACGTTAACTTTCTTGCACAAAATCAAAAATACAAAAAAAATCAAAAAGATTAAAATACAAAAAAAATTCAAAAAACACAAAAGCAAATTCTTTCCTAAGATTTGCAACAAAAAATTAAAAAAAATACAAAAGTAATACTTCTTCCTAAAAGTATTACACCAAAAAAATATTACGTATTAGTGTTATTTTTCTTAGTTCGATTTCTTTCGATTTTTCTTGTGAATATATATTTTTCTAAAAAAATACAAAAAGATTTTTCATTTACTATATTATATTACGTAGCACAATTAATTTACCTACTTTTAAAATAAGGCCTTAGTTGGGATTTCATCACCTAACTATTGTATTCGCATCCAAAACAAGAAAAAAGAGCAAAATAGATAAATACTAGTAAGACGTTTGAACTCGACATATACAAACTATAAGGTGGGTATAAGGCGACGCGCTATAAAAGGCCGTCTAAGGAAAAAGGTTTTTAAGTGCTTTGTGCCACCTCGTTTCCCCGCTTGCTTGTGCGTATATTGAGAGGGATGACCGATTATTGGTTTGCCAACTCAATTAGTATTAAGTATATATTTTTGTAACTTTTTAATATTGCACCTCGAGAGGGATAATCCCTTTCCTCTCAAAGTCGACCGAGGTCACCTACCTCATTCCAAAGTTTTAATTGTATGCGCACTCGCGCGCGTATATACATATCGATTGGTGTACCAAATACTTCTAATTGTTCTATAAAGAAGAAGAAGAAAAACAAAAAGACCGTCATTAAAGCCGATCCCGAGAATCGAGCTTTGAACAACACGATGACAACGGATAATCGACCAATGATTGAGATTCTACAATCTCACGTTGAAAGAAACGATGACGCGATTGTGGTGCCGGATATTTGAGCTAATAATTTTGAACTTAAAACGGGTTTTATTCAAATGGTTTCCGCTACACCATTTTTAGGCCGTACTAATGATGACCCACACGCTCATATCAAATGTTTCATACAATTAGCCAACACCGTCAAATACAATGGGGTGCCACAAGAGGCCATTCGTTTACAACTCTTTCCTTTTTCCCTCGAGGGACAAGCCCGGATTTGGCTTGATAAGGAACCACCCCAAAGTATTACCACATGGATTGACTCAGAGACCAAGTTCATAAACTACTTTTTCCCACCATCACGTACCACTTCTTTAAGGAATGAGATCATCACTTTTGAACAACAATATGGGGAAACGTTTAGTGAGTCTTGGGATCGATTTAAAGAGCTTTTAAGAAAATGTCCACAACACGGTTTCACTAAAGTGCATCAAATTAATACGTTTTACAATGGTTTAACTCTAAATGACCAAGACCCACTTAATAGTGCCGCGGGGGGTAATATTCTTGTGAAGTCCATGAACGAGGCTTGGGCCATAATTGAAAACAAGGCTAAAGTGCAAACCAAGAGTTTTAGGGCTACTATGGCAAGTGCTAGTTCTAGTGAGAATGATAAGAGAATTGATAAGCTTACGTCGCTTGTTGAATCAATTGCTCTAAAAACCCAAACCCTCGATGGTCAAGTTAATGCCATGAAAGAAACTTGTGAAACGTGTGAGACTTGTGGTGGACCACATTCGTACTATAATTGTGACAAGGTTTACAATAATCAATAAGAAGTTTATGCTTATAACAACAATGAAAATGAGCGGATTCATTTCAAACCAAATGTTGATGTTAACCATTTGTCTTACAAGTCTAATAACTATTTGGCTCCCCCGGGTTTTGTAGCACCACAAAGACCACCCCCACCCGCCCAAAATAGGAACCAAGGTCCTCAACGGGGTAATTTTCAAGGAAATTCTAATCAACGGGGTTTTAATCAAAATCAAGGGAATTTTCAAGGGAAAAACCAAGGTTTCAATAACCAAAATCAAGAATTTAATAACCAAGGTTTTCAAAATCAAGGATTTGATCAAGGTTATAATCAATATCAAAACCAAGGTTTTCCTAATCAAGGTTATCCTAATCAAAGGTATAATCAAATGAACATGCATAATCCTCAAATGGACTTGGTTCTACAAAAATTAACCGACCATGAGCGAATTATGAGAGAGATGCAAGAATCGACCGATAAGAAATTTTTGACAATGATTCAAACCCTTCGTCCCCAAGGTGCCCTCCCTTCGAACACCGTGACCAATCCTAGGGCTAATGTTAATGCTATCACTACTAGGAGCGGTAAGACCACCGTAGAACCTTCCTATCCCCCACCTAACCAAGGACCCGAGATACCTTCTTCTTCTACCCAACCTCCTTCTTCTTCTACTTGTGACATACCACCCGTTATGCCTTCGTCTACACCTTATGTTCCACCGATACCTAAATTTTCTACCACACCTTCGGTTCCCAAACCGGTTCTTTCACCTTCCATTTCTACTCCTCCTCCACCAAAGGATGTGAGTGAGCAATCCACTCCAAAGCCTTCATCTCAACCCAATATACCTTATCCCTCAAGGTTGCGGAAAGAGAAATTGAAGAATAAGGATGATATTCAAGTTTCTAACTTCCTAAAAATGTTCAAACAATTGAATTTTAATATCACCTTTGCCGAGGCGCTCGCTCACATGCCTAAGTATGCTAAGATGTTTAAGGACCTCTTAAGTGATAAAGAAAAATTGCTCGATATTGCCAATACCCAATTGAATGAGAATTGTTTCGCGGTTCTTTTGATAAAATTACCGGTTAAGTTAGGAGATCCCGGTCGATTCCTTATTCCTTGTAATTTTCCGGGTGTTGAGAATTGTATGGCCTTGGCGGATCTCGGAGTGAGTATCAATCTTATGCTATTGTCCATGTGGAAACAATTATCTTTACCCGAGCTAGTCCCCACTCGTATGACATTGGAATTAGCTAACCGTACGGTTGCTTATCCGGTCGGGATAGCCGAGGATGTTTTTGTAGGAGTCACAAATTCACTTTTCCCGCCGACTTCATTGTAGTCGACTATGAGATGGATCCTCGCGTTCCCTTAATTGTGGGACGACCCTTCTTGAGAACCGGGCGTACATTGATTGATGTAGCCGCGGGTGAACTTATCATGCGGGTAGGGGATGATAAAATCGTCTTTATCATGGATAAACTTTCCAAACTTCCCGATGAGCCCGAATCCGTGAATTATATCGATGTGCTCGACGAAGCATGTGAAGAACACTTTTACGAGGCTTGTAAGAGCGGGATTTCTCCTTTACCTCATGTTGAGACCGTAGCTTCTATTGCTCCTTCATTGACTCCATTTGGAGAAAGTGACCTTCTTTTACAAGAATTTGAAGCGAGTTTAGGGGATGTGGATTTAAAATATGACGATTCTCCCACCAATTGGGAAGAAGACATTCGTACCATTGAGAGACTTCTCAATGAGGACCATATTTCTCCACCTACTCCTAAGGAAGTTACAAACGATGATCCAAATTTGACTAAGCCTTCCATCGATAATCCACCGGATTTAGAGCTTAAGGATTTACCGTCTCATTTAGAGTATGTTTTCTTAGAGGAGGATAATAAGTTACCTGTCATTATTGCTAAGGACTTAAAAGAAGATGAAAAATCCCGACTTATCGATGTGCTTAACAATCATAAGAAAGCAATTGCTTGGAAAATCTCCGACATCCGCGGAATTGATCCTAATTTTTGTACTCATACAATTCTCATGGAAGATGACTTTAAACCCGCAATCCAAAATCAAAGAAGGGTCAATCCAAAAATTCATGAAGTCATTAAGAAAGAAGTTATCAAACTTCTAGATGCCGGAATGATTTACCCTATCTCGGATCCGCCATGGGTTAGTCCCGTCCATTGTGTGCCTAAGAAAGGCGGAATCACTGTTGTTCCCAATGAAAACAACGAGTTGATTCCTACTCGACTCGTAACGGGTTGGCGAGTTTGTATAGACTATCATAAGCTCAATAATGTCACTCGTAAGGATCATTTCCCTCTTCCTTTCATGGATCAAATGCTCGAGCGTTTAGCGGGTAATGATTTCTATTGCTTCTTAGATGGTTTTTCCGGATATTTTCAAATCCCTATCGATCCAAAAGACCAAGAGAAAACCACATTCACTTGTCCCTATGGAACATTTGCTTACAAACGAATGCCTTTCGGCTTATGTAATGCTCCCGGGAATTTCCAAAGGTGTATGATGGCGATATTTCATGACATGGTTGAAGAAACTATGGAAGTCTTTATGGACGATTTCTCGGTCTATGGTGATTCTTTCTCTTCTCGCCTTGCTAATTTAGAACGTATGCTTAAACGGTGTGAAGACACTCGTCTCGTTCTTAATTGGGAAAAATGCCATTTCATGGTAAAAGAAGGCATCGTCCTCGGTCATAAAATTTCCAAAGCCGGTATCAAAGTCGACCGTGCTAAAGTTGACGAAATTGCTAAGTTACCTCCACCTACCACCTTCAAAGGAGTTAGAAGTTTTTTAGGCCATGCGGGATTTTATCGACGTTTCATCCAAGATTTCTCGAAAACAGCTCGTCCAATGACCCATCTCTTAGAAAAGGATGCTCCTTTCATCTTCTCTCAAGAATGTCTCGACTCTTTCGAACTTCTTAAAGGTAAATTAACTAAGGCACCGGTCTTAGTCTCTCCAAATTGGGAGTTACCTTTCGAGCTCATGTGCGATGCTAGTGATTTCGCTGTAGGAGCGGTTTTAGGTCAACGAGTTAACAAACATTTCCAACCCATTCATTATGCTAGTAAGACAATGACGGGGGATCAATTGCATTATACCACTACCGAAAAAGAGCTTTTAGCCGTAGTGTATGCTTTTAAGAAATTTCACCCCTATCTTGTGCTTTCCACCACCATCGTTTACACATACCATTCCGCCTTGAAATACTTGTTGACCAAGCAAGATGCTAAACCGAGACTCCTTTGTTAGGTTTTGCTCCTACAATAATTTAAAATCGAAATTCGTGATAAAAAAGGAGCGGAAAACCTAACCGCGGATCATCTTAGTAGACTTGAGGATCCTTATCAAGGGGAACCTCCAAATCAAGAGATTAATGAATCTTTTCCCCTTGAGACCTTAATGTCTATTAATTCCAATCTTGATGATACTCCATGGTTTGCGGACATTGCAAACTATTTGGCGGGCGGTGTTCTTATCGAAGGGTTATCGTCCCAACAAAAGAAAAAATTCTTCAAGGACGTCAAAACGTACTATTGGGACGACCCTTATCTTTTCAAGCAATGTGTGGACTTAATCATTCGTAGATGTGTTGATGGGCCGGCGGCTTTACAAATCCTTGAAGCTTGCCATAAAGGACCAACCGCTAAAAAAGTTTTCGACTCCGGATTCTATTGGCCCACCATTTATCATGACGCTCATGAAATGGTTAAGCATTATGATGCTTGCCAAAGACAAGGCAAGATCACACATAAAGATGAGATGCCTCAAAATTTCATCCAAGAGTGTGAAATCTTGGACGTATGGGGCATCGACTTTATGGGGCCATTTCTATCATCCAAAGGAAACAAGTACATCCTCGTAGCCGTTGACTACATATCAAAATGGGTTGAAGCAAAGGCTTTACCTACTAACGATGCGAGGGTGGTTGTTAACTTCTTGAAACAGTTGTTTGCTCGATTCGGTGTGCCTCGTGCTATTATTAGTGATCGAGGGACTCATTTTTGCAATGATCTATTTGCACGAGTCATGGCTAAGTATGGTGTCAATCACCGACTTTCCACCGCGTATCATCCACAAACTAGTGGTCAAGCCGAGGTTTCCAATCATGGTCTTAAGAGAATCTTAGAGCGAACTGTAGGAGAGCATCGTGCCTCATGGGCCGATAAATTAATGATGCTTTGTGGGCTTTCCGTACCGCTTATAAGACACCTATAGGTTGTACTCCTTATCGCCTTGTGTACGGAAAGGCGTGCCACCTCCCCATTGAGTTGGAGCATAAGGCTTATTGGGCCTTGAAATGGGCTAATTTTGACATAAACAAAGCCGGTGATCATAGGAAAATCCAACTCAATGAACTTAGGAATGAGGCTTAAGAAAATACATTAATCTACAAGGAGAAGACTAAGCTCATTCATGATTCCAAGATTAAAAATCGAGAGTTCCACGTTGGTGATCAAGTTTTACTCTTTAACTCTCGGTTGAAAATCTTTTCGGGTAAACTTAATAGCCGTTGGTCCGGTCCATTCACCGTGGCCCAAATCTTCCCTTATGGCACCATTGAGTTATCCCAACCAAATGGGCCAAATTTTAAGGTGAATGGCCAACGGGTTAATTTGTACTTTGGAGAGGACATCTCTCACGAGATGATTCCATCCCTCTCCACGTTTCCCTTGAATTAATTCGGGAAATCGAGTCGAGCTAGAGACTCGTGACAAATAAATCAAGCATCGTATAACTAGGTTAGATTTTAACCTTTACCATCCTTTCCACCCTTTTTCACCTTCACCCATTTCCATCAATAAGTGTAGGGGGCCAAGTAGGTTGTTTGTGTGTTGTGATGTTGTGCAGGGACATGTGCTTTGATGATCCACTTTTGGTGCTTTTGACGCGACCCCTGATCCCGTGTTCCCGTGTACCCGGTTCTCTCAAAACTATTGTGATTCATACATGTATATAAATAAAACAAATAAATGTAATCACTTTAGTTGTCTCTTCCTTAGCTCGATTTTAAACAACGTACTCAATGTCCTAAGTGTAGGGGAGTTTATTCTCCCACATGCTTAAACATTAAGGACAATGTTTATATTAAGTGTAGGGGGGACTTATATCGAATTTTAGTGGGCTTTTCCATGAATTTGACCTCATTTAACCGGAAAATTTAAAAAATTTTCAACGTTTTTCAAATTTTTGATCTATTTTGGCCTAGTAGTATTTTATTTTCTTTCCTTTTTGTCATCGCATCGTATTTATATTATCTATTTCAAGAATAAAGTAAAAAATAAATAAATAAATGAATAAAATGGTTTTAACAAGTTTAGATATCTTTGATATTTTAGGCCCGTCGTGAATATTTTGACCCAACCCGAGTTTACTTATCCAAGTTTACCCTAGCTAGTATCCTTAACCATATGGAACTTAATTGGTTTATTAGGCTAAGCTTCCATGAGTCTCATTCCTTGAGATTTTAAATTGTGTAGAATGAGAGATGATAGAGTTGATAATAAGTTTAAGGGTTAATTCTTCCTTATATGAGTTTTTGTGGCTCTTTCTTCCCGCTTGTATATTTAATTGCTTAATAAATGAGGATTTTTGCGGTGTAGATTCGATATCTTAACTCTTAGCCAAATCTTTTATCTCCTTGTAATTAAAGCATGAACACATTGAGGGTGCCAGCGTTGTGGACTTCCGACTAAGGTGGATCATAACCACTAAGTAGGAGGTATTCAGACCATGGGACCGCGGAATTTGGCCTACTATATATATCATAAATAAAGAAAGAATAAGATTAAAACATGACCTCAATGAGCCTTAGGGTGTGGGGCATGTAGCACGAACCTTGTCATTAGAGCCTTAGGGTGTATGGCATGGTAAGTGTTGAATAAAAATTGATCAAAAATCAATTCCCTCGTTTATCGTTCAAGGAGCCTTAGGGTGTGGACAATAGATGAGGAGCAATTTTACATCTTAAAGAGCCTAAGGGTATATGATGTGAACTTGATAAACTCCACATAAAGTCTACATGACTTTGTAGGAATAATCAATAAGTAGTACTATTGGCCAATTTTGGGTCCGAGAATTTATTCCCCAAATCGTGTTAAATCATCCTTGATGTGGGCTTACTTTAGTGACAACGTTTTTGAGGACGAGGTTAGCTTTTGAGTGTTGGGTTTGCAACGTTTTGCCTTCATTTTTGGACTAATAATTATCAAATAAGTCAAATGAGCCTACGGGTGAATGATAATCAATAAAATCTAGAGATACAACCTAGGACTTGGACAAAGAGTATTACATAATTGTCTTATATAAGTGGTTTTAACCTAAGAACTTATGGTAAACAATGATCTCGTTTTTAAGCTTGGTATGGGGAACGTGAAACTTGAGGGTGATTAATATTCATGACACCGAAGCCCTAATTTAAGTCTTAAATTTCTTTACGAGTTTCTTCCATCGAATAATTTCCAAGTTAATAAATTATTATAACCTTTGTCTCCTCTTAAATTTTTTATCTTTTCATCGTAGTAGTAGTAGTAATAGTAATAAAGGCCAAGATGGGTTAATTATGAGAAAAATGTAACCTTAAAGCTTTAAAACAATGCATTGCATGGGGTCATTGCAATGGTCAAGTGTAGGGGATTTAATGAGTGTGTAAACACTTATCCTTTTGCCACTAAAATCAAGGAAAAACAAGACCTAATCATGTGTTTAATGTCGTAAAAGTCGGAATTACGCGTGGTTTTGTGTTTTTGTGTGAAATGGGTACAAAAGATCAAAAGGAAAGAAAACACAGGATTTCAAGGTCAAATGTTGAAGAAAAGTCCAAAAAGAGACGAAGACAAAGTCAAAAGATCAAAAGTGTGCCCAAGATCACGAAAACCGGCAATGCAACACGGTTTTAAAGAAAAGATCGACAAAGCCGAAATCGAACTTGTTTTTAGTGGATTTAATCTCATTAGAGTAAAATGGGCCTTGTGGGTCCCACATTTGCTTATTGGGCCTACAAGCCCATTTAAGAAGATGTTGTATTTGTTTATCGATCAAAAGGCACCAAAAGCCCAAAAGACTTCATGTTAAAACAAAGTGGACGGTTATATTTTGGGCCAAAGCCCAAATGATATAATTAAAATGGGATGTGGAATGAAATCATACAAAGTGAAAACTTTTTACTTTGGTCAACACAAACACACGTTCCCTGGTCAACACAAACACCCCACTCATACGTATTAAATAAAACGTTTTTTACCCACCACCCCACTTCATTTCGTTACAAACGAAGAAAACTCACCAACTCTTTCTGTCCCACAAAATAAGAAGCCACCATTTTTACTGTACCCCTAAACCCTAGATCACAATTTACCCACTAAAAATTGGGGGTTTTCACTTATTCGTGTGATTCACACGAATTGTAAAACCTCTGTTTTTACCCTCATTGACTTTGTCAACTGTAGTACTATTTATATTTGGAATTTACATAATTTCACCTTTATATGAATTATTAATTATCATATACCTATTATCATACTACCTTTCATATTTATTTTATATATATATGAACCTTTAGTCATTATTGACTACCTTGGCAATTGACTGGCCACTTGATTGAATAACACATGAACCTTTAGTCATTTGTTGACTACCTTGGCAATTGACTGGCCCCTTGATTGAATAATGAAATTCATCACCTCAGTACATATTTGAGATAAAACTGTAACCTTACTTAATTTATCTTATTAAGTACTTGAATTATTTTTATATGTACATATTTACATATAATACTTAAAAGGATTAAATGCCTAAGCACTTTAAAAACAATGTATATTATTTTACATTGTCACCTTTTTACTTTAATAAAGTAAATTAATTTTAGTAATGTATTTAATAATATACTTTCATTAAGTTATCTAAAAGCTTCAACAAAAATACCTACAACACAACAAGTACCTATAATAATATACAATGACTATTATTATCATACAACACTTGGCAAAACTTACCAAAAACCCCTCCCCATGCATAAATAAAACGTGTAGATGTATGCATGCATACACTACCATCATTTGATTTAACTAGTTACAAGTAACCTAGTGTAATCATACCATTTCCACTAATACCCTATGCTAATGCATGCATAACCCTACCCTACTTACACCTTAACCATGCTTACTTACACACACTTACATGCATAAGCATACCTTTTTCTACCAACCCCATGCCTTTACCTTACAAGTTTACTTACACACTCAATGAAAACACTTGTCCCCCATTTTGACTTTGGAAACACACGGCCACATACCAAATTTGGGAAGGAGTATGTTTTGCTAAAATGGACACATGTTTAAACTAACCAACCAAATATCTTACTCAAGATATGATGTATCTTGGTAGAGATACTAAGGACATGGTACCAAGATCATAATAGACCTCTCTCTCTCTTGTTTATAGGCCGAAACACACACAACCCACACAACACAAAACATTTTCTCAATCTCACTCCTTCTCTCTCAACTCACGGCTAAAACACCATCACCACCATTTTTAAACCTCCAAAAGTTACTACTACTCCTATACTATGTCTTCTACAACCTAAAGGTTAATCCTAAGCTCAACCTACAAGAAACCTTGAACATTGAGGCAAGAACAAGAACCCTAGGAGACTCCTTGAAGCCCACAGCATACTTATGTTTTCCTAGACCTCCATTGTTGAAAGCTTGTCACTTGTCTCTACTCATCTTCATATCATTCCTAAACCTAACTAAACTAGTAAGTCCAAGTTAAAACCTATCTTTTCTAATACATTACATTTATATATATATTGATATGTACATGTTTATTTTGGTAAAGTTAACATTTAAACAAGTATGTAAACCCTAAAAACCTAAGTGAAACCCACGGCTCATTTTTATATATAACAAAACTTGATGTAAAAACTTGTCAACCTTGAAGAACATATCAACATGACCTTGTTTAACTTATAAAATCATGAAAACCTAACCATGCAAATAATATGGGACGTGAGCTTTAAGCTCATACTATGATTTTGAGTGATCTTGTAATATGATATAACTAGAAATAATAGCTTCATGTTATTAGGTGCCTTAAAATATTAAGATCACTACTAGGCCTCATAAGATTAGTTTAAGCTCACTATAATACTTTGCCTAGATACATAATCATTTTTATTAAATAAATGTTTTATAAGACTCTTAGTGTCAAAAATATGATTTTATAAAGTTACATGTTAAAAATATAGATCTATGATTATTTTGGATTTAAATGATAAATCTAAGAAGTTTTGGACTAAAATAGTATATATATAAGCTTCGGGTTAAAAATGGCATAAATAATACTTTCGGACTAAAATGTAATTTTAGTAAGTAAAAGGGGTCTAAATGAATAAGTGTAGAACTTGGTATTTCAAAAACATAAACTTTGATCCACTTTTAAAAATATGCCGAGAGTCCAAGGGTGTGTTTTGAACATATCCGAAACTTTGTAAAGTTAAAAAGGACTAAAAAGAGATTACTAAAATATTAGGGTAAGTTGTGTAAACTTTGGAAAGCCTAAGGACTACTTTGGACACAAGCCGTGACATAATAATAACCTTAGGGACTAAAAGTGTCAAGTTACTAAACTTAATAAAACACTAAGCAACCCTAGGGACTAAACCTCCCAAAAACCGAAACATAAACAAACCCTAGGGGGCATAAATGTAACTTATAATAAACCCTAATACTAGCCGAAACTATAGGGACTAAAACTGCCATTAAGTGAAACTATTATAAGCCCTAGAATATGCCGCATACTATAAGGACCAAAATTGACATCTTATGAAACTTTAAGAAACCCTAGTTACACGTGTAACTAGGAGGGACCAAAACTGTAAATACTTGAAAGAATTAGAAACCCTAGGGGCATAAAAGTAATTTAATCGCGAGTATCCGTTTATTTAAAAGGACTAAAACGTATTTTTATACAATTATTATGAAGCTTAAAACCTTATATATTTTAAGTCATTATTTAAACGTAAAACTTAAAATAAACGTAACAATTGTTATTTTTCCAAATCTATAACTTAATAAATGTAAATCTTACGTAAGCATGGATTTTAAATAAATGTTATACATTTATAAACCTTATTTATATATTAAATATAAATTGTAAATGGTTAACTTATAAAATAAATATATTAATTATATTTATTTTCCTATCACTTTAAAAGTATATACCATCTATATGAATACCTAAAGTGTTTTATAAACAACGTAAGTATAAAATATTAATTAAGCGAATTAGTTAATTGAACCTCATTATTTATTTTATACCTAAAATAAATACTATTAGAACTTGTACTACGACGAACAAATTACAAGTATTGTAATCATATACTTAAACCCGTTTAAACATGTACATATTTATTCTGGAACTTTTATGCATTATGTTAATGCAATTACTGAGACCTTGTAATTATTTAGGTCATTGACTGTATCGTGAGCATCCTTATCAGATTTATCTTCTGACTTATTGCTGTACTACTGAGGTGAGTTCATGGCCCCACTTTATATATTGACAAAATTTTAAACCTTTTAATGGGGAAGAAAACATGCAACATATTTCATTTTCTGGACATAGATTGAACTGTGAAACCTTTGATTACCATGCCTATTGTAGATGAACAACATGACCCGTGCATCCGAAACTGTTAGAATTATTGAATTACATGAATGTTATAAATACATCTATTTGGGATTGACCGTCCCCATCTGGGTGAGTCATGCTCACTGTGCCTCGCCCGAGACAACAGATGTTTCACATGTCAGCACTTATTTTTGTTCTGGGTGCCTTATATGGCGAAGGGTCCTTATCTGTTAAGGACTTAACTGTCAAGTTTCAGTTTCGGGCAATATGGAAATGTAATCACTTTTAAGTATTATTGCTTTGTGCATTACTACTTCTGGGAATATCTACTGTCGAAACATAACTTAATTAAACCTGTGAATTCACCAACTTTATGTTGACTTTCTAAGCATGTTTTCTCAGGTAACTGAAGCAGGTAATGGTGTGCATGAAGTCAAGCATCATGATAGATTGCATTTATAGAGCTCATCTGGGGTTTTATAAATTGGGAATAAATTCAAACTTTCAGACAATGTTAAAGACTACTGTAATACTATTTGCACTTTTAATCATGTAATAAATGTAAGGATAATCTTTTATCTGTTGCTCTATATTCTGTGTGCTGTTGATCCACCTACGTGACACCCAAATATTATTTTCCGCTGCGTTGACTCAATTTGGGGGTGTCACAGAAATGGTATCAGAGCGACAGTTATAGAGAATCAGAACCATGTTTAAAATAAATATAAAAATAAATTTTTTTTTATATAATCTGAACTATAACTACTTTAAAAATCTTTTGGGATTTTCGGGACTAGAATAGTAAGCATATAGACCATAGAGCATACATCGATTGTGTGATTGCCTGTGCATTGATTATTAACATCCGGTTAATTAATCTTATAAGTATTAACGTAACCTTTAGCATGGCGAGTGTTAAATTGCATTATTATATAATTTTAAATTATATTTCTCAAAAATTTTAACTTGAGTAAGTTTATACTTATATCAATTAAAACTATATTACTTTCAGATTTATCATGACTTCGCCTACTGATACACCTGCTGCCGTAACTCCGACGACCGTCTTGTGTGGATGGTTATCTGCTAGTGACTCCGGCGATAATCACGCATCTGTCGACGCTGCATCCATTGAGGCGCTTATTTCTTCACCACCTGTTTCCCCCGCTGGGGAATAGGTCCAGCCTCCTACTGTTACACCACCTGTACCCCTCGTGACTGTACTGCGAGAGCATGCACCCGAGTCTCTGCCACCTCGTAAGAGGAGGTACGAGGCACCTCTAGATTCCACCTTTGAGATTGGTGAGGGCTCCCGGGCCAGACATGCTGATCCTGTCCAGGCCCAGATCACAGCACTTGCCGCACGCCAGGCCCAGGACGTAGCAGACATTCTTGCTCTGCTAGCGGCCGGACAGACTGATCGCACTGTTCTACAGCAGCGCCAGGACCTTTTATCGTGGACCGTGAGCTCAGAGGCACACGCTGCCCGAGGAGTGTGGTCGACTACTTATCATTCTCTCCAGTGGTTGCTGGATGAGAACGAGTTCCTTCAAGAGCAGATCTACCTACTGCAGAGTCAGCAGATAGAGACTCACACCGCCCTTATGACCATGGAGCAGACTCTTGCCATATTCTTCGACCTCCAGGATGTCCGCCATCAGGGGTTGACGTCAGAGACCGCTCATCTCCGGGGAGTTCAGCAGACTCTCAGAGACCAGTTCCGTGAGGCACTCCGACTGCTCAGAGAGACCAGGACTGCTATGTCCGCGATGCAGGATGCCATGCAGGCACCGGCTGTCTCATCTCCGCCTGTGGCGCCAGCCGTATCCGAGGAGTCAGTTAGGCATCAATAGATTAGATGTGCTAGATCTTTTGTACATCATGGTAAGCTATTAGGGTTGCACCCCGGCTATCATGATATAGGATCTCTTGTATTTGTACTTTTCTTTAGTCAGTTGTATTCCTGTACTGTACTATTTAGATTAGGGATTCATAGATGATGTACTTAGATTTCATGTACCACCATCCCAGACAGGCGGGCTGTGCTCTGTCTTGGATTAGGTTGTGCATTTTGTACTGTATTCCTATTCTAGACTTATGGCATGTACTCATTACCTTTTGTTATATCCGTACTGTATTATATTGTGAACTTTAAACAGGTTATCAAATTTGTTGCAAAGTATATGCATGAAATTCCTTTTCGTGTAATTAGATAAAACTGTGCTAACACCTTGAACTAATGATTTCATTTTTTTTTGTATAATTATAGAAAAATGGTAAACACTAGAACAAACCCCGTCAATGCCGAGACTGCCCAAAAGGTCACTGCTGCCCAATTAAGGGAAATGATTGACCAAGGCATCGCATCTGCGATGGCTGCCAGCAGGAACGTAGATGACAGTCAAAATTCCAACAACCGCCAGAATAATCAGACTACCAGGGGTTGCTCTTACCCCGACTTCTTGAAATGTAAACCTTCCTATTACAAGGGCAAAGAAGGAGTGGTGGAACTGATGCAGTGGTTTGAGAGGATGGAAACGGTATTTCGCATCAGTGATTATGCAGAAGAGAACAAAGTGAAGTTTTCCGCCTGCACCCTACTTGAGAGTGCTCTTACTTGGTGGAACTCTGTTGTTGCCACTCTTGGACACGATGCTGCCTATGCTCTCAACTGGACTGAGTTGAAGGAGAGGATGACTGAGAAATACTGCCCAAGGGGAGAAATGAAGAAGCTGGAGATCGAGTTATGGGATCTTAGATGCAAGAACAATGACATCACTGCGTACAACCAAAGGTTCCAAGAGTTGACCCTAATGTGCGTCAGGATGTTTGTAGAGGAGGATGAAAAGATTGAGAAGTACGTGGGTGGACTCCCAGACGCCATTCACGACAGCGTGCTCGCATCTCGACCTACTATCGTCGAGAGTGCCATTGAGTTCGCTACTGAGTTGATAAACAAAAGAGTCCGTACCCTATCTGAGAGGCAGACTGACAACAAGCGAAAGGCAGACGAGCACTTCCGCTATCAGCACCAACAGCATCCTAAGAAGCAGAATGCTGGGCAAGTTTACAGTGCTACTGCTGTAGGAACTAACTCGTACGAAGGCACCAAAACTTTGTGCTCAAAGTGCAACTATCATAATACTTTTGATAGCCCTTGCCAGACCTGCTACAGATGTGGACAAGTAGGTCACTTTGCTAAAACCTGTCAAGTTAATGCTGTCACCCAGGCCCGACCCACTCAAAACACTAGAAGCTACAACAACAGGGGTGGGTACAATGCCCGTGTGAACGGGAATGGACAGCAGGGGAACCGCAATGCTACTAGAGGAAACAACAATGGACCCAAGAAGGGAGTTGTGTGCTACGAGTGTGGAGCACCAGGACACACGAGACCAGGTTGCCCTAAGCGGGAAAGCCAGAACAAGAACAGAGGAGGAGCTTCATCTAGAGTGTACGTGGTCGGCAATGCAAAAGCTAACCCTGATTCAAATGTCATAACTGGTACGTTTCTATTGAATAATCGTTATGCATCTGTCTTATTTGATACTGGAGCAGACCGAAGTTTTATATCCACTGAATTTAGTCAAGTACTATAAGTTGTCCCTACAAGCTTAGATCACCGTTACTCTTTAGAATTAGCTGACGGTAAAATTGTAGATGCTGACAATATCATTAGAGGTTGCACCTTAAATCTTTCCAAGCACCCGTTCAACATTGACCTTATCCCCGTAAACCTTGGTAGTTTTGATATTATTATCGGCATGGACTGGTTAGCGAGATACCGCGCAGTCATTGTTTGTGACGAGAAGCTAGTCCGTATTCCGTGGGGAAACGAAACTCTAATCATTCGAGGTGACGGTAACACCGACCTCGCTGACACTAGACTTAGTGTTGTCTCTTGTACCAAAGCTCAGAAATATTTGTTGAGAGGATGTCCTATCTTCTTGGCCCAGATTTCTTGAACAGATGAAGAAGAAAAACCCGAGAAGAAGAAAATCAAGGACGTACCCATTTTCCGAGATTTTCCAGAAGTCTTTCCTGATGAGTTACCAGGCTTACCACCGACTCGACAAGTGGAATTTCAAATTGATTTGATTCCCAGAGCAGCACCTGTAGCTAAAGCTCCATACCGGTTGGCACCATCAGAGATGAAGGAATTAGCTGAACAACTTCAAGAACTGTCTGACAAAGGATTCATACGACCCAGTTCCTCACCATGGGGAGCTCCTGTGTTATTTGTCAAAAAGAAAGATGGTTCTTTTCGAATGTGCATCGATTACAGAGAGCTGAATAAGTTAACTGTGAAGAATCGTTATCCGCTTCCTCGTATTGACGACCTATTTGACCAACTGCAAGGGTCAAGTGTGTACTCCAAGATTGACTTGAGATCTGGATACCACCAGCTACGAGTCAGGGAGGAAGATATTCCAAAGACAGCTTTTAGAACCCGTTACGACCATTACGAATTCCAGGTTATGCCATTTGGGTTGACCAATGCACCAGCTATTTTCATGGACCTTATGAACCGTGTGTGCAGACCCTACCTGGATAAATTTGTGATAGTCTTCATCGACGACATACTCATTTATTCCAAGAACGAACAAGAACATGGGGAACATCTTGCACAAGTACTAAAGGTACTCAAGGAGGAGCAGCTCTATGCCAAATTCTCTAAATGTGAATTTTGGATTCCTAGAGTGCACTTCCTTGGTCATGTCATCGATTGTGACGGTATTCATGTGGATCCAGCAAAGGTCGAATCTGTCAAGGATTGGGTATCTCCTAAATCACCGACGGAGATCCGCCAATTTCTAGGCCTTGCCGGATACTACCGTAGATTCATTGAAGATTTTTCCAAGATAGCCAAACCGATGACCAAACTTACACAGAAGGGAACAAAGTTCAAATGTGGAGAGAAGGAAGAATCAGATTTCCAACTAATCAAGCAGAAGTTATGCAGTGCACCTATACTGGCCTTGCCCGAAGGCAACGATGATTTTGTTGTATACTGTGATGCCTCGCACAAAGGCTTAGGAGCCGTATTGATGCAGAGGATGAAAGTGATTGCCTACGCTTCAAGGCAATTGAAGAAGCATGAGAAGAATTACACCACTCATGATCTAGAACTTGGATCCGTAGTTTTTGCTCTCAAAATCTGGAGGCATTACCTATACGGAACAAAGTGCACAGTGCATACTGACCACAAAAGTTTGCAACACATATTGGATCAGAAGGAGTTGAACATGAGACAACGCCGTTGGATTGAGTTACTGAGTGACTACGACTGCGAGATCAAATACCACCCGGGAAAAGCAAATGTGGTTGCTGATGCTTTAAGTCGTAAGGAAACGGACCCTCCTATGAGAGTTCGGGCATTGGTGATGACAATCAGTTTGGATCTACCCAAACAAATTTTAGAAGCTCAGACTCAAGCCCAATTGCCTGAAAACCTCGTGAAGGAAGATGTCGGGGGAATGCTCAGAACTGATCTTAGCAAAGAAAAGTTAGAGCCTAGAGCAAACGGAACCCTATGCCTTCACGGACGAAGTTGGTTACCTTGTTATGGAGATTTGAGGAACTGGATCATGCACGAATCTCATAAGTCTAAATATTCTATACATCCTGGATCTGAAAAGATGTATCAGGATATGAAGAAGTTATATTGGTGGCCGAATATGAAAGCCAACATTGCCACCTACGTTCAGAAATGTTTGACCTGTGCTCGTGTCAAAGCTGAACACCAGAGACCATCGGGTTTACTTGTACAACCCAAGATACCAGAATGGAAATGGGAAAACATCACTATGGACTTCGTTACCAAACTCCCAAAGTCATCTCACGGTTACGATACTATATGGGTAATCGTCGACCGACTCACCAAGTCTGCTCATTTCCTGCCGATTAGGGAGAATGATCCCCTTGCCAAGCTAGCAAAGACGTACCTAAAGGAGATTGTGACCAAACATAGAATACCAGTATCGATAATCTGTGATCGAGATGGTAGGTTCACGTCAAACTTTTGGAAGGCTTTTCAACGAGCCTTAGGTACCAATTTGGATATGAGCACTGCTTATCATCCACAGACTGATGGTCAAAGTGAACGAACTATCCAGACTCTAGAGGACATGCTACGAGCATGTGTGATTGATTTTGGAAATGGATGGGTTGACCATATTCCTTTAGTGGAATTCTCCTACAACAACAGTTATCATACCAGCATTAAGGCTGCCCCTTTTGAAGCACTGTACGGTCGCAAATGCCGTTCGCCTGTGTGCTGGGCAGAAGTAGGTGAATTTCAGCTCACTGGACCCGAGTTAATCCAGGAGACTACTGACAAGATCGTCCTCATCAGACAAAGAATTCAAGCTGCTCGCGATCGACAAAAGAGCTACGCGGACCTGAAACGCCAACCTATGCAATTTGAAGTAGGTGACCGTGTTATGCTCAAGGTATCACCTTGGAAGGGTGTTGTACGTTTTGGCAAACGTGGGAAACTGAATCCACGTTATGTTGGCCCTTTCAAAGTAATAGCCAGGATCGGGGAAGTAGCGTATCGTTTAGAGTTGCCCCAGCAACTGAGTCGGGTACACTATACCTTTCATGTTTCTAACCTAAAGAAGTGCTATGCTGAAGAACCATTGGCTATGCCATTGGAAGGAGTTCAAATTGACGACAAACTCCAGTTTGTAGAAGAACCAGTAGAAATCATGGAGAGGATAGTTAAGAAGTTGAAACGCAGTCACATCCCGTTGGTCAAAGTACGTTGGAACTCTAGGAGAGGCCCTGAGTTCACTTGGGAACGAGAAGACTCGTTCAAGACCAAGTATCCACACTTGTTAACCTGACCAATGGCCTCATCTTAAGCTTTGAGGACAAAGCTAAAATAACGGGATGGTGCTGTAAAACCTCTGTTTTTACCCTCATTGACTTTGTCAACTGTAGTACTATTTATATTTGGAATTTACATAATTTCACCTTTATATGAATTATTAATTATCATATACCTATTGTCATACTACCTTTCATATTTATTTTATATATATATGAACCTTTAGTCATTATTGACTACCTTGGCAATTGACTGGCCACTTGATTGAATAACACATGAACCTTTAGTCATTTGTTGACTACCTTGGCAATTGACTGGCCCCTTGATTGAATAATGAAATTCATCACCTCAGTACATATTTGAGATAAAACTGTAACCTTACTTAATTTATTTTATTAAGTACTTGAATTATTTTTATATGTACATATTTACATATAATACTTAAAAGGATTAAATGCCTAAGCACCTTAAAAACAATGTATATTATTTTACATTGTCACCTATTTACTTTAATAATGTAAATTAATTTTAGTAATGTATTTAATAATACACTTTCATTAAGTTATCTAAAAGCTTCAACAAAAATACCTACAACACAACAAGTACATATAATAATATACAATGACTATTATTATCATACAACACTTGGCAAAATTTACGAAAAACCCCTCCCCATGCATAAATAAAACGTGTAGATGTATGCATGCATACACTACCATCATTTGATTTAACTAGTTACAAGTAACCTAGTGTAATCATACCATTTCCACTAATACCCTATGCTAATGCATGCATAACCCTACCCTACTTACACCTTAACCATGCTTACTTACACACACTTACATGCATAAGCATGCCTTTTTCTACCAACCCCATGCCTTTACCTTACAAGTATACTTACACACTCAATGAAAACACTTATCCCCCATTTTGACTTTGGAAACACACGGCCACATACCAAATTTGGGAAGGAGTATGTTTTGCTAAAATGGACACATGTTTAAACTAACCAACCAAATATCTTACTCAAGATATGATGTATCTTGGTAGAGATACTAAGGACATGGTACCAAGATCATAATAGATCTCTCTCTCTCTTGATTATAGGCCGAAACACACACAACCCACACAACACAAAACATTTTCTCAATCTCACTCCTTCTCTCTCAACTCACGGCTAAAACACCATCACCACCATTTTTAAACCTCCAAAAGTTACTACTACTCCTATACTATGTCTTCTACAACCTAAAGGTTAATCCTAAGCTCAACCTACAAGAAACCTTGAACATTGAGGCAAGAACAAGAACCCTAGGAGACTCCTTGAAGCCCACGGCATACTTATGTTTTCCTAGACCTCCATTGTTGAAAGCTTGTCACTTGTCTCTACTCATCTTCATATCATTCCTAAACCTAACTAAACAAGTAAGTCCAAGTTAAAACCTATCTTTTCTAATACATTACATTTATATATATTGACGTGTACATGTTTATTTTGGTAAAGTTAACATTTAAACAAGTATGGAAACCCTAAAAACCTAAGTGAAACCCACGGCTCATTTTTATATATGACAAAACTTGATGTAAAAACTTGTCAACCTTGAAGAACATATCAACATGACCTTGTTTAACTTATAAAATCATGAAAACCTAACCATGCAAATAATATGGGACGTGAGCTTTAAGCTCATACTATGATTTTGAGTGATCTTGTAATATGATATAACTAGAAATAATAGCTTCATGTTATTAGGTGCCTTAAAATATTAAGATCACTACTAGGCCTCATAAGATTAGTTTAAGCTCACTATAATACTTTGCCTAGATAAATAATCATTTTTATTAAATAAATGTTTTATAAGACTCTTAGTGTCAAAAATATGATTTTATAAAGTTACATGTTAAAAATATAGATCTATGATTATTTTGGATTTAAATGATAAATCTAAGAAGTTTTGGACTAAAATAGTATATATATAAGCTTCGGGTTAAAAATGACGTAAATAATACTTTCGGACTAAAATGTAATTTTAGTAAGTAAAAGGGGTCTAAATGAATAAGTGTAGAACTTGGTATTTCAAAAACATAAACTTTGATCCACTTTTAAAAATATGCCGAGAGTCCAAGGGTGTGTTTTGAACATATCCGAAAATTTGTAAAGTTAAAAAGGACTAAAAAGAGATTACTAAAATATTAGGGTAAGTTGTGTAAACTTTGGAAAGCCTAAGGACTACTTTGGACACAAGCCGTGACACAATAATAACCTTAGGGACTAAAAGTGTCAAGTTACTAAACTTAATAAAACACTAAGCAACCCTATGGACTAAACCTGCCTAAAGCCGAAACATAAACAAGCCCTAGGGGGCATAAATGTAACTTATAATAAACCCTAATACTAGCCGAAACTATAGGGACTAAAACTGCCATGAAGTGAAACTATTATAAGCCATAGAATATGCCGCATACTATAAGGACCAAAATTGACATCTTATGAAACTTTAAGAAACCCTAGTTACACGTGTAACTAGGAGGGACCAAAACTGTAAATACTTGAAAGAATTAGAAACCCTAGGGGCATAAAAGTAATTTAATCGCGAGTATCCGTTTATTTAAAAGGACTAAAACGTATTTTTATACAATTATTACGAACCTTAAAACCTTATATATTTTAAGTCATTATTTAAACGTAAAACTTAAAATAAACGTAACAATTGTTATTTTTCCAAATCTATAACTTAATAAATGTAAATCTTACGTAAGCATGGATTTTAAATAAATGTTATACATTTATAAACCTTATTTATATATTAAATATAAATTGTAAATGGTTAACTTATAAAATAAATATATTAATTATATTTATTTTCGTATCACTTTAAATGTATATAAAACCATCCTATATGAATACCTAAAGTGTTTTATAAACAACGTAAGTATAAAATATTAATTAAGCGAATTAATTAATTGAACCTCATTATTTATTTTATACCTAAAATAAATACTATTAGAACTTGTACTACGACGAACAAATTACAAGTATTGTAATCATATACTTAAACCCGTTTAAACATGTACAGATTTATTCTGGAACTTTTATGCATTATGTTAATGCAATTACTGAGACCTTGTAATTATTTAGGTCATTGACTGTATCGTGAGCATCCTTATCAGATTTATCTTCTGACTTATTGTTGTACTACTGAGGTGAGTTCATGGCCCCACTTTATATATTGACAAACTTTTAAACCTTTTAATGGGGAAGAAAACATGCAACATATTTGATTTTCTGGACATAGATTGAACTGTGAAACCTTTGATTACCATGCCTATTGTAGATGAACAGCATGACCCGTGCATCCGAAACTGTTAGAATTATTGAATTACCTTAATGTTATAAATAGATCTATTTGGGATTGACCGTCCCCATCTGGGTGAGTCATGCTCATTGTGCCTCGGCCGGGACAACAGATGTTTCACATGTCAGCACTTATTTTTGTTTTGGGTGCCTTATATGGAGAAGGGTCCTTATCTGTTAAGGACTTAACTGTCAAGTTTCAGTTTCGGGCAATATGGAAATGTAATCACTTTTAAGTATTATTGCTTTGTGCATTACTACTTGTGGGAATATCTATTGTCCAAACTTAACTTAATTAAACTTGTGAATTCACCAACTTTATGTTGACTTTCTAAGCATGTTTTCTTAGGTAACTGAAGCAGGTAATGGTGTGCATGAAGTCAAGCATCATGATAGATTGCATTTATAGAGCTCATCTGGGGTTTTATAAATTGGGAATAAATTCAAACTTTCAAACAATGTTAAAGACCACTGTAATACTATTTGCACTTTCAATCATGTAATAAATGTAAGGATAATCTTTTATCTGTTGCTCTATATTCTGTGTGCTGTTGATCCACCTACGTGACACCCAAATATTATTTTCCGCTGCGTTGACTCAATTTGGGGGTGTCACACGAATACCAATTAAATCCCCCCTTAATCGGAAGATCCAACACTTTTGGTCCTCTCCTCAATCCTACATGGCTTATTCCTTGGATTTAATTGGCTGTGACAGCCAATTTCCACAAACCTACCAATATTAATCCTCCACCTCAGCATAGAACAAGCACAACAAACACAAATCACGCCATGCTGTTGATCCGTGTGATGCAAGGACGATTTTCAGCCGTAGATTGAAGAAGAGAAGAAAGAGAAAGAAGAAATGATGGATTAAACGGCTCAGATTAATTGCTTACTCTTTAAGCCATGAAGAGGGTTTCCAGGGGTTTGCCTATAAAAACCCCCAAATCATTATGTAATTTGTGCCTTCTTTTTAGTTTAATTTTTATTTCTTAAAAATAGATTTTAGGTTTAAATGTAATTTCTTTTTTTCAAGTATTGTAATCAGTTTTAAATATTAATGAAATTTCAATTTTCGGTTTAATATTGTCTTGTTAATCATTATTGCATTTCATCTTAAATCTGTTTTGATTAAATAATTATTGAAGTAAAAAGGTAGGAATAATTTCCCCTACTGGGAAATTATTAAAAAATATTGGTTCGTTTTGGTTCACTGTTATTGGTTCGATTGTGAATGATGATGATGTTTGGGTTGATGGTACGCTTTGGGTAATAAGGAGGTGTTCGGTTTCGGTTTTGATCACAAGGGGGTTCAGCGCCCACCTTCATCCCAACGGTTATAGTCATTAGGTTCTCCATCTCTTTTTATTTTTATTGTTAATTTTAGATTAATAATTGTTTGATTATTTGTTATATCTGCTAGTTTATGTTACTGTATTGTGTTTATGTGTTGAGTTTATTTTGAGTTATCTGCTTGTGTTAAGTGCAATGTTTAGAATATGCTTTATTTTCAGTTTAAATAGTCTGCTAGTTAGGATTTGAGTTTGTTGGATTTACTTAGTAAAACTGGATTTGTTTAGTTTTTTTAATATTTTGAGTTGGTTTAAATCTGCTTATTGTTTTATTTTGGTTCGGTTTCCTTTAATCTGCTTATTTAAATTGTATGTTTGGATCTGCTTATTTTGGTTGTGTTTGGGATTTGTTGACTGAATAATTATATAATTCGTCTCTAAGAACCGTTTAGTTTGATTTGGATCTGTTAGAGTTTCGCTTATTGACCAGCCTGCTTAAGTTTAGAGAGTATTGCTTAATCTTTTTAATTTTGCTCAGTTTAATGCTTATTTAGATTTAGTTATCTTATGCTTATTTGATTTTCAATTCTTATATTTAGAATTGCTTATTTGGTTTAATTTCTAGTTAAGTTTGCTTATTTTGATAGTTTAAGCTGTTGATTTGCTTATTCTCAGTTATAACTGCTTCTTTCTTGCCTTAGCTGCTTGCTTATTTGTTTTGTGAGATTGTTGATTTTGTTGTTTGAAAACAACAGATCCATTTGATCTGTGTGTTATATAGTCCAAAAATAATTTTAGAAAAAACGTCCCTAACCGGACTCGAACCCTGGACCTCCTGTTCAGCAACCAAACGCCATATCCAACTCAGCTAGTACCTTTCTTGTGTTTTATCCTGCTTTATTTAATTAATATAGGTTCTTTTAATCTAAGCTGCCAGGTTAATTAAAAAGTTTAGTACAAGTTTTGATTTAATTTAGTTAAAAGTTTTATTTAAATTTCGTTTTATTAAGTTTTAAATAAAAAAAAATAAAAAATAAAAACATTTTATTTACTTTTAATAAATTTTGAATTGGTTTAAAATTAGTTTTTTTAAGAGTAGTTCTAATTAATCTAGTTTTATTTAGAAAAATAGTTTTCATTAAAAGTCTTTATTTTAGTTTCACATAAATTTAGTTTTAAACTTTGTTTAAGTTTCAAAATAGTTTTTATTTAAATTAGATTAAATTAGATTTTTAAATTAGTTTAAAATAGTTTTCAAAATTGTTTAAATAATTTTAATAGTTAATTAAATTAGCTTTTAATCAAATAGTTTTTAGTTAGTTTTAAAAATACCAAAAAGAGAAATTTTACCAAAAACAAGTAATCCACGTTAAATTTGAGATCAATTCGAGTGAGTCGAGGAAAACGAACATTAATTGCATTAAAAAGGATTGTAAAATTCATTATTTTCCCGCCAAAAGACACTTTTTTTGTAAACGATATTCTGAAACTAATCTAGATACTAGCTAAGTCTAATGCTTCAGTCAAAAAATTCCGTAATGTCAATGATTCAGCAATATGAATATGATTCAATTCCGCAATGGAATGATTCCTCAATGTAAATATTCCTCAATGTTGAAAAACTTTCAATTCCGCAATGTTGAAAAGGGATATGATTCTGCAATGTTTAGAGAGCATTCGATTCCGCAATCCCTAAAACCTTATGATTCCGCAATCATGGAAAGCTTATTATTCCGCAATGTATAAAATGCACAATTCCGCAATTTAGTACAAGATTCCGCAATATTGGACTTGATTCCGCAATATATGCAATAACTCCGCAATCCTTTTAGTACACAATTCCGCAATACCACTGAAAGTATAATTCCGCAATCCAGAAAAACATTCAATTCTGCTATCTTTTGAAAAATTCAATTCCGCAATATCACTTTGGATACAATTCCGCAATTGCAAAAAAATGAACAATTCCGCGATAAACAGAATGTATTCAATTTCGCAATAACACAAGGATTCAATTCCGCAATACTTAAATTATTGCGGAATTATGGCAGAATTTCCTAAAAAAAGATCTTGAAAGAACTTTTTGATTTACGAGATTTCAAGCCAAAAATAAAGCCAAACACGACAAAACTTCGCGTTTTTAACCAATCTAAGTAACCCAAATCACTACCACGCCCATGTAGTTGATTTGTCTACTCACTAACACCACAAAAACGCAAATTTTTTTGATGATTCAAGCTATTTAGGAAGAAAACCACACGAACTTAATAAGAAAACCAAAACCAATCACGTATCTACCCCATGGCGATTGATACCAATTGTTGTCCTATATTCTTAGATGATTAAAGATAGAAAATAGAGATGAAAAGAGACGAATTTATAGAGAGAGAAAGTAGTGAGAGAAAAGAGAGAGAAGTGTGTGAAACTTTTGAAATATTAGATTAGAGAAAAAGAATAAACCAACACCCTTCCTAACATGCTAGGAAGGGTATTTATAGCCTTTGCCTACATGTAGCTTAATGGGATATAGTTTGATTGGGTCGGGCTTGAATAAATGCTTAGTAACTTGAAAGAGGCCTTTTAAGCTAGCCATCAAGCCCGTAATGTCACGACTATTTTAACTAACTATTATAACGTTATAATAAATGTTACAGTATAAACCTATGACCGAACATTCTTGTTGACTCAATATTTTGAGGCTAACATATTCTGACATGGATTTTTTTTTTGAATAAATAATAATTACGTAATACTTGAATTAATACTATTATTATTATCCGAATAAATATTTACGCAACGTTTAAATTAATGATGCGACTGTATGTAATTAATATTCGTAATATTAAAACGGGTTTTACAACTCTTCCCCTCTAAAAACAATAATTCGTCCTCGAATTAGAGACACGATAATGCTGCGGTTTTACAATTCTTCCCTTCTAAAAAGCAAAATTTGTCCTCGAATTAAAGGTAATAAAGCTGTTGGTTATGAAAACTGAAAGAACACGTAAACTGAAAAGACATGTAAGCTGAAAGGACATGAACGTGACATGACTGAAGAGAACATGGAACGTAACATGACTGCAAGAACATAACTGAATTATGGAAGGAAAAAGGATGAGAAGTCCGGATGGACTCCTCCTTTCCAAGTGGCTTCCCGCTAAACGATTCCTTCAAAGATTTTGACACAATGTACAATCTTGGTCTTAATGACCCTGTCCTGACGATACTGAATAGTTTATGGTTCCATACTTGAGATGGATTTCTGAATTTCATCGAGTGAATATGATATAACATGTAGGATACATGAAACGATACGTACAAATAACATGAAACGATAACATTTATATCTCTGAGCAAAGCAACTGGAGGCGTATTGGAACGAACTACGTGAACAACTGTGAACGTGCTATGTGAACAATTGTGAACGTGGTTCGTGATCATTTGATGAACGTTGGGCATGGAATATATCATGAACGTATACTGAATGAGGGAGGAATGCCAAACGATATGACCTGAGATGTGTAACGTCCGCCTGGGTATGGAAAAGCTGTGCTAAACTTGAGTCTGGTTTCTCAAGCTTTCTGTAACCATATTCGGTAACAAGCTGTGAAACGGGTATCGTGAGATGGAACACGAACCTGAACGTGGACAATGTTATGAATGCTAACGTGAACTTAAATCATGAGATAGCACAAAACATGAATTGAAACAACATCTTACTGTGAATGAGAAGTAAATGTGAAAGTGAAAATAAACGTGAACGTAAGTGAACGTAAACATACACGTGATCGTGAACATGAATTATGTCTGAAATGATGGTCGATGAAATACTTTGAATTTGTACAATTTACTGCTAAATTTTCTGCAGGTCCACTACTGCGTAATCCTTTCGGATGAAAGAGAATGTGTAGGTTGATTACATGGTTGACGATGACTTAGATAGTATCATACTAATCTGAGTCTGTGGTAACTGATAACAATTTCATGGAATTTCATCTCATTTCTGCTCAGAAGTTTCTAAGGATTGTAGTAACTCACTAGCATGACGGTATTCTATCTTGAACCTGCGGTATGTCAGGCATCGAGATGTAAACATAGTTGCATCAATGTGTTATACTGCTTCTATCAAAATTCTGCCCGAGATTATGGGACATTCTAGTGGAAATCTGGTTGAATACTTATGGAAGAATTTTTAGTGAGAACTGTCAGAAATTTCTGTGGTAGCAGTCAATTGAGTTCTAGAAAAGTTTGTACTTCGTTCACGGGCGTCGGTCGGGAACATCAGGTGATGGCCTTCACCTTCGCAGGATTATCTGAAATTCGTTTTGCTGAATAGGGTGGCTCAGAAATTCCACTTTGTTCAAGTGAAATTTATATCTGGAAAGTTGTGTATAAAATTTTACTCCTATTGAAGATTTTGTACAACTGTGATAAGATGAGTATCGTGTTCTTCTCTAGTATTAGGCAGATCAGAATGTGATCAACGAATATACTGACGATCTTGTTTGAGAAGTCATGGGAAAAATTTATTCATAAATTTCATACTATAGCTGCAGTATTAGGGAGTTCAGAAGTATAAGTCCAAATTCTTAGAGAGAGTGTAACGTGTGCAACAACAGTCTGGAAAATCTCATGTTTTTTCTCTCACCACTGCCGGTGGCATAATCGTGAATCATTCTACAACATGTTTAAGACGTCATAGCAGGTCAGGTAACCTTCTATTTGTGGAATTAGTATCGCTTAGGAATGGTGATCTTGTAAATTTCCGGTGATCGATACATGATCTCATGTTACTGGCCTTCTTTTTTATAGACAGAAACAGTACACTTCCTTGTGGTGCGCTAGGGCGAATAAGGCCTCGTTCCGGTAACTCTTGCAGCAATTGCTGTAACTCTTTTAACTTAGCTGAAGCCCTGGAATAAAGCGTTTTGAAAACAAGTTCTATTCTTGAGACAAGCTTGATGTTAAACTTTGGCTCATGGTCAGGAAGGAATTTCTGGAAAACCTTCTGGAATGACATCTGGAAACTTTAGGATAATCTGCTGATCATGAGATTAAGGAATTTCAGAAGCCGCATCATAAATGGTGACTAGAAGTCTTCGCAGCTATAAAATAATAATTCATGTGTTGGTAAAGCTGAAACACTTTGTACTGATTTTTCTGGCATAAGTAAAATCAATATGTTTAGGAGTTAGTAAGATGGATCTTGTCTTCAACTAGAAGGAAAATCTTTATAATTAAGGGTGATATTGTAGAGTCTTTTCTTCCTGGGAGGTAAGTAATACCTGATTTAAGATAAAGCTGACATAGGAATATGTGTAAACGTGATAGATGTCACTGAATGTGTATCATCGGTAACCTCACAGAATGAACACTGCGTGTCTAACCTGAATAACACTCCTGTGGTGGTAACTGAATTTTAATGGTCTAATTTATGCGTGGCATAACAGAACGGGTATACCCCCTTGGAGGGTACCCTGAATTTCTGAGGACCTGGTTTAGGAGGCATACTGGTATTATGAATCTGACTCGTACTTTGAGAAGATATTCGTATGACGTGTACTATGACTAGTGTCCTGACACGTGTCTTCCGAAATGATACTTGGTAACTGTGTCTTGACTGTTGTATGTACATCTATTTTTATGGGTGAGTTTGAATAAGGTTAAGAATTTCTGGTAACTGCTAGGGTTGGTGGACCGGTTAGACTGCTGACCTCTGTATTTCTGGTCACGTCCGTACCGGAGTTCTGATGGTTACTGACTGATTAATTATAAGCACGGTGGTTGTCACTACTGCTTTGTTTGTCAATAAATGACGGTTATTATCATGACTGTGATTCATGTAACTATTCTGCTGAGTGGCCGGCTGGGTTCCGGTTCCTACTCCTCTGAATGAAAGGTTAGCTGAGTGAAGTGTGACATCTAGCTGAGAAGGTAAAATCATGGAATGGAATGGTAGTGTCTGGTGGTTGAAGATTATTCTTGTCAGACATTTCAAACTTATAGTTTTCGTCCTTGTTCAGTAGAGTCTTCATAGTATAAACAGCATCAACATCTTGAGAAATCTCCAAAGTATCAGCAGCATCAGCATTCGTGAGGTCTTCAAAGTGTTAGCAGCATCCGTGTTTAGTAAAATCTTCAACTCACGAGCAGCATCAACATCTGGTAGAATATCGACAAGTGGAAACGCCTGTGATGATTGAGGATCGATTAGTAATATCCATGGAGTAGGGTACCTGGAGTACACCCGGACTACTGTACATGAAGTAAAAAATGAATATTGCACATGGAACATATCTGAGACACTGTACGTGGAGTACGAATGAAATACTGTACATGGATTATAACTAAGACACTATATATGGAATACTGTACATGGCACTGGTGGAAATTTTATGGGATGATCGATACTAGTGTCGCTTATCTGACATGATCAAAGAAATAAATTGATTTAAACGATAGTAAACTGAACTGAAAATAAGTAACATGATAGGCTGGCAATTCTTGCGTCGACTTACTACTGGTTGTAAAGAGGCTGAAAAGTATAATTAAACGGAGTTTCATCAATGTTCAGTATGAAGACATGATTGATGAAGACTAGAACATGATTTATCATGAAGTAGGATTTTACTGTAACCCTTCTGTATTTTAGCCTGATAACATCATCACTTTGATGAAAACATAATAAGCATCAGGAGACATGAGACTTAATCAGCATGAACACGATGTCCACGAGAGAGTATAAAACATGACTGATACGAAGAACATGGAAGGATAATCGACTGAGGTTAAGCATCAATTGATGTGGATGGCTATGGTTCAATCCCCAGAATTCAAGGAACAAAACATGTGACTAAGTATGGGCGATTATGGTTCGATCCATACTTGTCAAAATTTTCTGAGAACTGTTATATATAGAAATTCATAATCTGGGACTAAATATGGATGGCTGTAGTCCAATTCATGCTTGTCAAAACTTTATAAAATGTCTTGATATGAGCAAAGGTTAACAACTATGGATCGGTTCACAAAATAACATTCGACTGAAAAGCATGAAATTTGACCTGATAATTGGTAAACGCATAAGGGTCAGTTCACCTAATGGCATTTGACTGAAACATGAATCTGACATGAGTAAGGATGAACGCCTATGGTCAGTTCATCAATACAAAAATCTGAACGATTAAGGGTGAACGCCTATGGTCGGTTCACCAAAACAAAATTCACAGAAAAGCACATGTGACTAAATATGGTCAGTCTTGTACCAACCTTTTACTTAGTCAAAATTTTAGGAAAACT
The DNA here is from genome assembly GCA_025667525.1 of Glebionis coronaria. Classification (NCBI taxonomy): domain Eukaryota; kingdom Viridiplantae; phylum Streptophyta; class Magnoliopsida; order Asterales; family Asteraceae; genus Glebionis; species Glebionis coronaria. The sequence continues at coordinate 470,745,645 of CM046878.1, forward strand.
GACTGATAATTGAAGAAAACTGACTGATAAATGCATGAGAAACATGAAAGATAACAACGCCAAGATCTGGGAAGTTCCTGGTGACTACCCACTAGTCACAGGTCAAGTTTTAGAGCCTACAGGTCGAACCTTACGCTCTGATACCATAACTGTAACACCCACTTGGATAAGTGGACCGTTACATGTATTTACGGCGTGTCATCAAAGCATAAGGTATATGTCCTAAAACATTAACTAACCATAAAGAAAATACCAGAATCAAACATCGGTAATCCAACATAAGCTCAAAACATAAAAAGTAAATACTGAAGGAAAGGACTAAACAATGTCCAAATAAGCAGAATAATGTAAGAAGTGCATAAAGTAAGAAGTCTGGATAGCTTCCATCCAAACGCACATGCTCCCAGAATCCTAAGAGCGTCCTGGTGTACCTGTCATTGGAACATGGAAGGAACTATGGCTGAGCATTACGCCCAGTGAACGGATATAAAGCATGATAAGAAATACTTAAATGATACAGATGATAAAATACTGAAACTGTAAGACTGATAAGTAAAATTGCAGCGGAAATCTGTGTATAATTTAAAATGCTTGATTTATAAATAATAAAGCTGAATTATTATCTGATAAATCTGAAAACATGCATTTACTGTATTTTAGTTGCCAAGAGCTTATATAGGTCATGTACTGTAACAACTATTGCATGAATAACTGGAGGGGTGACCTCGTCATGCTGTATAGGGGTGACCTCTAAATAATATGCTGGGTGGAGGGATCAGCTCCAATGTGAAGGATGTAGAGCACACACCACATTCACCTGATAAACTGTAAACTGATAGCCTAGGATGCATCCATACGCCCCACTAATAATACTGATAAAATAGCCAAGCTGAACTGAGTGGAACGCTGCGGGATATCACTCTCTTGCAAGTGAGTCATGACACTGGTGCCTCAAGTGTCATGGTTACCGTACCTCCGTAACTAGTACTACTGACTGGTCATGCTTGTATATAAGGCTCAGGCAATATCTTATTTATTAAAATGATTTCAGATAATTTATAACATGTACTATGGAAAACATTTGGCTGCAGATGGGAAATCTTAATCATGCATAGAAGGGAAGTCCTTACTGAAAGGACGGAAAATCCGTACCTCGTTTCCAGTAATGAATCAAGAATGAAAGCTGAAGGATCTACTCCGACTTCATGGATGCTACATAAATAAGGGACGTGAAATGAGTTGTTTGATTTCTGTTTACTGTTACTGATTCTTATTGTTCTTAATTTGATTTATTATAATCTTGTATTGTTGTACTGTTCTGTATATAATTTTATCACTCTGACTGTCTTTAAATGTTTACTGAATAGTGTATATCTTGTATTTCTGGTTTACGTATATTATACTATGTTATGATAATTTACGATATTACTATAAATAGTAACCTGCTATAAATAGAAAGTTTCCTAAATTAAAAGGTTTCCAATTTAGTTTTTCTCGAAAATTAAATCATAATAAATCACATATTTTTAAGTGGTTGAAATGATAAAATAAAATCAATTTAATTCTACTAATTAAATTACTAAAAAAAGCCACTTGATTAATTTATTTATTAAAACTAATTTATAAGCATGATTTAATAATAATTAAAATGAACCCCGTATTTTATTATTTCTCGTGACCCCGAAACCTTGAGTCAAACAAAAGCCTACCGAGACTTCTAAAGTCTCGGTCGCACGACAAAACAATCAAGAAAATAAACAAGCCAACCCCCTTCTGCCCCTTTTGTCCGAGATCCCACAGCCTAGTGCTGTCCGAGATCCCAAACACTCCCTTTTTTTCTTTTTTCTTTTTTTTTCGTGGGACCAATCACACATGACTAAAAACAAAATATAAGTTCGAAACAAATACCCTATAAGTAGCGAATCGCTTTATGTTTTGTATACTTTTCTTGTTGAACCGACCACCATGGGGACCACTCTTTGTACTAGTCGTGTGAACACAAACTCTATACAAATAGATACCTTCGTGTGAACACAATTTTGTTCGTGTGAACACAAACTTACATTTGTGTGTAAACAAAATGTTTTCTTCGTGTGAACATAAAAAAATGGATGAATTTTACTCCAATGGACGAAATGTACTCCAATCTTGTGAACACAAAACAAATGGACGAAATGTACTCCAATCCTGTGAACACACAACAAATGAAGGAATTTCATAAATAAGTCGAACATCGTGTGAACACAAAATGGAAGCTTCAATTCGTGTGAACACAAAAAATGAAATAATTGCACTTCAACTCTCGTGTGAACACAAAGCACATAGGACAAGTATTATAACAACCTATTATCAATCTCGTTTTCTTTTTCCTTTTTGTTGTTCTTGCGGCCGGCGTACACCACACCAAAGCAACCTAGGGTTTTTGTGTTTAATTTTGTGTAAAGTGAAAAATGAGGAAAACCAAATAGATCCATGTGGTTGTTTACATGTGTTAAGTGGGATGGGCTTGAAGCCTTTCTTATTTCCTTTTAGTTTTTGATGCCGCAGCCCAAACAAGCACCCACATTATTGAAAATACGTTTTTACGTATTTAGGAAGGATCGGTCACTCCAACGAGATACATCCAGTATAGGCTCGTGATCTAATATGTAACAATATAACCCATAAAGCCCACATGTAGGGTGGGCTATATATATCCCCTCCTAGCATGTTAGGAGGGGTTGGTACACACATTACACACACTTCTAATCTAATCTTTCATTATTCTCTCCAACCTCTCTCTACTTTCTCTCTCTAGTTCATCATCTATCTCTCTCTCTAGTAATCATCTCCATAGTTAGATAATCCAAGGATTATGAGAAACTGTCAATTGGTATCAAGAGCCATAGGATGATTGTTTTCTTTTTGTGTTTGTGTTCTTGATTTTCGTGCCTATCTTGATAAAAAACATTCGATCCAATTTTTTTTTATGGTTTAATCTTGATACAAATCTTCTACATAGTTGTGCTAGTGATTTGGTATTGTTACTTTGGTTAAAAACACAAAAAATTTGGGTGTTTTGATCATTTTTTGGCTTAAAATCTCGAGTTGGTCGAGTTTTGTCTAAGAAAAGTGGGAATTTGTTCATTGTGGTACTATTCCGATAGAAATCCATCGGAAAAGGGTTTATATATTTCGACAAAAATCCATCGGAAAAGGGTTTATATATTCCGACAGGTATTCCGGTCAATATTCTGATGGGTATTCCGATAGTGATATTCTGATAGTGATATTCCGACAGGTATTTTGATAGTGATATTCCGATAGTGATATTCTGACAGGTATTCCGATAGTGATATTCCGACAGGTATTCCGATCCATATTCCGACAGGTATTCCGATCCATATTCCGACAGGTCATTCCGATCAATATTCCGATAGAGTGACAAGTATTGCGTGAGTTTTTGTTTGCCTTGGAATTCTTGGTTTATCGAGGACATATTTTAGGGGATTTTAACATTATTTCTCGGCTTCAACACACAACAACAAACACAATTACTTTCTTTCATTGTTCGATCAAAAAGTAATCCTTAACTTCATTTATCATCGATTTTCAATCGATTCGTTGAATTCGACATCTCGAGAGGGAGAATTGCAGAAGATGCAAGAAGAAGCAACACAAAAATGTCAGGTTTTATTTAGACATTTTGAATGTCATCTCTACGAGCTTACCAAGCTAGACTACGTACCATCTTTTGTGGCAGTATTTGGTCAAGATGCTCCTTTCTTCATGAAGGCTATGATGATAAACTTGGATATTCTTCAGCAGCAACTTGACAAAGAAGACATTAATCATATTGAATCTGCATCTGCAATTCAAGTTCTTTTGAAACAATTATCGATTTTTCTTCAATTCGATGTTGCCAAGAAAGAAAATTCAGTGCCCTGTCAGTCATTCCTTGAAGACATGCATAAAGAGATTCAGGACTTCTGTGGTACTTTGTTCAAATACGTGACTTCTCTTACACATTTGTTTCAAGAACGATCACGACTTCAAATTGCTTATGATACTTAGAAGCAAGAAAATCCAATGCAGATGTCAGAGGAAACAAATAGTCTTACGGATGACTCAAAGGATACCGCTTTGGTTAACGATGATAGCAGCGTCAATGCATCACGACAACGTGACTCAAGCATGCATGAGGAAGAGCGAATAGTTGAGGTACAAATGAATACTGAATCTCACAATGATCTACAGCATGTTGAGAACTCAGAACCCACCTATGACAAACATGGGATGGAAAAGGGTGATTCCACTTCTGATTCATCCGATGTGAGTCATAATGGGGGAGAGAATGATCAAAATGCTAAAAATCATGATATATGCCTTATGACTGCTTCTTTAACCAATTATGCTTCTAGGATTGAAGAGCTTGAAACGATCATAGCACAACAATCAAAAGAGCTTGAGGATACCAAAATTGAATTTTCGAAGAAAACGGATAAATTTGAAAAGTATATTGAAAAACATAAAAATTCAAACGTTGTTCTTGAACGAAAATTAAATCAAAAATTCAAGATTCTAAAGCCGAAAAAGATAACTTTGTGAAACAAATTACTTTGCTAGAATCTAAATTGGCATCCCAAGACCTCTTACAAAAGGAAAACGAGACCTTAAAATAGCATTATAAGGAGTTAAAACATTCTATTGTAGAGATGAGGTCTAAAACTCTAGAGTCAACGACCTTGTTAACCACTGAAAATGTTGATTTAAAGGCTCAGGTTCAGAAAAAGGTTTTTGCTATAGCTGCTCTGAAAAACGAGCTAAGTAAAATTAAGGGCACTAGTGTGGACACTAAGCTTGAAAAACCATCAATTTCGGGAAACCGCCTAAAAATCAGTCCGTTCGACACCGACTGCATTTAGATCCGAGCGACCAAAATCCTCGAGACCGCGGTTTGCCTCCCAAGTTGATATAGTTTATTGTTCTAGACCTGTCACTCTACTATCTAGGCCTAATGTGATCAAATCAGCCTATGCAAAATCTAAAAACAAGACTGATACTAGTGATTCTAGGTATAGTTCTATGAATATGACACAACATAGGTCGAATAGCATGCCTAATAATCACTATGTAGATGCATCTAAGAAAATGACACAAGCAAGAACTAGGATTTCTAGATCTCATTCGGATCTCAAACACGGTGTTTGTTCCGTATGCATGAAGAGTGTTTTCACAAAAAATTCGTGCCGCTTGTGTTTCTAAAGTCTTGAAGGAGTTAAACTCCCGTGATAACAGAGGGAATTCCAAAGGAAATAGGTTTTCTACCGCTAAGTCTTTCGCTGTGCATAAGAAAACCATGTCGCCTAGATCTAATCTTAGGTGGCAACCCACATGTAGGATTATCAAATCAGTTAATCTTCAATGGGTTCCTACAGGAAGGATGTTTCCCTCTAGCACTACCAAAGTTGGATGTGAACCCTCGCATGGTTCTAAAATAGATATCGCTAACACATGTGAAAGTATACAAATTGTTGATTCCAGTACAGGTACTAAGGTCAAGCATCAACAACAACAAACCGATCAAATCTTTTTATACCATTCAACTAAGGACACTCTTAGCGTTTGGTTGCTGAAGAAGCTGATATCTACGAATCAAGTGTTTCAGGGGATTTACGATTAAGCTAACAACAAAGGATTATAGACAAATCACAGTCTGTGACCCGTTCATCAAAGAAAGGAAAGTTTTTCGCCGATGATAAACTTATCCTCGCAAACGAGAAATTAAATCTTCTCGGACACGAGCTTACATTAAAACTATTCAAAGGTTTTAAGCTCGTGTACGTGGCTCATTGATATGTGTGAAAACACCCATCCTTTTACCACTTATTGCTTGCTAAAACGAGACCAAAACGCGTATTTAATGTCATTTGTTTGGAATTATGCGTGGTTTGTGTTTTTGTTGTGTTTCAGAGCCAAACGGATAAATATTGAAGAAAACATGGGATTGCACGGGTTTTATCGAAGAAAAAGACAAAAGACGAAGTCTAAAGTCCAAGAGTGCAAAAGATTTGAAGTCAATGGGCCTATTTGAAGATTTATCGAAGAAAAGGACCAAAGATGGAAGATTTATATATGTCTAAGAACTCAAGTCTATTAAACGAAGAAATTAAAAGACGAGTTGAATTTATTCATCGAAAAATCCCGAATCGAAGTAAAAAACGTCAAATTTATTAAAGAGACGAGAAGACAAAAAGAAAGGAAAAATCCCACTCACCAACCAACTCACAAGGCCTATAAATAGAACCTCCTCACCAAAAATAGACTAGTTTTTTAGTTTTATTTTCTTCCTTTTTTGTTGGTTCGTGTAAGCCAACACCATTAGGGTGTTTGGCACTTTTCTTAATTTTTAAATCCATCCATGTTCATGTAAGTTTAATCTTTACCTTTATTTATTTGGATCTTAATCTTTAATATAAGCTTTCCTATAATCTTGTTCTTCTTTTTCTTTTTGATCCTAAGCTTTTAAGTTTTGTTCTTGGTTGATTTTGGTTTTCTAAAATCTAGTGGGTTTTGTGTTTATTGATTTGGTTTGATGGTTTATCATTAGTAGATAATTAGTGGTTAGTTTAGTTTAATTTTCAGATTGATTATGGTTTATTTTGGTTAAATTCGTGTTCCCTATTGCTTTGTTTCGTCACTGTTTAGTTTGCCCAGTTTTTCCCGAACGAACAATATTTCTCGACCAAACCATTTTTCCTGAACCAAGTGAAAATACCAAACCAATTAATTTTCCCCGAACCAAGCCCCTTTCCAAAATATTCCGAACGAAGGTTTAAAAAAATAACAAAAAAAATACCGAACAAAACATTTTTCCCTAACCAAGTGAAAATACCGAACCAGTTAATTTTTCCCGAACCAAGCCCTTTCCAAAATATTCCGAACGAAGGTTTTTAAAAAAAAAAAGAAAAAAAAATACCGAACAAAACATTTTTCCCGAACCAAGCCCAAAATACCGAACAAACAAAAAATATACCGAACAAAGCCTTTTGTTCGGAATTCTCGAACGAACGCCAAACTTTCCGAACCAACATGAAATAGAATGACATGGCTGCTTGGCAGCTTATTATATTCCCGCCAAAAAGTGAGCTGCTAGCTTGGTAGCTTGAGCTAGCTGCCTGCTAGCTTGTTTCTTGTTCCGCAATCGTTTAGTTTAATCTGAAAGTTGTTCCGATTTTATTTCTGAAAGTTACGTATTTTTAGTTGAATTTTTCGTCTAATTTTAAAATTAATATTTTTCGTAAAGTTCAAGTTTTATCTTTTATTTAGTACCCGCTTTAGGTTTTGTCTCGTTTAGTTATAAAGTACCGTCTTAGTTTTATTTTCTCATTTTACATTAACTAGATTTAATATTCGAGTCGATAGTTAATTTCTTCTTTTAGATTTAGTTTTAATGATTGTTTCGTTTTAATTCACTTTATATTATTTATATTGTTTCGTTTTAATTAGTTAATTGCTTTTAGCTTATTTTTATTACTTCACGCATTTATCGTTTAAATAGAAATAGATCAAAAGCTCCCCCTTTTAGTTACCAACAACGATAATTCCACTTCTAACCGTGATCAATTCGAAGAGATACCGAGAACGAAACTTTTCAACTAGCAAAATCTTTGTATCAAATGGCGCCGTTGCCGGCTCTTTTCGTAGAGATTAACGGTTTTTTGTGAGAAAAATTGGATTTTAGGATCCGTTCTTTCGGGAAGGTTATTTTCAACGCATAAAAATTTTGAAAAATCCTAAAAATATAAAATTTTCAAAAAAACTCAAAAAAATTACAAAACCTATAAAAACCAAAAATATTTTCTTGCATTTTCTTTTTAGTGTATGCGTACTCGATCTACGTCTTATCCTGAGCCCGAGACTCTTCAAGATTTAGACATGGCCGGTGTACACAATAATAATAATCCACCTCACCCCAACATGAATAATAACCCACCCCAACCCGACCTTCGAACCATGGAGGAGTTATGTCAACCTACGATGAATGGACGCGGAGGACCGATTGCGCCGATGCAAATCACGGCTCCTGAATTTTCGCTAAAGCATCACATGATCCAACAAGTGCAAAATACTTGTCCTTTTCGCGGATTACCGGATGATGATGCCAACAAACACCTCGACAAATTCATTACCGTCACCCAAAGCATGAAATTAGCCGGTGTTACTTTGGATTTTCTTCCCCTTCACCTCTTTCCACATACTTTATCCCACCATGCCGAGAAATGGTTTGAACGTCTCCCTAAGAATATAATTCGCACATGGGACGACATCACTCAACGATTTTTATCGCGCTACTTTCCACCATCCATGGTAACGAGACTTCGTAACCAAATTAGTGGATTCACTCAATAAAATGACGAATCACTCTTTGATGATTGGAACGCTACAATGTTTTGATCGATCGCTGTCCAAATCATAACATGCTCCCCGTCACTCTCATTGATACTTTCTACAATGGTCTCACTTTTCGTGATCGTGATACGATTAATGCCGCCGCCGGTGGTACTTTTATGAAAAGGAGACCGGAGGAGTGTAGAGAGTTAATTGAAAACATGACTACTCACCACAAGAATTGGGATTCATCCGCATCCTCAAGATCCAATCCGAGAGTTAATGTTTCATCTACTTCTTCCACCCCCGACATGTCCGCCATGGAACGAGCCATTCTTGAAATTAGCAAAAGTATGCAAATTTTGGCTACTAACCAAACTCAACAAGCTAAAGCTCTTGCTATTTCTTGTGAAACATGCGGTGGTCCTCATTCTTACAATGATTGTCCTTCTGCCCAAGGCAATTTTTGTGAAAACGTTAACGCGGCATACGGTAACTATCCCACGGGAGGCTATCAAGCTCGACCTCAAGGAGACCGTCACTTGTTAAGTTATCGTTCAAACAATTTTCTTTCACCATCCGGTTTTACTCCTCAAAACCAAAACCAACCACAAAACTATAACCGAAATAACCAAAGCCAACTTCGTGCTACCAATCAATATCAATCCCAAAGAAACCCATATCCACCTCAAGGACATACTCAAGCTTACCAAGCTCCACCTCTCAATAAACCAACGACATTGAACCAAGACCTCGAGACGTCCATGAGGACTAATAGAGAGATGGTGACGAATCTTCAAAGCCAATTCATTAACTTGAAGGGTGACATGGAGAAACAAGGGAGCGATATCCGAGCCGAGCTAAGGAATGACATGGCGAAACAAGGGAATGATCTTCGTGCCGATATGAGAAACTCTATGAGCACTCAGACGAATAATTTACGTGATATGATCGGTTTGTTTTTCAAAGTAATCAACCCTCTTCTTCGGGTTCTCTTCCGAGTAACACCGTTGCTAACCCAAGAGGGGAGATGAAAGCAATCACTACTCGTAGTGGAAAAGGTTAAACGGAACCCGAGCTTCCTACACCTACTCCCGTGATTGTGAACAAGGAAATTGAACAACTTTCCTCACCTCCTTTACCTTCTAACCCCATCCCTCAACCACCCAAGGCTGTGAGTGATCCTACTATTCTAAAGCCTTCCTCTTCATCCGATATACCTTATCCCTCAAGGTTGAGGAAAGAGAAGCTTAAAAGCAAGGATGATATTCAAGTTTCATACTTTCTCAAAATGTTTAAACAATTGAATTTCAACATCTCCTTTGCTAAGGCTCTCGCTCACATGCCCAAATATGCGAAGATGTTTAAAGATATTCTAAGTGACAAGGAGAAGCTTCTTGAAATTCCTCAGACCCAACATAATGAGAATTGCTCTGCGGTTCTCTTAAGGAAATTGCCCACCAAACTTGGTGATCCGGGTCGCTTCTTGATTCCTTGCAACTTCCCGGGAGTAGAGCATTGCATGGCCCTAGCCGATCTAGGTGCTAGTATAAACTTAATGCCATTAAGTGTTTGGAAGCAATTATCTCTCCCCGAGCTAGTCCCCACCAAAATGACTTTGGAATTAGCTAACCGTATGATTGCTTATCCAGTGGGGATAGCCGAAGACGTCTTCATTGGCGTTGACAAATTCACTTTCGTGGCGGATTTTGTTGTCGTTGACTACGAGATGGACCCACGTGTTCCATTGATTGTAGGACGTCCATTCTTGAGGACCGGTCGCACTCTCATTGATGTAGACGCGGGCGAACTTATCATGAGAGTTGGTGATGATCAAATTGTCTTCAACATGGGTAAGATTTCTAAACAGCCTTATTCATACGAGAGTGTTAATTGTATTGACGTTCTTGATGAGGCTTGTGAAGAACACTTTAATGATGCTTGAAAAAGTAGTCTTTCTTCTCTTCCCAATGTTGAGACCGTTGCCTCAATTGCTCCGTCATTTACCCCTTTTGGAGAAAGTGACTTTCTTTTGGATGAATCTGAAGCTAGCTTAGGTACAATCGATCTTAAATATGATGATTCTCCCACCGATTGGGAAGAAGATATTCGTACCCTTGAGAAACTTCTCAATGAAGACCCTTTCTCTCATCCTTCTCCTAAAGAGGTGACTAATGATGATCCATCGTTAGTTACACCATCTATTGAGGACCCTCCGACTCTTGAGCTTAAGGACTTACCTCCTCATATCGAGTATGTTTTCTTAGAGGGAATTGATCAACTTCCCGTTATCATTGCTAAGGACTTAAAAGCCGATGAGAAAACTCGTCTCATTGAAGTTCTCAAGAAGCATAAAAAAGCTATTGCTTGGAAAATCTCCAATATTCGTGGAATTGATCCTCACTTTTGCACAAATAAAATTCTAATGGAGGACGACTTTAAGCCCACTATTTAAAATCAAAGAAGGGTGTTGGGTTTGCTTCTTGAAGGATCTTTGAAGCCTTGATCACAATACAAAGAGTGTGCGGAAACCAATCTTTATATATAAGAAGAACAATAGAAATAACCAAACATCCAAGCCTCAATATATTAATACGATCACTCTTAATAGTGATAGGGTTTTACAACCTTGAAGCTATAACAAACAATGAGAGAAATACGTAGAGAATATGTGTGTGTAGAAGTGTGTTCATCTCTACACCCTAGGACCTCCTTTTATAGTGGAAGGGGTCCTAGGTGGTTACAATATAATTAATACTTGCCTAACTATTATACATCAATATCCTTTAATAGTTTCCTAAACAAACTTGTAACCTTCTCATCATCCTTATCATGTTTTAATACTTTCCATAAGACTAGGAAGACTAAGTATTTTGATCTTATCTTCTACAATCTTCTTTGATCATATCTTCTATAATCTTCTTTCAACTTTATAATACGACAAGGAGGAACTAGAAGCTGCCAGGAGGAACGAAGTACTCTAGTAGGAGCTGCTATATGACCAGGAGTAACTTCTAAATACTTTATTCCTAACAAAGGGTGAATCTCAAGATCCATGACGTTATCAAACAAGAGGTTATCAAACTTCTTGGTGCGGGCATGATCTACCCTATCTTGGATTCACCTTGGGTTAGTCCGGTCCATTGTGTGCCTAAGAAAGGCGGAATCACCGTTGTTCCCACTGCAAACAACGAGTTGATTCCCACTCATCTCGTTACCGGTTGGAGAGTTTGTATTGACTATCCCAAACTCAATGATGCCACGAGAAAGGATCAATTTCCCCTTCCTTTTATGGACCAAATGCTTGAACGTCTAACGGGTAATAAATACTACTGCTTTTTAGATGGTTTCTCGGGTTATTTTCAAATACCCATTGATCCCCAAGATCAAGAGAAGACAACATTCACTTGTCCCTACAGAACATTTTCCTATAAAAGAATGCCTTTTGGCTTATGCAATGCTCCCGGGACTTTCCAAAGGTGTATGTTGGCTATCTTCCATGACATGGTTGAAAAAACCATGGAAGTCTTCATGGATGATTTCTCGGTCTTTGGGGACTCATTCTCTTCTTGCCTTGCCAATTTAGAACGCATGCTTAAGCGGTGTGAAGACACTCGCCTTGTTCTAAATTGGGAAAAATGCCATTTCATGGTAAAAGAAGGCATTGTTCTAGGACATAAAATTTCAAAAGCCGTTCTTGAAGTGGACCGTGCTAAAGTTGATGTCATAGCCCAATTACCTCCACCTTCAACCGTGAAGGGTGTGAGAAGTTTCTTGGGTCATGCGGGCTTCTATCGTCGATTTATCCAAGATTTTTCTAAAATCGCTCGCCCGATGACCCACCTCTTGGAAAAAGATACTCCTTTTATCTTTTCCAAAGAGTGTATTGACTCCTTCAATCTTCTTAAGGAAAAGCTAACTAAGGCACCGGTCTTGGTTACCCCTAATTAGGAGCTACCTTTCGAGTTGATGTGCGATTCTAGCGACTTTGCTATTGGAGCGGTTTTGGGACAAACGATAAACAAACATTTCCAACCAATCCACTATGCTAGCAAGACAATGACAGGGGCTCAATTGCATTATACGACAACCGAAAAAGAGCTTTTAGCTGTTGTCTATGCCTTTGAAAAATTTCGCCCCTATCTTGTTTTATCCACCACCATCGTATACACGGACCATTCCACTTTGAAGTACTTGTTGACCAAGCAATATTCTAAGCCAAGACTTCTTCGTTGGGTTTTGCTCCTTCAAGAATTTAAAATTGAAATTCGTGACAAAAAGGGAGCCAAAAACCTAGCCGCGGATCATCTAAGTAGACTTGAGGATCCTTATCAAGGGGATCATCCGAATCAAGATATCAATGACTCTTTTCCCCTTGAGGCCTTAATGTCTATTCATTCGAATCTTGATGAGACCCCGTGGTTTGCGGATATTGCAAACTACTTGGCGGGTGGAATTCTCATCGACGGGTTAACATCCCAACAAAAGAAGAAGTTATTTAAAGATGTTAAGAATTACTTTTGGGATGACCTGTATCTCTTCAAACAATGCGTTGATCTGATTATTCGCCGGTGTGTTGACGGGCCCGCAGCTATAGATATTCTAGAAGCTCGCCACAAAGGACCCACCGGTGGTCACTTTGGTCCCAACTTCACTGCGAAGAAAGTGTTTGACTCGGGATTTTATTAGCCCACCATTTATCGTGACGCTCACGAAATGGTTAAATATTGTGATGCTTGCCAACGACAAGGCAAGATCACACATAAAGATGAGATGCCTCAAAATTTCATACAAGAATGTGAAATCTTTGATGTATGGGGCATCGACTTTATGGGGCCATTTCCATCTTCTAAAGGGAACAAATACATCCTCGTAGCCGTTAGCTACGTTTAGAAATGGGTTGAAGCAAAAGCCTTACCCACTAACGATGCGAGGGTGGTTGTTAACTTTTTGAAACAACTATTTTCTAGATACGGTGTACCTCGTGCTATTATTAGTGATCGCGGGACTCATTTTTGCAATGATCAATTTGCAAGAGTCATGGGTAAGTATGGTGCCAATCACCGACTTTCCACCGCGTATCATTCACAAACTTATGGCCAAGCCGAGGTGTCCAACCGTGGACTTAAACGAATCTTGGAAAGAACCGTAGGAGAGCATCGTGCCTCACGGGCCGATAAGCTTGATGATGCTTTGTGGGCTTTCCGTACCGCATATAAGACCCCGATTGGTTGCACACTATATCGTCTTGTGTACGGGAAAGCATGCCACCTCCCCATTGAGTTGGAACACAAGGCATAGTAGGCCTTGAAATGGGCAAATTTTGACATCAACAAAGCCAGTGACCTGCGAAAAATCCAACTCAATAAACTTAACGAATTGAGGAATGAAGCTTATGAGAACTCATTGATCTATAAAGAGAAGACCAAGCTCATTCATGATGCTAAGATCAAGAACCGAGAGTTCAAAATTGGTGATAAAGTTTTACTCTTTAACTCTCGGTTAAAAATCTTTTCGGGCAAACTGAAATCTCGTTGGTCCGACCCATTCACCATTGCTAATATTTTTCCATATGGAACTATCGAGTTAGCCCAGCCTAATGGACCTAATTTTAAGGTGAATGGCCAACGAGTGAAGTTGTACTTTGGAGAGGACATCTCTCATGAGATGATTCCATCCCTCTCTACTTTTCCTTTGAATTAATTCGGGACCGAGTCAGGCTCGTGACTCGGTTAACAAACACAAGCGCTCCTCGGGAGGCAACCCGAGTATCTATCCGTCCCTTTCCGTTTTTCATCCTAAGTGTAGGGGGAGCTATATAGGTTGTTTGTGTTTGTGTGGTGATGTGATTGCAGAGATAAGTGCACTTTTGGAATCTTTAACGAACCGTGCTCCCGTGTTATCCACAAATCCGGTTCTATCTCTCACCTATCGTGATTCAATTTTGTACATACATAAAACTTGAAATTTATCACTTTAGTTGTCTCTTCCTTAGCTTGATTTAACTAACGTACACAATGTCATAAGTGTAGGGGAGCCTTTTCCCACATGCTTAAACATTGAGGACAATGTTTATATTAAGTGTAGGGGAGAATTATATAGAAGTAATAAGTGGGCTTTTCCATTAATATGTCGTCATTTAACCGGAAAAATCGTCTTTTTCGTCATTTTTCAAATTTTTAATTAAGTTTGGCCAAGTGGTTGTAATTTTTAAATTTTTATGTCTTTTATTTCTTTTCTTTTATCGTTGCTATCATATGTATATATCCCATAATAAAGTCAAAAATAAAAGAAAAATCAAAAATATTAATAAAGTGGTTTAGCAAGCTTAGAAGTCTTTGATATATTAGGCCTGTTGTGATTATTTTGACTCAACCCGAATTTACTTATCTAGGTTTATTCTAGCTAGTATCCTTAACCATGTAGACCTTAATTGGTTTATTAGGCTAAGCATCCACGAGTCTCATTACTTGAGATTTTAAATTGTGGAGAACGAGAAATGATAGAAGTCAATTATAAGTCGGTATTCTTGCATAAGCACACTTGGTGTAAGTATAAGCTTTTCCTCCCATCGCCTTAAATGAATAAATGCAATAAGTAAGGTCGTACGGTTTGAAAAGTTACTTAGCCTCTAGCCCAAAATCGTCTAGAAGTTGCTCAGTACTGATAAGAGTTCATAGCCAAGGCATAACTTATTGAAGCGGGGCGCGAAGATTGGCGAGTCCGAAAAGGCCCTAACAAGGCATGAGGATTCCATTTTATTGCTAAAGATCCAAGATGATGTGAAAAGCATTATTCCCAAACTCAATATGAAGGATCAAGACGCACGACAAAAAGCAATCAACTCCCATAAAGATCATGGAGAAGTCTATCCAAAAAGACCCTAACATGGTATGAGGATAAATAGATCCAAGTCCGAAAAGGAGGCGGATCGTTGTATTTCAAAATCCCAAATAAAGACTGAAGAAATAATGATAAAGTCGTGGTCAACAAAGTTGAAGTATCTCTCAAAATAATCCAAGTGAAGAATTCTATAAATGAAGAGATGACCATAATTTCAAGAACGTCTCTCAAGATTCGAAGTATGAATTACATGCCATATATCGGTCCGAGAAAGGTCTCAAATCGTGAAGCGAGTTTTGCCAAGATATGAACTTTTTGAGGTCTCGAGAAGCAGTTTTAAGAGATTTTGTCCTTTAGCTAACTATTGATCAAATCGTCCTACTTTATTTTCGGCCTAATAAACTATCAAAATAAGTCCAGTAATGTATCTTCATGATCATTCTAAGACAAAAATAAAATATAAGAGATACACCTAGGAATAAGGGAGTTTAAGTGTATAATTAAGCCATGTGTGTAAGTGTTTGTTTTGCTAACTTATAATAACAATGATCTCGTTTTTAAGCGTAGTTTGGGGTACGTGAAACTTGAGGGTGATAAATCTTCATAGCACCAAAGCCCTAATGTAAGTCTTAGATCTCTTTGCGAGTTATTTCCATGTAGCAATTTCCAAGTGAAAATTGTTTTCTATCCCTTTTGTTTCCCTAAAGCTTTTATTTCTTTATAGTGGTTAAATTTTTGTTTCTAGTAGTAGTAGTTTATGTTAATAAGGCCAAGGTTGATTGACTATGAGAAAAGTGTAAAGTTTTTGCCTTAATCTATAGCATTGCATGAGGGCATGGCAATGGTTAAGTGTAGGGGATTTGATAGGTTTGAAAACACCCATCATTTTACCACTTATTGCTTCCTAAAACGATACCAAACCGCGTATTTAATGTCATTTGTTTGGAATTATGCGTGGTTTGTGTTTTTGTTGTGTTTCAGAGCCAAACGGATAAATATTGAAGAAAACATGGGATTGCACGGGTTTTATCAAAGAAAAAGACAAAAGACGAAGTATAAAGTCCAAGAGTGCAAAAGATTTGAAGTCAATGGGCCTATTTGAAGATTTATCAAAGAAAAGGACCAAAGATGGAAGATTTATATATGTCTAAGAACTCAAGTCTATTAAACGAAGAAATTAAAAGATGAGTTGAATTTATTCATCGACAAATCCCGAATCAAAGTCAAAAACGTCAACTTTATTAAAGAGACGAGAAGACAAAAAGAAAGGAAAAAGCCCACTCACCAACCAACTCACAAGGCCTATAAATAAAACCTCCTCACCAAAAATAGACTAGTTTTTTAGTTTTATTTTCTTCCTTTTTTGTTGGTTCGTGTAAGCCAACACCATTAGGGTGTTTGACACTTTTCTTAATTTTTCAATCCATCCATGTTCATGTAAGTTTAATCTTTACCTTTATTTGTTTGAATCTTAATCTTTAATATAAGCTTTCCTATAATCTTGTTCTTCTTTTTCTTTTTGATCCTAAGCTTTTAAGTTTTTTTTTTGGTTGATTTTAGTTTTCTAAAATCTAGTGGGTTTTGTGTTTTATTGATTTGGTTTGATGGTTTATCAGTAGTAGATAATTAGTGGTTAGTTTAGTTTAATTTTTAGATTGATTATGGTTGATTTTGGTTAAATTCGTGTTCCCTATTGCTTTGTTTCGTCACTGTTTAGTTTGCCCAGTTTTTCCCGAACGAACAATATTTCCCGACCAAACCTTTTTTCTCGAATCAAGTTAAAATACCGAACCAGTTAATTTTTCCCGAACCAAGCCCTTTCCAAAATATTCCAAACGAAGGTTTAAAAAAATACCAAACAAAACATTTTTCCCGAACCAAGTGAAAATACCGAACCAGTTAATTTTTCCCGAACCAAGCCCTTTCCAAAATATTCCGAACGAAGGTTTTTAAAAAAAAATACCGAACAAAACATTTTTCCCGAACCAAGCCCAAAATACCGAACAAAGAAAAAAAATACCGAACAAAGCCTTTTGTTCGGAATTCCCGAACGAACGCCAAACTTTCCGAACCAACATGAAATAGAATGACATGGCTGCTTGGCAGCTTATTATATTCCCGCCAAAAAGTGAGCTGCTAGCTTGGTAGCTTGAGCTAGCTGCCTGCTAGCTTGTTTCTTGTTCCGCACAATCGTTTAGTTTAATCTGAAAGTTGTTCCGATTTTATTTTTGAAAGTTACGTATTTTTAGTTGCATTTTTCATCTAATTTTAAAATTAATTTTTTTTCGTAAAGATCAAGTTTTATCTTTTATTTAGTAACCGCTTTAGGTTTTGTCTCGTTTAGTTTTAAAGTACCGTCTTAGTTTTATTTTCTCCTTTTTCATTAACTACATTTAATATTCGAGTCGATAGTTAATTTCTTCTTTTAGATTTAGTTTTATTAATTGTTTCGTTTTAATTCACTTTATATTGTTTATATTGTTTCGTTTGAATTAGTTAATTGCTTTTAGCTTATTTTTATTACTTCACGCATTTATCGTTTAAATAGAAATAGATCAATAGCTCCTCCTTTTTGTTACCAACAACGATAATTCCACTTCTAACCGTGATCAATTCGAAGAGATACCGAGAACGAAACTTTTCAACTAGCAAAATCTTAGTATAACTCATCGTTAAATATCAAACGATGACCCGAGCTTCAAAGAAAGGAAAAGTTTATCGCCGATGATAAACTTATCCTCATTAACGAGAAATTAAATTTTCTCGGACACGAGCTCACATTAAAACTATTCCAAGGTTTTTAAGCTCGTGTAAATGGGGTATAATTATATTTCAGATTATACCTCGAACTTCAATGAAAGGAAACGTTATCGCCGATGATAACTAATTCTAACAATGAGAAATTAATTTTTCTCCGGCATGAGCTAATATTAAAAACATTCAAAGTTTTTAAGCTCATGCAAAATGACTTATAGTTATATATCAGACTGTAACTCGGACTTTAATTTCAGGAAAGCTTATCTTTAATGATAACTTATCCTCTTAACGGGAAATTCATTTTTCTCGGTCATGAACTTTCCGTAAAAACACTCAAAAGTTTTCAAGCTCGTGAAAACGACTTCTAAGTAAATGTCAGCTTAGGACTCGTTCTTCAGTTAAAAGGAAAGTTTATCGCCGATGGTAACTTATCCTTAACAACGGGGAGTTTACAACTTCTCGGACTTGAGCCCGTTTCGTAAGATATTCAAAATATTAAGCTCAAGTAATTGCCTTTCAAAACCGTTGAACACAATTTTTCAAGAATTGTTCAACAATGTTTTGATAAAAAGAGCATGTCTTCTAGAATCGATAATATTTACGATCCTAGAAATGTCGTTCAATAATGACACGTGGTTGTAAATAAAGTTTGAGCAGAAGTTTAAATGATTTAAAACATGCTCAAAATGGCTTGCTATTATTTCAGAGAGTAACCCGCTTTTCATATTCAAGTCAAGCATTTCACCGGAAAGCTTTGACTCAACAAAGGGAATTAATTTTCTCGTGAATGGTTTACTTTATAACCATGTAAGGGATTGTGTTTACGTAATAACACAATCAAAATAACACAATCAAACACGAATATATGTACGTGTCGGTGCATTTATTTGTTAAAACAAGAGAAATCTTGTTATTATGAAGTTATCATCTCTACACATAGCAATCTACAATTGATATCTACATACTCGATGATGCAACTACTCAAACGACAACAACAACTCTTTCAATAGAACACGGGTCAACAATTGAGGGGAGAAATTGTCCCGCATTCAGAATCTTTGATGCCGAAAGTGCCAAGTTCACATATTGGTGTCAAGACAACGATATCAATCGTACACGTGGTGTCAAGAGATAACTTCAGACATGACGAGGCGACTTACATTCGTGAACAAGAACAATGTGATTCTATCATATGATGTTCTCCATCATTCAGGTCCAACCTCGTAAATTACTAATCTTGTGAATACATTATCATATATGATCTTTGCTCGTGATAAATACCTTACACTTGTGTTTAAAAGGTATTTTATTTACGTTTCAAGTACACCCTCATTAATTTGAGGGAGAGCTTGTAAAATCATGAAGATAATTGGATTTGCATTTTCTTCCCAAATTTTCTTAAAATGCTATTAATTCAATTGATATTAAAAACATCGATTGGGTTAATATTTTAAATATGAAGGATAAAATGTAATTTAATATTGAGATCAATAATGGTTTGACTTAATGTGCTGGCTCATCCCGACATGTTCGAAATGTTTTCGAATATCGTGGCATATGTTAAGGGGGAGCAAAATGGATTTGGATATCAAAATGGATTTCATGGTGGCATACACTTACCCAAAACATCTCTATTCACGACGATGAAGATTGTGGTGACATAAGGATGGTAGGATAGGTTAAAGTCTAATTATTCTTCTTGAATCAGAGGAATCTTCCCAAGGACGTTCCATATCTAGAAATAGTAGTCCTTAGGAAAGATGGAGAAAGATTGTGAACGTAGCTAAATGCCGACCAAGTACTTAAGTTAGCACTGGAACAATCACAACAAGGTGCTAGTTATGACGTATTGGTAAGCGTTGAAGGGGTTGAAGAATGAAAAAGAATTGTAAAGATAAAGGGTCTAAAGCCCTCCTTACAACCTTAGGCAGAAACCGGGTCAATACATATGCTATTGAGATTATTTTTTAATGATTCTTGATATTGAAGATAGACATCATGGACCCAGTGATGTAATGCACAACCCGTCCCAGCTAACTCAGATATCTCTCAAAAGATATTTGTTTTAATCACACGGAGACAACACATTATCTATCGATTTATTCACTCTGAATATATTGATATTGAAAAGGTGGCACTCCTCTCCAGCCTCCGACCACTAAAATTCAAAATGCACGATCGAGTCTAGAGCCATTTGTGATCATCAAATATCTCATTAGGACACACTTTCATAATTCCTTGCTTCTTCACACACTGTGAAAAGTAAGAAAGACTTCATAGTCCTACGCAAAATCTTCATGATCTTGCTTGAACATCTGAGTAATACGAAAGTATTTACAGTGATGAGTGTAAATCCTTCTAGTGTTAACATTAGGGGTGTTCATGGGTCGGTTCGGTTCGGTTAATTAGAGAATTTTAACTATCCATCACGGTTCGGGTGGTTAATTTTACTACCCGAAACCGAACCGTACAAGCCGGTTAACCGGACATGCGGTTACCCAAAATAAGCGGTTACCCGCGGTTCGGATTACGGTTAACCATTTATAAGTTTCATCGAGTTTAAGTTTATAAATAATAACATTGTTTAGAACATAGAATGTCATCTTCGTATAATTCAGTGACATTGAATAGATAAAAATCATATAAATGTTATTTCATTACAAAAATGGATTCGAATATTAATAAATAACATATTAACAAAGAGTATTATTCGATGTTTATAGATTACGATCACATTAACTAAGTTTTACATATAAATGTTTAACATTAGGAGTAAAAAAGTAGTTGTAAATAAAAATAGTGTACTAATATAATTAATACATGTGTTATTATTTGAATATTTACATAAAAAATTCCATGAATAATATGCGCGGTTCGGTTCGGTTAATCGCGGTTCGGTTTCGGTTTCTTCGGTTTCGGGTTTTTTGGTTTCAGATTGAACGGTTCGGCTCGGTTCGTCGGTTTCTCGGTGTTTTTTAACACCCCTAGTTAACATCAAACAACACTTGGTAGGTAACTTGCAAGATTCTATATGAATCAAGCTCTTGACAACTGGAAAGCAACGATGGTGCGATTCTTTAATGAATCAAACTTGTTCCAGGAATCGGATTTGACGGCTTCAAATCATGCGGATAATATTATCCAAATGATTTACTCTTTATGTTCGCAGTCAGCTTTGGACGGTCGAGTAAAGAGAACGGGTTTACCCGCGAAATCTTGTCAAGGAGGTTCTTAATTGAAACTACCTGCCACAGGTATGATATTTAATATCGTCCAACGGTCCTCACCGGCCGGAGGTAAAATGCTACCGATCAGGTTGAAATGTTCAAATCCATCTCATCCATGTCTATGTTTTGTTGCTAATTGTTTAATGCAGCGTAACAAGACGGTGGCATTGCGGTGTCCGAGAAGAAGTCGTCCCCACATGCTTATACTTTCTGCACTTAATACTTCAACAAATTCAAGAAAGCCTAAAATTCAAGTCTTCCACTGTATCAAACTCTGAAGCTTTCAAGAATTTATCAAGTTATAAGTATGTGGAACAAGAAGTCACGAGGAGGCGAATATCACAAGTGATGAATGCACACGGTCAAGGCAAGGAAACATGCTCAAGACTAAAGTCAAAGATCTCATCTGCATATTCACAAGAACAAGATCAATGACTCAAGCATAGTATGCTAGGTTTAAGATTTTGTAAAATGGTGTGACCTCCCTTAGGGGGAGATTGTTAGAAATACGTTTTTCCAAAGAAAGTCTCGGTCACATCATTGTTAGCATAGATCACGAGCTATAGACTATTTAGGACATTGTAACTTGGAGTGACCTCCCTTAGGGGGAGATTGTTGGAAATATGTTTTTACGTATTTAGGAAGGATCAGTCACTTCAACGAGATACATCCAGTATGGGCTCGTGATCCAATATGTAAAAATATAACCCACAAAGCCCACATGTAAGATGGGCTATATATACCCCCTCCTATCATGTTAGGAGGGGTTGGTACACACATTACACACACTTCTAATCTAATCTTTTATTATTCTCTCCAACCTCTTTCTACTTTCTCTCTCTAGTTTATCATCTATCTCTCTCTCTAGTAATCATCTCCATAGTTAGATAATCCAAGGATTACGAGAAACTGTCACACATATTTTCTGTTTTTGTTTTCGTGTTTATAATAATTGCGTACATGTTCGTATTTTAAATCCTCGTGATATATTATGACATGGATTATTTTTTTTTTTTGAATAAATAATAATTACGTAATACTTGAATTAATACTATTATTATTATCCGAATAAATAGTTACGCAACGTTTAAATTAAAGCTGCGACTGTATGTAATTAATATTCGTGATATTAAAACGGGTTTTACAATTATAATACACTAATACATGAATAATACACAATAGAACATCAGAATAATTACAGTTAACACGGTAAACAGTTAAACATGACAGAATACGTATAACAAGCTAATAACACACGGAACCAGTAAAACACATGTAATTCATACAACTCATACATGTCCATATTTCTTATGTAGTGTTATCCGTTGAGGCGGATTAGTCTTCATCGTTTTCCTTAGCTTCTACTGGACATAAGGTACGGATTTCCCGTCCTTCAGTAAGGACAATCTCTTCCTTCATTATGATTTCCCGTATGCAGCCAACTGTTTTCACCAGTAGTTATAGATTAAATGCTTATGTTTATTAGTTACCTTATCCATATACATGCATGACCAGTTTCACCTAGTTATGGAGGTACCATAACCATAACACTTGAGGCACTAGTGTTATGACTTCACCACGGCGGAGTGATAGCTCGTGGCGTCCCTTTTCAGTTATTTGGCCATTGTATTATTATATTATCATGTGGGGCGTATGGGTGCATCCTAGTTACATGTTTCAGTCAGGATTTCATGGTGAATGTGGTGTGTGCCTTGCATCCTTCACAAGGAGCTGATCCGTGACAATCCGTCAATTTATGGTTGATATTTTATTCTCAAATATTATTTAAAAACATTATTTTAATGTTATATTATGAACTCACTTATTTATGGGAAGAAATTTGGATTTACGTCTTGAAGTAGCATCGACTACGTATAAACTAGAGGATTCTACGTTACGTGCTTACGTTTACATACACCGTTTTTGGTGACAGTCCGACATTTCAGAAAATAAATTTATCCGTGAATATTATTTTGAGATTTTAAATTTGTGATGGTTCATAAACTCACAAATTTACGAGAAGATATTAGGACTTACGATTATAATTTAACGTCCTTTACGATTTAAACCGGAAACCTTAGGATTACGTATTTACGTTTTTGAACTCCGTTTTTGGATGAGACAATTTTTATTAGATTCGTTTTGTGTCGTTGATTCATACTTTTTAAAAACGTTTTTCTTAAAACGACCTGAGGGCACGTAAATCGAGGAAACTAGAATCGAGGAATACCCGTAAATCAGCGGGATGGGACAAAACAAGTTTATCCCACCCCACTAATATATGGGATGGCCAAGGATGCAACACCTCATCTTAAGAGGTGTCAAGCTTAACCAACAAGCCTTAACACTTGTAATTAGCTTCACATGTAAGCTAAGCTTACAACTACACCAAAACTAGCAACTCATACCACTTCTCTCATTTCTCTCATGCAAAAAAACTAAATCTCTCCTCTCTCTCTCTCTCTACATTTGCCGTCCACTTCCACCATTAAACCACCACCATTTGATCAAATTTTAACCATAGAATCTTGTGTTATACACACATATGATGAAGAACCTTTGAAGACTTGTTGATTTGAAGTGATTCTAACATCCAAGAAGGTGATCTGGTGATGTCCAAGGGCTGATTTCTACAAGAAGTTTGTAAGTATTGGTGGTCTTGAAGATTGGTGTTGATCTATCATAAGTTTTGCCATCAAAATCCATGTCTTGATCATAACCTACATAATCTTGGTGGTATAAAGATTCTTCTTCCCATTCTCTTGTTATTTTGATTATGTAATCATGTATTTTCTTTCTTATTGTATATGTATATGATGAATATATGATGATAAAAATGTTGTGTGGGGATCATGTGTTGATAAATTTGATTAAAGAGATGAAAAACCATAGGTAACAAGGTTAAAATCATGCTTAAAATTATGGCTGTATAAAACAGTAAAGAATCTTATGATAAACTGATAAAATGGCTTGGATAAATTAATATACAGTAAGCTATGAGTCTTGTATACATGTGACAGCTGGCCATACAATGGAATCATTATAATGAGTGAGATATGATCAAAACAAGTTTAGAGTGCAAATTTGACTACACTGTTTTGGACGAATTTTATAAACCCACTTGATCATCATCATATATTAATATACAGTAAGCTATGAGTCTTGTATACATGTGACTGCTGGCCATACAATGGAATCATTATAATGAGTGAGATATGATCAAAACAAGTTTAGAGTGCAAATTTGACTACACTGTTTTGGACGAATTTTATAAACCCACTTGATCATCATCATATATATAAAATCATCATATGTATACATAATTATTATTTTGATAAAGTCATTGGACAAGAGTCTAAGACGAGTATTATTTGTCTAGGTTTCCGTGATTGAAGCACGTACCGTACATCCGAATTGCCGATAACCCGCTTTCCCACATCAACGTGAGTTCATAGCCTCGCACTCTTTTAAATGTTTTTATGAAATGTTTTATAAACCCGCGAGGGAGATAAAATGTTAGTTTTTAGGAAATAGGACACAAATTGTCCCGATTGCTTGTTTATTGATTTGGACCCGAATGATTGTATGACCTAATGAATGATTAAATGACCCGATAGATGAAATGAAATGGATTATTAAAGTTAGGTTATGTCACTAAAAGTCCCATTAACATGAATTGTGAACTACCGGGATTTGGTAGACGCTTATGCATATAATAGTACTATTTGGGGACGATCACCCCAGTTCGTGCCTTGACGGTTGATCCCCGTCGTGCCACATTGATTGGTAAGCGAATTTATGTATGAGAAGATTTACACAAGCGTGATTACTGTGACGACACGCTAATTTAGATGGGAAAATTGAGTTTCGGGCTAGCTACCCGTTGTTGGTTATAGTAAGGTAACAATGTCATGCGGCTTGTAATAATCCAAAAATAACGAAATACTGCTATACGCACTGAATTACAATGAATTACCTGACTAGCAATACGGGGTCTTATTATTGATATTATGTTCGTGTTTTGGTTTTATATAACCATACTCATATAACGGTTTTTATTTAATCTATATAACGTTATAAAACGTATTATATAATGTTTTTTTTACGAAAATGGTTCGTATAATGATTTTTAAGGCAAATGCCTACATTATGATTTTTGATAAGGATTTGTATAAAATGACTTTGGCTATTTTATGGCCTATTACAAAGATTTGTACAAAAATGATTTTCGGTAATAATTATATACCGATGATATATCAATGGTTTTAGTGAACTCTATGAATTCACTCGGCGTTATCGCTGACCTTTTCTTTTAACATGTTTTATCTCAGGTACTTGAAGGTAATTCTTAGGAAGACAACAAGAATTCATGGCCCACACTTAAACAATAATTTCCATTCAAATGCTTTGTAAAATTTGTATGAAATACAATGACTTGGGACCTATGTAAATTTGATGTTTATGAATGGAAATGCTTTATTAATAAACGACGTGATTTTTAAGCGTTGTCTATGATGTGAGTAATGTGCTATCCCGTAACACCAACGAGTCTTCCGCTGTATTGAGTTGTATAAATTTGGGGGTGTTACAGTTTGGTATCAGAGCTCTCGTTATAGAGAACGAAAGATTTTTAAAACCAATGTTTTGAATAAAACATTTCAAAATCTTTTAACTATAAACATTTTTCTAAAAATGTCTAAAAATCTTTTGACTATAACAGTGCCGAAGAATTCCCGAGTTACCGAAAAGGCCAGACTAAGAAGTGTTATTTTAATATATATATAACTTGGATTATATATATATATATATATATATATATATATATATATATATATATATATATATATATATATATATATATATATATATATATATATATATATATATATATATATGATGTAATTTGATTACATGATTGTTTGATGATTATTTTAATATTTATACGAGGTATTTATACGACGTAGATTGTCAAAAGGAACCCTAACTTCCCTAGGAAATCAATCGAAGCTATTTCCGTAGGAATTTTAGCTATCCTTGATCTAAACCAAGTTGTGGATGTTTATGATCCCAACAAAATGGTTGATATTCGTAGAAATGTTGATAGTAGTTGATTGTGATATTGAAAAAGAATTGGCAAGATTAAAGTTGATATCGATGTCATGACGATCTTTCCTTATAGAGTGGAGTTTGACAAAAACGTTACCACCTAGAAAGATGTCATCTGATTCGGTGTCACCCAATTCTTAAGTTTGAGAATCGAAAGGGTGAATGTTGCATTTGAGGCTGTCAATGGAACCATTACCCAAAAGCCTCATGCCACTAGTACCTTTCTGAGAAGTCTAATTGAATGTGCGAGTCATTTCATACTAGTGACTCCTTTGATAGTTATTGTTGTAAGAGCTATAGGATTGGAAATTAAGCGTTGTGGATATCGAGCTTTTATT
This sequence comes from Glebionis coronaria, assembly GCA_025667525.1. Classification (NCBI taxonomy): domain Eukaryota; kingdom Viridiplantae; phylum Streptophyta; class Magnoliopsida; order Asterales; family Asteraceae; genus Glebionis; species Glebionis coronaria. The sequence goes on from CM046878.1 coordinate 470,772,286, forward strand.
GCCCTTTAAATGCCTAAGAATAAACTTGAAAATATTGGAAAATAAGGTAGGATGTCGCATTGAGTATAAGTTGACTGAAACTGAATAAAGTAAAAAAAAATTAACTCGTATGGAATATGAAATTGTTATGAGGAAGTCGTTAAGTTTTTTGATTGAATTATAAGGTTTTAAATGATTGTTAGTTTATGTTAAAGGTTGTTCCTAGGCCATTTTCCACTAATGAGGATGCCCAATGTCGAACAAATAAATTGAAGAAATCTTCTTCTGAATTGGGACCGATGGATCTTCCGGGACAAGTGGGACACCTAATGACTCTTGTAGATTAGTATTCATTGTGGTATCTTTTAAAAATAATCCCTAACTTAACTGAGACATCATTTGGTAGGATGAGTTCATGAAATTGAATGACATAGTGACACATAATGTGTTACGGTACAATTTTGACTTGTTTGTGATTAATGAAAAGACTACCTTTGATTGCTAAATTCTACATGTATCGATGTTATCTATCTTTTATTGCTTCATCCTAATGCTCGCATTAGTGATGCAACCGTTGAACAAGTACTCATCTCGAATTGAGTTACGTTGTGGATTATTCTTTTTGAGTGCCATCAAGGTCATGAACCTCATGATTATTCGGCTAAGCTCATTTCCTGATATATTGTAGTTAGTTCTTGGTGAAAAACTTTTCATCACTCTTTGAATTTTCATCACTATAAGGATTATTCATCACTATAAGGATTATTCAAAGTATGATTTATAAGTGATTGTTATCGAAATGAAGTTGTTTATAAAACACCTTGGAAAACTTAATTGTTTTCATAACAAAGAAAATCTTTGTAAATGTATTTTTGATTCTTATTTAAGAATTAAGCATGAAAATGTTTTTATTATAAACATGATGACAAAATTTTGACGAACTGAGTATTGCATCGTTAATCTTATAATTGTATATAGTTGCGCGCCTACATACAATTTGGAAGTGACCATGCAAGGCTGATTAGTAGTCACCATGAAATTATTAATAAACACTAAATTTTCTTTGAAGATTGTGAAAGATTAAAATTTACGAGATCTACAAGAAGTGAAAAATAGGGACATATTGATAAGGACACATACATATGTGCCCGTACCATTTATTCTTTTAAGTCAAATTTACTCATCTGTGGAAATTGTCTTATTTGACAATTGATATTCCCTTCTTGTCCAATTCTCCCGTGATGAGATTCTTTGAAAAAGTATTTGATTACTGAGTTTTGATACCAGACTGGATGTATCAATGTTCCCATCATTTCTTTTGATTAGATTTCATTTGAATGACCTGGGTAACGATCTGAGGAGCTTTCGAATGCGTACTCAATTCATGAAAACATGGGATATATTCATATTCGTTAATGTTTTCGTCTGTATCTGAATTGAAATTCTCTCGCGTAGATTATGCGTTGACCTTACTCTTTTGATGTTAGTTATGTCTCCAGATATCCTTGAATCTGTGAAGGATTCTGAGTTATTATTAGTCTTTTGAGAAGTTCACGTCTTATCAACGGTGACGAAACTGGAAGGTTGATAATGCCAGTAGAATGGATTGATTGATTATGGCATGACGACATTGTCTTAATTGATAGGAACTCAAGTATAAATTCCCTAAAAAGATAAGACGTTGATTATCAAAAGTGATCTAAATAATTCTTGATGGATGACCATATCCTGCAATTAGACTTGAAATTATACCGTGAATGGTTATGAATTAGTCATAGATATTATAATCTAGGAAGAACCTAATATGAATTTATTAAAAGATGTTAATGTTATCTGAAACTTAAGAAGGTATTTGCTGGTGAATTACCTAGACTTCCGCCATTAAGGCAGGTCGAATTTGGTATTGATTATATTCCCGGTGATGCACCTGTGACATGTGCACTGTACTTCAGCACCATCGGAATTAAAAGAATTACCATACAACTAAGAGAGTTGTCGGAGAAAGATTTTATTCTACCGAGCCAGTCATCATGAAGAGCTATGGTGTTATGATTCCTTATATTTGTTGAATTACCGTGAACTAGGTAAATTGATGATCAAAATCTATATCCACTACCCAAGATGATAGATTTGTTCGATCATTTACAAGCTTCTAGCGTATGTTCTAAAAATTTGATCCACGACATGGTTATCATCAACTTCGCGTCCGCGAAAAAGATTATCTATTCCAATCACTACATCCAGAACTTGTAATGAACATTATAAGTTTCACGTAATATCGTTTGGATTGACAATGCACATGTAGTATTCATAAACTTGTTGAATCATGTGTGTAGACTGTAATTTGATAAATTCATGCTCGTGATCATTAAGAACCATCTGTTTGTTTATCAGAATAAGAATGAGTTTATAATTATTAATAGATTGCCCTGAATTGGCCGAACAACGAAAACCTGTACCTTGAATATTTAAAATGGGATCTAAGACTTAATCCTTTACATTATTTGACCGTGTGATTAATAAGATAATGGAATCTATATTGACTCTTCAAAAATTTAGAGCCCGTTTAAGGCTTTGGGTTTTATCAAAAACAAAATGGAAATATGTTTTGACAAATGTTTTAACAAAGGATTTTTAAGGGATTATTTCCTTATACACAAATCATTTAACTAAACTCCTATTTAGGGGTAAATGTTTGTGTATACCTCAAGACAACCTAAGAGGGATTGAGAAAACCATTTAAACCATGACTTAAAATTTGAAACGAAAATTTTTTCTTTTCAACTAAGAAAATTTCTACCAAAGAACAAACAAAGGTTTTTCGAACATTTACGGATCTTACTAATTATTTCCGATAAATCAACAAAAATTTTGTTAATTAAATTCTAATTTATTTTGAACATTTTTATATAATTGGACAAACTAAGAAAATTTAAAAACTTTTTGCGTTTACGTTTCATAAAAATTAAATATTTATTATTTAATTACTTGTAATAACTATCGACGCTTTAAACGTTGGATTGAGTAAAAAGGATAAAAATGATAGTTGAGACGAAATTAAAACTTAGAAAATATGAAGAAAGAATATCTCAGTGAATTGTGGACATGATAATTATATCATCAGGAGAGGTGAATTTAGATACCGACGCATTATGTAAAAAGTATAAAGAACCAATTAGGATGTGTTGCTTAGTAATGATGGTACAATATAAATTGCCGAACAATTTAAAATATAGCCGATGCTTATAAAAGGATAATATAGATAATAAAAGTGGTTCACGGCTAATGTGAATCATTAAAGTTGAGAAACCGATAGCGTTAAATGTTTTAAAGGCCACTTGCGGTTGCCTAAATATAGAGGATTGTGAGATATAGTTATGTTGGAATCTTATAAGTTTAAGTATTCTATTTACGTCAATCCTGATCTAAAGTATCTTTATCTGAAGAAGTTGTACTGATGGAAAATTATGATGGAAGACATCGCCTCATACATTAGTAAACGTCATCGTCGACAGACTGACCAACTCTGCTAATATCATTCTCGTTAATGATAAATTCTTGATAAAGAAATTAACTCTTTGTATTTAAAGGAGTTGTGTAAACATAGTGTGCGTGTATCGATCATCTCTATCAAGATCCTCGCTTCGCATTAAATTTCTAGAGATTTGCTCAGAAGTCATTGAGAACAAATCTTGATGAGAGTACTGTTTACCACCCCAAACGAAGGGACTAGGTAAAGTAACGATACAAAATACTATAAGTGCTGTTTTATGCTTGAATGATTGACCTTTGGTAATAAACTGTATAATCGCTTTCCTTTGGAAAGATTATCATTGATAATTATCGTGTTAGTATCGAGATCGAATCTTGTTAGGATCTATATTAGAGCATCTGTAAGCAGAAGTTGGGATGAAGACACCCGACATACACCCATTGTGAGTTGGACATGTCTTTTAGGTTTAAGGTTTCCTATGATGGCGAACCTAACCTTACAAAATACTCGACCCGCGAGACCTGAAATGATTGCTGAAATTAGGATCTGATTATTGACTGCCGGTAGTGGGCAGGAGGTTATGTGAATATGAAATGTAGATCTTGAAATGCCAGATGGGTAGCGAAGTTATGCCAAAATTTTAACCATGGAAAAATGAATTGATGATCTGAAAGATCATGGGATATAAGTCCCCGTTGTATGTGCCCATTGAGATGATGTAAAAGATTGGTTTGAAAGGCATATAAGCTGGATCTACCCTAGGACTTCAAGAGCTGCGTGAATTATGTTTCGTATATCGAACTTGATAAAATGTCTATCAAGTGAGAATCTGATCACTTCTTGATAAAGTTTAGATCGGCGAAAAGTTGCATTCATCAAAAACCCGTGAACATCATGGATAGAGAAAGTAAGTCAACATTAAGCCTGATCTTATTCCCGTAGTTATGTTTGATGAAACTCGCGTATTGTAATGAATTACACTTATGAGAAAAGACCGAATGTGGAGGAAATACCCACATGGCTTTAAATCTATAAGAAGCGAGTAGTAAGGTAAGATGATCTTTGAGGACAAAGATCTTGTTTAGGGGTAAATGTTGTGACAATCCGTCAATTTATGGTTGATATTTTATTCTCAAATATTATTTAAAAACATGATTTTAATGTTATATTATGAACTCACTTATTTTTGGGAAGAAATTTGGATTTACGTCTTGAAGTAGCATCGACTACGTCTAAACCGGAGGATTCTACGTTACGTGCTTACGTTTACATACACCGTTTTTGGTGACAGTCCGACATTTCAGAAAATAAATTTATCCGTGAATATTATTTTGAGATTTTAAATTTGTGATGGTTCATAAACTCACAAATTTACGAGAAGATATTAGGACTTACGATTATAATTTTACGTCCTATACGATTTAAACCGGAAACCTTAGGATTACGTATTTACGTTTTTGAACTCCGTTTTTGGATGAGACAATTTTTATTAGATTCGTTTTGTGCCGTTGATTCATAATTTATAAAAACGTTTTTCGTAAAACGACCCGAGGGCACACAAATCGAGGAAGCTAGAGTCGAGGAATAATCGTAAATTAGCGGGATGGGACAAAAAAAGTTTATCCCACCCCACTAACATATGGGACGGCCAAGGATGCAACACCTCATCCCATGAGGTGTCAAGCTTAACCAACAAGCCTTAACACTTGTAACTAGCTTCACATGTAAGCTAAGCTTACAACTACACAAAACTAGCAACTCATACCACTTCTTTCATTTCTCTCATGCAAAACAACTAAATCTCTCCTCTCTCTCTCTACATTTTCCGTCCACTTCCACCATTAAACCACCACCATTTGATCAAATTTTAACCATAGAATCTTGTGTTATACACACATATGATGAAGAACCTTTGAAGACTTGTTGATTGGAAGTGATTCTAACATCCAAGGAGGTGATTTGGTGATGTATAAGGGCTGATTTATACAAGAAGTTTGCAAGTATTGGTGGTCTTAAAGTTTAGTGTTGATCTATCAAAAGTTTTGCCATGAAAATCCATGTCTTGATCATAACCTACATAATCTTGGTGGTATAAAGATTGTTCTTCCCATTCTCTTGTTATTTTGATTATGTAATCATGTATTTTCTTTCTTATTGTATATGTATATGATAAATATATGATGATAAAAATGTTGTGTGGGGATCAAGTGTTGATAAATTTGATTACAGAGATGAAAAACCATAGGTAACAAGGTTAAAATCATGCTTAAAATGATGGTTGTATAAAACAGTAAAGAATATTATGATAAACTGATAAAATGGCTTGGAAAAATTAATATACAGTAAGCTATGAGTCTTGTACACATGTGAGAGTTGGCCATACAATGGAATCATTATAATGAGTGAGATATGATCAAAACAAGTTTAGAGTGCAAATCTGACTACACTATTTTGGACGAATTTTATAAAATACTTAGAGGTTGATTCATCAGTAGCTATAAATAAAATGAAGCACATATCATGTAGTTTCTGTGATAAACATTTGGGTTTCTATCTCCATGTAGAACTCTAGATATGATCATTTTAGTAAACTAGATTTTTAGGACTGATTTTGTGAAATTAATGTTTAATATTATTATATAAGCACTCAAACTAATATAGTATAAAATGTGAATTAAAACCCACTAACTTATATATTTCATTTATATAAAAATGCGTAAGGATAAATAAATTGACATTATATAAAAATGGTAGTTTGGTAAGTTTTATAAGTTATAAAAACTATGTACTAAGTTTTACGTCTTTTCGGCTAATACCGAAAGATTAACGTTTTGTTAAATAAAACTTAGACGGTTGGACCCATCTAATGTAAACTTTTATAAACTCACATACTGATATATAAACATATATAACAAGTAAAAATCGATAAAACCCGAGCATTACAACATATAGACATTAACGGGCCAAAGTAGCCTTCATGGACAATAAACCCGACTAATTTGGTAAACACTTATAAACTTATTTATTGGGCTTAACCCATTTGGGCCCAACATATAAAGTATAATACTGATAATAAAAGTATAATTGGGCTAATGAATAGTATTGGGCTTTTAATAGGCCCATTGGGCTTTAAAATGTAAACAAGTTGAACTAGTGTAACTAGTCTTGAAAATTACCAACACATAAACACTATAATGAATGAGTAAAGATGTATAAACCCACTAGATCATCATTATATATATAAAATCATCATATGTATACATAATTATTATTTTGATAAAGTCATTGGACAAGAGTCTAAGACGAGTATTATTTGTCTAGGTTTCCGTGATTGAAGCACGTACCGTACATCCGAATTGCCGATAACCCGCTTTCCCACATCAACGTGAGTTCATAGCCTCGCACTCTTTTAAATGTTTTTATGAAATGTTTTATAAACCCGCGAGGGAGATAAAATGTTATTTTTTATGAAATAGGACACAAATTGTCCTGATTGCTTGTTTATTGATTTGAACCCGAATGATTGTATGACCCGATGAATGATTAAATGACCCGATAGATGAAATGAAATGGATTATTAAAGTTAGGTTATGTCACTAAAAGTCTCATTATCATGAATTGTGAACTACCGGGATTTGGTAGACGCTTATGCATATAATAGTACTATTTGGGGACGATCACCCCAGTTCGCGCCTTGACGGTTGATCCCCGTCGTGCCACATTGATTGGTAAGCGAATTTATGTATGAGAAGATTTACACAAGCGTGATTATTGTGACGACACGCTAATTTAGATGGGCAAATTGAGTTTCGGGCTAGCTACCCGTTGTTGGTTATAGTAAGGTAACAATGTCATGCGGCTTGTAATAATCCAAAAATAACGAAATACTGCTATACGCACTGAATTACAAGGAATTGTCTGACTAGCAATACGGGGTCTTATTATTGATATTATGTTCGTGTTTTGGTTTTATATAACCATATTCATATAACGGTTTTTATTTAATCTATACAACGTTATAAAACGTATTGTATAATGTTTTTTTACGAAAATGGTTCGTATAATGATTTTTAAGGCAAATGCCTACATTATGATTTTTGATAAGGATTTGTATAAAATGACTTTGGCTATTTTATGGCCTATTACAAAGATTTGTACAAAAATGATTTTCGGTAATAATTATATACCGATGATATATCAATGGTTTTATTGAACTCTATGAATTCACTCGGCGTTATCGCTGACCTTTTCTTTTAACATGTTTTATCTCAAGTACTTGAAGGTAATTCTCGGGAAGACAACAAGAATTCATGGCCCGCACTTAAACAATAATTTCCATTCAAATGCTTTGTAAAATTTGTATGAAATACAATGACTTGGGACCTATGTAAATTTGATGTTTATGAATGGAAATGCTTTATTAATAAACGACGCGATTTTTAAGCGTTGTCTATGATGTGAGTAATGTGCTATCCTGTAACACCAACGAGTCTTCCGCTGTATTGAGTTGTATGAATTTGGGGGTGTTACATGATCCCTCCTACCCATTTACCAATTAATTAAAAGCATCCCCTCTAATTTGCATGATGAGGTCATCCCTCCAAGTATTCATGCACGTTGTTGACCTCATGACCTATAATGGCTTTTGGTACATTAACAAATACAGATTTTCATAAGTAACATAAGCTATGTTTTCAGAACTAAAACCAGTTAACATGAGAGACAACTAGGTTTTTCAAGACTTATTCATTTCCACCGCTATTCATGCTTTATGCTCTTTATATGTTTTCATATTCTATGTCTTCCATGCTTTATTGTATATCAGTGCACTAAGCGTTATGCTCAGCCGTCTACTTCTCCATGTTCCCAGATGGCAAGTACCCAAGGACGCATGAAGGAACTCCCGAGTATGTGCATTCAGATTGGAAGCTATCTGGCCTCTTTTACCTTATGCATTTATTCCTACTTTATCATACTTTACTTCTTTTAGACATTGTTTAGTCCTTTTCATTTACTGTACTTATCCTTGTGTGTGAGTTACTAGACTACCGATGTTTGATTTTGGTATTTCTATTTATGGTCATGAATGTTTAGACATTTACCTTGCATGCTTTGATGACATGCCATAATTTACTGTAGCATCCTATCCTAACAAATGGAGTGTTACAAGTATTGCATCGTAAAATACCTGAAAGAGAGTCTGAGACTTCTATGTCATTAGAAAAAGAAGTGTGGTTTGTATATGTGGGTTGAGAAACAGTTTTTGTTTTGGTATTGACCTTAGTAGTTTTAATCTTTTGGTATTCACCTGAATGTGAACATGATCATTGGAGTTAACATGAAAAACACATATAACTCATTCGCATGCTATTATCCTGATTGCTTGTTATAGTATCTGTTAGAAGTCAAAGTTCCTCAATAGTAGCATATGCATCAAATGTGTCATCTAACACCAACACCAGTTGTGCAATTTTTGTACTTATATGTCTTGCTTCAGAGTAATGAGGCTCCAAGAATACTGCCAACATCCATAAGTACAGTTCTGGCACTTTCTCCCTTGCATAATGACTTATTTTTCGGAACTCCATATCCTTAAACCACCTAATCAATATATAATAAGGAACTTAGACAGTTTTGTACTTCTATAAGCTAATGTTTTTGTAGATATACTAGTGAATTATAAAGCTAGCTATAAAATTATGTCAGAAACAAATTAACTCATAACTTACTTATTGAAAGCCTGAAGTTCTTCCTTCCGTGGTTCTGCCTTAGTTGATAGTAATTGAAGTGTGCATTTGCTAGCTTTGATATATGCTCAAATTTTGAGAATTCTTCTTCATACTTAGAAAATACAGTCTTGCCTCTACAATTAGAAACCCTCGATGGAAAGGAACACACAAGTCCTGTTTCACCTGTTGCGCAAGAGTACCTTCGAGGGTTGTGTCTTCGATAACATCTTTTAGTTGAGCTTCAGTGCACTCAAATGCCTCATCCAATATTGTTTCTCCGTAGATTCTTAATTGTGTTGATTCATATAAGCTTAACAAGCCCTTCATATCACTTGTAATGCTAAAATCCTTGAATTTGTTAAACACATCTCCAGAATCATAGGGAATAAGTTTTTCTTTTGTTTTCATAATAATAATCTAGATGTGAAAATAAGTAAATTAGGTAAACTTCATAGAAACACGAGTAAGAATCTATGAATTAGTTTATCGAAATGACCTAAAAAAGTGAACGTTATGTTTGTACGTTGGTGTCTTACCACAAAAGAGTTTATATCCATGTAGTCTGAAGACTTGAAAGTGGAGCGAAATGGTACAAAGATCAGCTTCATCATAATCTTTTATGTTTAGCTCTTTCAAAAGTGTGTCGAGCTGATCATCAATCTCTCCATGACTCCATTGAACATATATTTCAAACCAAGATGGTAAACACAATTAATCAACCTTAATTTTTCATTGAGATCCATGTTTGTGTCTATTATCATTCTTTTTACCTCATATTTTGGTTTCACCATTGCTGTCTCATGACTTTCTAATTTCTAGAAAAGAAAGAGCATTGTTTAGTTTCGTGAAAGTAATAATCTTACGTTTATGTGCATTTCTTTTGAATCATTAATTCATAGTTATATAGTACTTACCGATAGTCAAGAGAGAACCATAGGAAGCGATCACCCCATATCGAAAGAGGGAAGTTAGCCAAAGGACGCACGACCTAGGTATTGACACTGTGGTTACTCTGAAAATACAGATGGCAACAATTTACTATTTAAAGTGTGGATGTCTTGACATTGGCACATTTCTCTTATTTATTTGTACACTCAAATTGTGTATATCTTGACATTTATACCCCAAAAGTATATCATGACACACATACATTAGATGTACCAATAACTCTATAGAATGTGCAAATTATCACCCAAAGTATATCATAAATCCTTCCCAGTAATTGCAAACACAAACTTAGCCCAATTTTTTATGATAATAAAATTTATGTAATTATATTTTACCGTAAATAATTTAAACTTTAGAAAAAAATAATTTAAAATCAATCCAACCCATACCAACAGGGGCAGAGCTATATGTAAGGTAGTGGGAGGCGTTGCCCCCAACCAAGTTTTTACAGATCCAGAAAATACCTAGTAAAAAATTGATATTGGTAAGAAATATGTGTGGTACCCTCTGCCAAATTCTCAAAGTGCCCTCTACACACTTATGGTTATAAAAAAACAGACCTTTCTAATGTGAGAATCGATTTTCAATAAGCATGATCCGCCGGAAAATTTGGAGTATAAATGAAGAGAGAGGTGAAGAGTGATGAGAAAAGAGTTGTGTGTGGGCCATTTACCGGATAGTATAATTTTTCTTTTGGTTATTAATCATAATTTATAGTAAACTTTTATCTTTATGAAAGTGCTTGTCCTATGTATAATATTTTATTTCAAAAGATAAGTAGTTTTCATTACTGTTTTTTTAAGATTCTTGAGTTAGGTGATAAATTCATGAATTCGTGTATATTTTTTGTTAACTAACATGGTAGTTATTCTAATTGCAACTTTTTAGCTATCATACTTAATTGATATAATTGAGGTCTAAAAAATATAATTATTTTCATAAAATAATCACATTAAATAGCAAGTACTCCAACAAAATTTATAAATTATTTCCTATCATTAATTTTTCGTCTATTTTTAGTCAACTAGACGAGTACCCGCGCATAGCGGCGAAAATTGCCTAGAGTTAGATAACTGACTACGTGCAATATTGTGGTAAAGAAGTTACTAATAGCATATTATATATGGTTACACAAAACACTAAACCAATATATTACTACATATAATCGACGCTATAAAATGCCGTTGTTTATGCACAGATACTTGTCTAATACCAAACAATTCGAGTCACGTACGTACAATCAGATATACACACATGCATACTTAAGAAAAATATAATTATATTTTAGGAATGATAATTGTAAAAGGTTTGTAACAATTGAGACACACATTTAGGGAAAATATAATTCTTGTAGGCGCCATTTACATTACATATAATTTCATGAAAAATTCAGTTCTATTCTTCGTATATATTTCTTGCACCAAAATATAAGGGGATTTTTGGCACGATGAAACTTGTAACAGAGAATTAAATTGTAGCGATTGAGAATGGTCCTTAGAGCGTTAGGTACGGTTTAAGGCGCGAGAAAAAATGGTGCCACATCGCCATTTTTTCTCATAACACTAAAACCCACTATAAAAGTAGAAACACCATTCCTAGCATATATGTGGCATTTTAAAAAAATTCCCTATGGCGCGGGAATACTCACAACGCGAGGCACGGTACAATGCCTCGTGCCGTGGCCCACGATATCGGCAGGCAGCTACGGCTTGGAGGTCGAAAATGCGACCCATAATACAGTCGCTCGCGCTGTGATGGCCAACTAGTGTACCTAGAGCTCTTAGAAAGATAACTCATTCCACTGTTTGAAGGATCTACATAATCGAACAGTAAAACTGGGTACATAACTGAATCTTTTGTTTGGTGTGAATAAAGAATGTGATAATTGTAGAATCAAATACAACCTATTGCGCTCTTCTTAATATTCAACTATTTTAAATTCTTAATAACTCATTGTTAGAGCTGTTGTCAAGTCATTGTTTATTACATATATTGATATCAGTTTTTGTATAATGTAATATTTTTATAAGTTGAATGTGACAATCCGTCAATTTATGGTTGATATTTTATTCTCAAGTATTATTTAAAAACATTATTTTAAATGTTATATTATGAACTCACTTATTTTTGGGAAGAAATTTGGATTTACGTCTTGAAGTAGCATCGACTACGTCTAAACCGGAGGATTCTACGTTACGTGCTTACGTTTACATACACCGTTTTGGTGACAGTCCGACATTTCAGGAAATAAATTTATCCGTGAATATTATTTTGAGATTTTAAATTAGTGTTGGTTCATAAACTCACAAATTTACGAGAAGATATTATGACTTACGATTATAATTTAACGTCCTTTACAACTAAACCGGAAACCTTAGGATTACGTATTTACGTTTTTGAACTCCGTTTTGATGAAACAATTTTTATTAGATTCGTTTTATGTCGTTGATTCATAATTTATAAAAACGTTTTTCGTAAAACGACCCGAGGGCACGCAAATCGAGGAAACTAGAATCGAGGAGTACCCGTAAATAATTGGGGATGTGACAAAACCACTTTTGCCCCACCCCCACACATGGGAAGGTTTAAAACTAGCTACTTACACCCTTAGGTGTCAAGCTTACAAAGTAAGCAAGACACATGTCTTGCTTAACTTTGCAAGCTAACTACACACCAACAAAACCACTAGCACCAAAACCATTTCTCACACACATACATGCAAACCACTCAAAAATCCTCTCACACTCTCTTATTTTCGTCCCACTCTCACCAAAAACACCATCATTTGATCAATTTTAACCATGAAATCATGTGTTATTCACACATATGATGAAGCCCTTTTGAAGCTCTATAGATTGGTGGTGATTTTATCATCCAAGGAGAAGATTTGGTGATGTTCAAGGGCTGATTTCTACATGAAGTTTATAAGTATTGGTGGCCATGAATATTGGTGTTGATCTATCACAAGTTCTTCCATCAAAATCCAAGCCTTGATGAATACCTACCCAATCTTGGTGGTATAAAGATTGTTCTTCCTATCCTCTTGTTATTTTTATTATGTAATCTTGTAATTTCCTTATTTATGTATATGTATATGATGATGAATGATGATTAAAAATATTATGTGTGGATTTGGTGTTGATAGATTTGATAAACATGGGTAAAAAGATGGAAAAACCACATGTAAAAAATGGTTAAATCATGGCTAAATTAGGAGGCTGTATAAAACAGTGAATACTCTTATGATAAACTGATAAAATGGCTTGGATAAATTAATATACAGTAAGCTATGAGTCTTATACACATGTGAGAGTTGGCCATGCAATGGAATCATATAAATGAGTGAGATATGATCAAAACAAGTTTAAAGTGCAAATATGCCTACACTGTTTTGGACGAATTTATTAAAATATTTAGAGGTTGATTCATCAATAGCTATAAGGAATAAAATGAAGCACATATCATGTAGTTTCTGTGATAAAAATTTGGGGTTCTATCTCCATGTAGAACACTAGATATGATCATTTTAGTAAACTAGATTTTTAGGACTGATTTTGTGAAATTAAAGTTTAATATTATTATATAAGCACTCAAATAAATATAGTATAAAATGTGAATTAAAACTCACTAACTTATATATTTCATTTATTTGTTAATGCATAAGGATAAATAAATGGACATTATATAAAAATGGTAGTTTGGTAAGTTTTATAAGTTATAAAAACTATATACTAAGTTTTACGTCTTTTCGGCTAAAACCGAAAGATTAATGTTTTTGTTAAATAAAACTTGGACGGTTGGACCCGTCTAATGTAAACTTTTATAAACTAACATACTGATGTATAAAAATATATAACAAATAAAAACCAATAAAAACCCGAGCTTTACAACATATAGACATTAACGGGCCAAAGTAGCCTTATTGGACTATAAACCCGACTAGTTAGTAAAACACTTATAAACTTATTTATTGGGCTTAACCCATTTGGGCCCAACATGAAAAGTATAATACTAATAATAAAGGTGTAAAATGGACTAATATAAACTATTGGGCTTGTAAAATGCTTATTGGACCTAAAACATGTAAATAGGTAAAACTAGTAAACTAATATAAAAGTTGTCAACACATAACACAAAAATGAGTGAATGAGAATATATAAACCCACTTGATCATCATCATATGTATAAAGTCATCATATATATACATAATTGTTATTTTTATAAAGTCATTGGACAAGAGTCTATGACGAGTATTATTTGTCTAGGTTTCCGTGATTGAAGCACGTACCGTACATCCGAATTGCCGATAACCCGCTTTCCCACATCAACGTGAGTTCATAGACTCACACTCGTTTAAATGTTTTTATGAAATGTTTTATAAACCCGCGAGGGAGATAACATGTTAGTTTTGATAAAATAGGACACCATTTGTCCCGATTATTTGTTTATTGATTTGGAGCCGAGTGATTGTATGACCCGATGAATGATTAAATGACCGGATAGATGAAACGAAATGGATTATTAAAGTTAGGTTATGTCACTAAAAGTCCCATTAGCATGAATTGTGAACAATCGGGATTTGGTAGACGCTTATGCATATAATAGTACTATTTGGGGACGATCACCCCAGTTCGCGCCTTGACGGTTGATCCCCGTCGTGCCACATTGATTGGTAAGCGAATTTATGTATGAGAAGATTTACACAAGCGTGATTATTGTGACGACACGCTAACTTAGATGGGCAAATTGAGTTTCGGGCTAGCTACCCATTGTTTGTTGTAGTAAGGTAACAATGTCATGCGGCTTGTAATAATCCATAAATAACGAAAATACTGCTTTATGCATTGAATTACGATATATTGCCTGACTAGCAATACAGGGTCTTATTATTGATTTTATGTTCGTGTTTTGGTTTTACATAACCATATTCATATAACGGTTTTTATTTAACTTTATACAACGTCATAAGACGTATTGTATGATGTTTTTACGACATTGGCTCGTATAATGATTTTCAAGGCAAATGCCTATATTATGATTTTTGATAAGGATTTGTATAAAATGACTTTGGCTATTTTATGGCCTATTATAAAGATTTTTATAAAATGATTTTCGGTAATAATTATGTACCGATGATATATTAATGGTTTTATTAAACTCTATGAATTCACTCGGCGTTATCGCTGACCCTTTTCTTTTAACATGTTTTGTCTTAGGTACTTGAAGGTAATTTTCGGGAAGACAACAAGAATTCATGGCCCGCACTTAAACAATAATTTCCATTCAAATCTTTTGTAAAACCTGCATGAAATACAATGACTTAGGACCTATGTAAACTTAATATTTATGAATGGAAATACTTTATTATTAAATGACGCGATTTTTAAGCGTTGTCTATGATGTGAGTAATGTGTTATCCCGACGAGTCTTCCGCTGTATTGAATTGTATAAATTTGGGGGTGTTACAGTTTGGTACCAGAGCTCTCGTTATAGAGAACGAAAGATTTTTAAAACCAAGGTTTTGAATAAAACATTTCAAAATCTTTTAACTATAAACATTTTTCTAAAAATGTCTAAAAATCTTTTGACTATAACAGTGCCGAAGAATTCCCGAGTTACCGACAAGGCCAGACTGAGAGGTGTTATTTTAATATATATATATAACATGGATTATATATATATATATATATATATATATATATATATATATATATATATATATATATATATATATATATATATATATATATATATATATATATATATATATATATATATATATATATATATATATATATATATATATATGTATATATATATATATATATATATATATATATATATATATATATATATATATATATATATATATATATATATATATATATATATATATATATATATATATATATATATATATATATATATATATATATATATATATATATATATATATATATATATATATATATATATATATATAGGGGAGAGTTAAAATAAAAAGATTTTTTTTGGTGAGAAGGATAAGAAGGATTTTTAGCCAATCATTTAAAATCAATGGATAAGATCAATCCATATTCCTAACTAACTAACTAACTAACTAACTAACCACCAAAATACGATTTTAAAAAAGTATTCAAAAAATTCTGAAAAAATTCCAAATGGTCGGATTTGTTGGTGCATAAAAAAGTTGTGAATAAACGTTTTTTAATTTTGAGTTTTTTACGTTTTTCTGATGCACAAAAAACAAAATTTGATGCACAAACACGTGAATTTTGGTGTACAAAATTTTTTTCATTCAAAAAATTTTCAATTTATTATAGTTTGATGCGGAATCATATTTTAAAGCAAAAAGTCAAAAGAAGTTGGGCATAAAAATGAATTCTTGATGCACAAAAAACCTAAAAACATAAAAGAAAACGTTTTTGTGCATCAAAATTCCGTTTTTTGTGCATTAAAAACGCGTAAAAAACTTCAAAATAAAAAAAACTTTTTTCACAAAACTTTTTTGCACCAACATACCCGATCTACTGGAATTTTTTTCATAATGTTTGAGGAACTTTAAAAAAAACACGTTTAGATGGTTAGTTAGTTAGTTAGTTAGTTTGTTAGGATTGTGATTTAATCTCATCCATTGATTTTAAATCAATGGCTGAAAATCCTTCTTATCCTTCTCACAAAAAAAGTCTTTTTATTTGATCTATATAAATATATATATATATATATATATATATATATATATATATATATATATATATATATATATATATATATATATATATATATATATATATATATATATATATGATGTAATTTTATTACATGATTGTTTGATGATTATTTTGATATTTATACGAGGTATTTATACGACGTAGATTGTCACAAGGAACCCTAAATCCCCTAGTACATTAATCGAAGCTATTCTCGTAGGAATTCTAGATATCCTAGATCTAAACCAAGTTGTGGATATTTATGATCCCAACAAATGGTTGATATTCATAGAAATGTAGATATTAGTTGATTATGAAATTGAAGAAGAATTGGCGAGATTAAAACTGATATCGATGTCATGACGATCTTTCCTTATAGAGTGGAGTTTGACAAAACCTTACCACCTAGAAAGATGTCATTTGATTCGTTGTCATCCAATTCTTAAATTAAAATTGAAAGGGATGAATGTTGCACTTGAGGCTGTCATTGAAACCATTACCTAAAAGCCTCATGCCACTAGTACCTTTCCAAGAAGTCTAGTTGAATGATCAAGTCATTTCATACTAGTGACTCATTTGATAACTATTAATGAAAGAGCTATAGGATTGGAAATTAACTGTTGTTCGTATGGAGCTTTTATTGTCCTATTAAGGTCTAAAAATAAAGTTGAAAGTGTTGGAGAATGAGGTAGAATATCGCATTGAGTATAAGTTGATTAAAACTTGAATAAAGTAAAATTTAACTTGTATGGAATGAGAAATTGCTAAGAGGAAGTCGTTAAGTTCTGTGATTGGATTATAAGGTTTTAAATAATTGTTGATTCGTGTTAAAGGTTGTTCCTAGGCCATTGTCCAATGACGAGGATGCCCAATGTCCAATAAATAAATTGAAGAAATCTTCTTCTGAATTGGGACCGATGAATCTTCCAGGACATGTGGGACACCTAATGACTCTTGTAGATTAGTATTCATTATGGTATCTTTAAAAATCCCTAACTTAACTAAGACATCAGTTGGTAGGATAAGTTCTTGGAATTGTATGACACAGTGACACATAATGTGTTACGGTACAATTTTGACTGTTTGTGATTAATGAAAAGACTACCATTGATTGCTAAATTCTACATGTATCGATGTTATCTATCTTTTCTTGCTTTTTCCTAATGCTCGCATTAGTGATGCAACAATTGAACAAGTACTCATCTCGAATTAAGTTACGTTGTGGATTATTCTTTTTAAGTGCCATCGAGGTCATGAACCTCATAATTATTTGGCTAAGATCATTTCCTATTATATTATAGTTAGTTCTTGGTGAACAACTTTTCATCACTCTTTTGCAGATCACTCATTGTTTTTATAAGATAAAACAATATCCTTTGAGAAAATTTAATTTTCATCACTATATGGATTATTTAAAGTGAGACTTATAAATAATCATTATTGAAATAAAGTTGATTATGAAATACCTTGGAAAACTTATTTGTTTTCATAACAAAGAAAATCTTTGTAAATTTATTTTTGATTCTTATTTTAGAATTAAGCATGAAAATGTTTTTATTATAAACATGATGATAAAATTTTGACGAACTGAGTATTGCATCGTTAATCTTGAAATTGTATATAGTTGCGCGCCTACATACAATTTGGAATGGACCATGCAAGGCTGATTAGTAGTCACCATAAATCTAATGAATAAACACTACATTTTCTTTGAAGATTGTGAAAGATTAAATTTTAAGAGAACTGCAAGAAGTGAAAAATAGGGATATATTGTTAGGGACACCTACATATGTGCCCGTACTATTTATTCTTCTGAGTCGAATTTACTCATCTGTGGAATTTTTCTTATTTGACAAATGATATTCCCTTCTTGTCCAATTCTCCCGTAGTAAGATTCTTAGGAAAAGTATCTGATTAACGAGTGTTGATACCCGATTGGATGTATCGACGTTCCTATCATTTCTTTTGAATTGATTTCATTTGAACGACCTGGGTAACGATCCGAGGAGCTTTCGAATGCGTATGCAAATTATGAAAACATGGGATATACTCATATTCGTTAATGTTTTCGTCTGTATCTGATTTGAAATTCTCTCGCATAGATCATGCGTTGACCTTACTCTTTTAAGGTTAGTTATGTATCCAAATATCCTTGAATATGTGAAGGATTATGAGTTATTATTAGTCTTTTGAGAAGTTCACATCTTATCGACGGTAATAAAACTGAAAAGTTGATAGTGTCGGTAGAATGGATTGATTGATTATGACATGACGACATTGTCTTAATTGATGGGAACTCGAGTAGAATTCTCCTAAAAGATAAGATGTTGATTATCAAAGGTGATCTAAAAATTCTTGATGGGTGACCATATCCGGCATTTAGACTTGAATTTATACCATGTATGACTATAAACTGATCATAGATCTTGTAATCTAGAAAGAACTTAAAAGTAAATGTATAAAAAGATGTTCATGTTATCTGAAATATAGGAGGTATTTGTTGGTGAATTACCTAGACTTTCGCCAGTAAGGCAAGTTGAAATTGGTATTGATTATATTCCCGGTGCTGCGCCTGTGGCTTATGCACTGTACGTCAGTACCATCTAAATTAAAGGAATTACCGTACAACTGAGAGAGTTGTCGGGGAAAGATTTTCTTCTACCAAGCTCGTCATCATGAAGAGCTATGGTGTTATTATTTCTTATATTTATAGATTACTATGAACTGAGTAAATTGACAATCGAAGACGATATCCATGACTCGAAATGGAAGATTTGTTCGATCATTTACAAGGTTCTAGCGTATGTTCTAAAGGTCTGATCCATGGCATGGTTATCATCAACTTCGCATCTGCGAAAAAGATTATGTATTCCAATCACTACATCCGGTACTTGAAATGAACATTATGAGTTTCACGTGATGTCGTTTGGATTGACTAATACACATGTAGCATTCAAAAATTTGGTGAATCACGTGTGTAGGCTGTAAATTGATAAATTCATGCTTGCGATCATTAAAGACCATCTGTTTGTTTATAAGAATAAGAATGAGTTAATAGTTATTTATAGATTGCCCTGAATTGGCCGAACAATAAAAACCTGTACCTTGAATTTTTAACATGTGATCTAAGGCTTGATCCTTTACATAAAATGACCGTTTGATTAATGATGGTAAGATATATGCATATTGACTCTTCAAAATTAAGAGCCCTATTAAGACTTTGGGTTTTACCAAAAATAAAGTGCAAATATGTTTTAACAAAGGATCTTTAGGGATTATTCCCTCATACACAGAACATTTAACTAAACTCTTGTTTAGGGGTAAATGTTTGTGTATACCTCAAGACAACTTAAGAGAGATTGAGGAAACCATTTAAACCAAGACTTGAAATTTAAAACGACAATTTTTGCTTGTCAACTAAGAAAATTTTGACCAAAGTATAAACAAAGATTTGTCGAACATTTACGGATCTAATTAATTATTATAATTATTTTCGATAAATCAACAAAAATCTTGTTAATTAAATTCAAATTTATTTTGAAAATTTTTATAAAAAATTGGTCGAACCGAGAAAATTTAAAACTTTTTACGTTTACGTTTCATAAAAATGAAATATTTATTATTTAATTACTTGAAATATTTATGGACGCTTTAAACGTCGGATTGAACAAAAACTGATAAAAATGATAGTTGAGACGAAACTAAAACCTAGAAAATGTGAAGAAAGAAATTTTGAATGAATACGGACATAATATTTATTTCATCAGTGAAGGTGAATATAATTACTGACACATAATATAGAAAAGAATATAGAACCAATTAGGATGTGTTCCTTAATAATGACTGTGCAAAATAAATTGCCGAACAATATAAAAATAAACAATGTTTGTAAAAAGGATAATATAGATAATAAAAAGGGGTTCGCGGCTAATGTGAACCATTAGATTTGAGAAGCCTATGGCGTTAAATGTTTTAAAGGCCACTTGTGGTTGCCTAAATATGGAGATTTTGAGATATATTTATGTTGGAATCTTGTAAGTATAAGTATTCTATTCTTGTCATTTCTGATTTAATGTATCATTATCAGAAGAAGTTGTACTGATGGCAAATTATGAAGGCAGACACCGCCTCATACATTAGTAAACGTCTAACTATTGCAAAGGTCATCATCTGAATTTGATTCAATTTGGGTCATCGTCGATAAACTGACCAAATCTGCTAATATCATTCCTGTTAATGATAGATTCTCGATGAAGAAATTGACTCTTTTATATTTAAAGGAGTTGTGTAAACATGGTGTGCCTGTATCGATCATCTCTATCAAGATCCTCTCTTCGCATCGAATTTCTAGAGTTTTGCTCAGAAGTCATTGAGAACGAATCTTGATGAGAGTACTGTACCACCCCAATCGAAGGGACGAGGTAAAGTAACGATACAAAATACTATAAGTGTTGTTTTATGCTTGAATGATTGACCTTTGGTAGTGAACCGTATAATCATTTTGGTTTGGAGAGACTATCATTGATAATTATAGTATTAGGATCGAGATTGAATCTTGTGAGGATCTATATTAGAGCATCTGTAAGTAGGAGTTGGGATGAAGACATCCAACATACACCCATTGTGAGTTGCACATGTCTTTTAGGTTTAAGGTTTCCTATGATGGCGAACCTAACCTTACAAAATACTCGACCCGCGAGACCTGAAATGATTGTTGAAATTAAGATTTGATTAATGACTGTCGGTAGGGGGCAGGAGGTTATGTGAATATGGAATGTATATCCTGAAGTGCAGAATGGGTAGCAAAGTTATGCCAAAAATTTTAACCTTGGAAAAATGAATTAATGATCTGAAAGATCATGGGAAGTAAGTCCCCGTTGTATGGGACCATTGAGATGATATAAAAGTTGGTTTGAAAGGCATATAAGCTGGATCTACCCTGTGACTTCAAGGGCTGCGTGAATTATGTTTCATAAATTGAACTTGATAAAATGTCTATCAAGTGAAAGTCTAACTATTCCTTAATGAAGTTTAGATCGGCGAAAAGTTGCATTCATAAAAAAACCCGTGAAAATCATGGATAAAGAAAGTAAGTCAACAATAAGCCTGATCTTATTCCCGTAGTTATGTTTGGTGAAACTCGCGTATTGTAATGGATTACAGTTGTGAGAAAAGACCGAATGTGGAGGAAGTACCCACATGGATTTAACTCTAAAAGAAGCGAGTAGTAAGATAAGATGATCTTTGAGGACAAAGATCCTGTTTAGGGGTAAATGCTGTGACAATCCGTCAATTTATGGTTGATATTTTATTCTCAAGTGTTATTTAAAAACATTATTTTAAATGTTATATTATGAACTCACTTATTTTTGGGAAGAAATTTGGATTTACGTCTTGAATTAGCATCGACTACGTCTAAACCGGAGTATTCTACGTTACGTGCTTACATTTACATACACCGTTTTGGTGACAGTCCGACATTTCAGGAAATAAATTTATTCGTGAATATTATTTTGAGATTTTAAATTAGTGTTGGTTCATAAACTCACAAATTTACGAGAAGATATTAGGACTTACGATTATAATTTAACGTCTTTTACGACTAAACCGGAAACCTTAAGATTACGTATTTACGTTTTTGAACTCCGTTTTTGATGAGACAATTTTTATTAGATTCGTTTTGTGTCGTTGATTCATAATTTATAAAAACGTTTTTCGTAAAACGACCCGAGGGCACGCAAATCAAGGAAACTAAAATCGAGGAGTACCCGTAAATAATTGGGGATGAGACAAAACCACTTTTCCCCACCCCCACACATGGTAAGGTTTAAAACTAGCTACTTACACCCTTAGGTGTCAAGCTTACAAAGTAAGCAAGACACATGTCTTGCTTAACTTTGCAAGCTAACTACACACCAACAATTCCACTAGCACCAAAACCATTTCTCACACACATACATGCAAACCACTCAAAAATCCTCTCACACTCTCTTATTTTCGTCCCACTCTCACCAGAAACACCATCATTTGATCAATTTTAACTATGAAATCATGTGTTATTCACACATATGATGAAGCCCTTTTGAAGCTCTATAGATTGGTGGTGATTTTAACATCCAAGGAGAAGATTTGGTGATGTTCAAGGGCTGATTTCTACATGAAGTTTACAAGTATTGGTGGCCATGAAGATTGGTGTTGATCTATCACAAGTTCTTCCATCAAAATCCAAGCCTTGATGAATACCTACACAATCTTGGTGGTATAAAGATTGTTCTTCCTATCCTCTTGTTATTTTTATTATGTAATCTTGTAATTTCCTTATTTATGTATATGTATATGATGATGAATGATGATTAAAAATATTATGTGGGGATTTGGTGTTGATAGATTTGATAAACATGGGTAAAAAGATGGAAAAACCACATGTAAAAAATGGTTAAATCATGGCTAAATTAGGAGGCTGTATAAAACAGTGAATACTCTTATGATAAACTGATAAAATGTCTTAGATAAATTAATATACAGTAATCTATGAGTCTTATACACATGTGAGAGTTGGCCATGCAATGGAATCATAAAAATGAGTGAGATATGATCAAAACAAGTTTAAAGTGCAAATCTGCCTACACTGTTTTGGACGAATTTATTAAAATATTTAGAGGTCGATTCATCAGTAGCTATAGGAATAAAATGAAGCAAATATCATGTAGTTTCTGTGATAGAAATTTGGGGTTCTATCTCCATGTAGAAATCTAGATATGATCATTTTAGTAAACTAGATTTTTAGGACTGATTTTGTGAAATTAAAGTTTAATATTATTATATAAGCACTCAAATAAATATAATATAAAATGTGAATTAAAACCCACTAACTTATATATTTCATTTATATGAAAATGAATAAGGATAAATAAATGGACATTATATAAAAATGGTAGTTTGGTAAGTTTTATAAGTTATAAAAACTATATACTAAGTTTTACGTCTTTTCGGCTAAAACCGAAAGATTAACGTTTTTGTTAAATAAAACTTTTATAAACTCACATACTGATGTATAAACATATATAACAAGTAAAAACCGATAAAAACCCGTCTAATGTAATCTTTTATAAACTCACATACTGATGTATAAACATATATAACAAGTAAAAACCGATAAAAACCCGAGCTTTACAACATATAGACATTAACGGGCCAAAGTAGCCTTATTGGACTATAAACCCGACTAGTTAGTAAAACACTTATAAACTTATTTATTGGGCTTAACCCATTTGGGCCCAACATGAAAAGTATAATACTAATAATAAAGGTGTAAAATGGACTAATATAAAGTATTGGGCTTGTAAAATGCTTATTGGACCTAAAACATGTAAATAGATAAAACTAGTAAACTAATATAAAAGTTGTCAACACATAACACAAAAATGAGTGAATGAGAATATATAAACCCACTTGATCATCATCATATGTATAAAGTCATCATATATATACATAATTGTTATTTTTATAAAGTCATTGGACAAGAGTCTATGACGAGTATTATTTGTCTAGGTTTCTGTGATTGAAGCACGTACCGTACATCCGAATTGCCGATAACCCGCTTTCCCACATCAACGTGAGTTCATAGCCACGCACTCTTAAATGTTTTTATGAAATGTTTTATAAACCCGCGAGGGAGATAACATGTTCGTTTTGATAAAATAGGACACCATTTGTCCCGATTATTTGTTTACTGATTTGGACCCGAATGATTGTATGACCCGATGAATGATTAAATGACCGGATAGATGAAACGAAATGGATTATTAAAGTTAGGTTATGTCACTAAAAGTCCCATTAGCATGAATTGTGAACTACCGGGATTTGGTAGACGCTTATGCATATAATAGTACTATTTGGGGACGATCACCCCAGTTCACGCCTTGACGGTTGATCCCCGTCGTGCCACATTGATTGGTAAGCGAATTTATGTATGAGAAGATTTACACAAGCGTGATTATTGTGACGACACGCTAACTTAGATGGGCAAATTGAGTTTCGGGCTAGCTACCCGTTGTTTGTTGTAGTAAGGTAACAATGTCATGCGGCTTGTAATAATCCATAAATAACGAAAATACTGCTTTATGCATTGAATTACGATATATTGCCTGACTAGTAATACAGGGTCTTATTATTGATTTTATGTTCGTGTTTTGGTTTTACATAACCATATCCATATAACGGTTTTTATTGAACTTTATACAACGTCATAAGACGTATTGTATGATGTTTTTACAACATTGGCTCGTATAATGATTTTGAAGGCAAATGCCTATATTATGATTTTTGATAAGGATTTGTATAAAATGACTTTGGCTATTTTATGGCCTATTATAAAGATTTGTATAAAATGATTTTCGGTAATAATTATGTACTGATGATATATTAATGGTTTTATTAAACTCTATGAATTCACTCGGTGTTATCGCTGACCCTTTTCTTTTAACATGTTTTGTCTCAGGTACTTGAAGGTAATTCTCGGGAAGACAACAAGAATTCATGGCCCGCACTTAAACAATAATTTCCATTCAAATCTTTTGTAAAACCTGCATGAAATACAATGACTTGGGACCTATGTAAACTTGATATTTATGAATGGAAATACTTTATTATTAAATGACGCGATTTTTAAGCGTTGTCTATGATGTGAGTAATGTGCTATCCCGTAACACCAACGAGTCTTCCGTTGTATTGAATTGTATAAATTTAGGGGTGTTACATTGAAGATTTATATAATCATAATGCATTTAAGTTGAATTGTAGGTCAGCCCAAATAGATAGGTAAACGTTATATCGGCACATGTTCATGTTGGCAAGTACTACGCAAGTACTATTACAACTATATATGTGGCCAGTTTTGTATTACACTTATACACGTACGTTTCAATAACCAAAATACAAAATGCATGCCTCTTGAAAGTTAAAACACCTTACTGTTATAAAAACATAAAGATCAAAGATTAAATATGTCGAAATGGAGCATGAACTAAACATGAAAACAAGAATAAAACTAAAAGAAACACTTTTATCCAGGAATCAACATGATGCCAAGTGAAATAATTGCAACTATAACTCTGACTTGCAGACTTGCTGATATAACACTTGAAAACTTGCAGAAATAACACACAGAACCATTCGTAACAGATAGGAACACAACATGTAATCCATGTCACAAACAACCTTGAATCAAGAGAACAACTGGAATTAGTATCACAACTGGATCTGATATGAATCAAAAAAGAAAGATAACAACTGGAATTAATATCACAACTGGATCTAATATGAATAAAAAAAATGAATATAACAACTGGAATTAGTATCACAACTGGATCTAATATGAATCAAAAAATTAAGATGGCATGTAAAAATCTTCATATAAATTAGTGTTATCGTTTAAATAGCAAAGATACACAATTTATTGTCCATCATATGTTTTTGAAATATGAAATAATATATGCTTGTTCCAATATCTATCACAAACATATACTTCTCTACTTTCTTCCTTATATCTATCAATTTTCGAAAGCGTGGAACAAAATAGGTACACATCACTTTTCAATTGTCAATCTATCAAATTTTCAACTTTGTGCTCCTCCTTATCTTCACCTACGAGCTCCGTAAACACCTCAAAAAGATATAACCATGTATCGTTCCCGCTTGTTAACAAATAAAGCAAAAAAGGAAAAAAAGATCCATATCAGTTACAAAGTTTATAGACTTTGGTCATGTCCAAACTGAGCTTGGCTACTTGACAAATGGTCGGCCACTGGAGCTGGTGATCGTTGTGCAATTGCAAACTGCAAATTAAGCAAAAAAGTTACGTAAGTCTCTCACACAACATCCATATAAGAAAACTCAAAATATAAATCAAGACAAATTAAGAAAAGTAGAATACTTCAATGAAGTGAAACAAATACCACACGTATTAGCAGAGCAGAGCAGCAGCAGCAGCAGCCCAAGAACAAAAAATCCATTGAATATATGAATAAAAACAAAACAAAAATTCACAAAGAAACACTTTTAACAAAGATCTTTTAGTCTTTTACCATTCATAAAAAAATAATAAATAAAAGTTAGAAATAACCTAGAGAAGATCATGTATAATACAAAATCACCAGCAGCACCTGAAGCACAAAAAAACTTATAACTGGATATTACTCAGTTAAAAATATTCGTTGAACCAGTCTCTTCGAATTGATAATAGTTAAACGTGTGACTCAGTCGTCTATTGGTGGAAAACAAATATAATGGTCGTTATAGTAAAAATAAATGTGCAAGACTTTAAAATAAATGACGAGGTAAATAAAGCTAAAACTAATTTAAACGTAAACGACGAAAAATTAAATACGTTAGAAGTAAATTAATTAAATGACGAAAAATTAAAAACTTGAAAAATAAATGACGTAAAATTAAAATTTGTCAAAACGTAAATTTAAAAACTTTAAAATAAAATAACTCTGAAAATAAACTAAGACAAACAAGAAACAAATTAAGCTACGTAAAAATAAGACAAGATGATTAAATAAAGCTAAGTAAAAATGGCGGGAAAAATAAGTTTAAAAATTAGAATTAAACAAAAACTAATTAATTTCGCAATATATAAAAAAAACTGAATTAATTTCGCAAAAATAAACAACAATTCCGCAATCACTATTGCACAAATCTGCAATCAAGAGATTAAGATTTCGCAATAGTTGCGAAATCTTGCACTAAATCCGCAATACCAACACAAAGATTCCGCAATTCCAAGTTTGCACTAAATCCGCAATCAAGAAATGACAAGATTCCGCAACTGAATTGCGGAATTAATTTCGCAACTGAATTGCGGAATTAATTTCGCAATTCCTAAACCACAAATCCGCAATGTGAAATGGAAGAATTCGCAATGCAGGATTTCGCAATCATGCTTGGTTAACAATTCCGAAATAATTATGGAATTGATGATTCCGCAATACAAAGAAATTCAAATCCACAATTGTTGCTTGAAGATCAATTTCGCAATTATAGAAATATTGCGAATTCTTACCAGATTTTCCTAAAAACTAGGAAAACGAAAAAGTACGAAAATAAGCACTAAAAACTTAACTTTTAAAAGACAATAAGCAAAATAAAACACCAATAAGCTAACTAAAAAGCCTAGATTAATGATAAAACTTATAAAAACATCAAAAACAAGCCACGAAAATTAAAAAGATTTAAACTTTATGTAAAAAGTAGATGAAAAAGATTTAGATTGAAAACACAAAATCAACACAAACAAAGATTATAAAAAAGATTAAGAATAAGCAAGAAGAAAAGTAGAACAAGATGATTAAAAAGTTTAAAGATAAAAGATTAAACAACATAAAATTAAAACTTACTTGAAAATTAAAGACTTGAATTTAAATGACAATTAATTATAAGTGCAAGTAATTAAAAGATGGAAGAGCTAATTTGTCAAGTTAGCCAACAAAACTAAATGTGGTGAAATGAAGTCTATTTATAGGAGAAGGGAAGGATGCATGTGGTGCTCCTTCTTTCTTTCTTTCTTCACGTCTTTTCGTCTTCTAAACTCTTCGACTTTTTCGACGTTGTCTCGGGATTAATTAAACTCGTCTTGAAAATTCATCATTAATTAGACTTGAGCTCCTCGGCTTTATTAAACTTCCGTCTTTAGACTTGTTCTTCGATAGATCTTCAGAATAGGCCTTGGACTTTCGTTCTTTTTTCACTCTTGATCTCTTGACTTCGTCTTTTGTCTTTTTTCTTTGATAAAAGCCTGTGAAAGCCCGTGTTTTCTTCCTTTTTCATCTTTTGGTCCTAAAACATACTAAAAACAAAAACCACGCATAATTCCGACATTTACGACATAAAATACACGTTATGGTCTTGTTTTCATTATAATTAAGTGGTAAAAGGATGGGTGTTTTCACACCTATCAAATCCCCTGCACTTGACCATTGCAATGACCTCATGCAATGCTTAGTGACAAAGCAAGATTCACATTCTCCATCATAATCAACCTACCTTGGTCTTTATTAAATAATAGAAACTAAGGAAAATTTTAAAAGATAGAAAATAACATAATGGTAGAAGGAAGAAACTTGTAAAGAAATCTAAGACTTACATTAGGGCTTTGGTGTCATGAATGTTTATCACCCTCAAGTTTCACGTTCCCCATGCCAAGCTTAAAAACGAGATCATTGTTAGTACAAGTTAGCATAACTAACACTGACTCATGTGGTTTAATTAATCACTTAGACTCCCTTATTCCTACGGGTATCTCTTATATTTTATTGATGTCTTGAATGATCACGAGGATGCATTGGTGACTTATTTCGATAGTTTATTAAGGCTGAAAATAAAGTAGGACGGTCTAATCCATAGTTAGCTAAAGGACAAATCTTTTAAAACTGCTTCTCGAAACCTCATAAAGTTCATATCTTGGCATAACTCGTTTCATGATTTGAGACCTTTCTCGGACCGATATTTGGAATTTACTTCATACTTCAAATCTTGAGAAGACAATCTTGAAATTATGGTCTTCTCTTCATCTATAGTGTATATCTTCACTTGGGGTAGTTGAGATATTTTCTTCAAATGTTGACCACGACTTCTTCATTATTTCTTCAATCCTTATTTGGGATTTTGATATACAACGATCCGCCTCCTTTTTGAACTTGGATCTATTTATCCTCATACCTTGTTAGGGTCTTTTCGGATAGATTTCTCCATGATCTTTATTGGAGTAATTGCTTTTCGTCGTGTCTCTTGATCCTTCATATTGATTTTGGAATAATGTTTTTCACATCATCTTGGATCTTTAGCAACAAAATGAAATCCTCATACCTTGTTAGGGCCTTTTTGGACTCGCCAATCTTCGCGTTCCGTTTCAATAAGTTATGGCTTGGCTATGAACTCTAATTAATACCGAGCAACTTTTAAACGATCTTGGGCTAGAAGCTAAGTAATTTTTCAGACCGTACGACCTTACTTATTGCATTTATTTATTTATAAGCGATGGGAGAAGAAGATCATAATTAACTCACATAAGTTAATGAAAGAATACCAAACTTATAACTAACTCTATCATTTCTCGTTCTCCACAATTTAAAATCTCAAGTAATGAGACTCGTGGATGCTTAGCCTAATAAACCAATTAAGGTCTACATGGTTAAGGATACTAGCTAGAGTAAACTTGGATAAGTAAACTCGGGTTGAGTCAAAATATTCACGACGGGCCTAATATATCTAAAACATCTAAACTCGTTAAAAACATTTTATTTTAATTAGAGAAAATAACAAAAAATAAAGGAAACTACAACTAGGCCAAAATAGATTAAAAATTTTGAAAAATGTCGGAAAATCAAATTTCCAGTTAAAATGAGGTCAAATTCATGGAAAAGTACACTTAACTTCGATAGAAGTCCCCCTACACTTGATATAAACATTGTCCTCAATGTTTAAGCATGTGGAAGTAAACTCCCCTACACTTAGGACATTGTGCACGTTATTTAAATCTTGCTAAGGAAAAGACAACTAACGAGATTCCTATTTTAATATTGGAAAATATAAAATATTGAATCGAAAAGAGTTTAGGATAAAACCAGGAAGACGGGTACACGGAATTACGGGTCGTCAAAAGTCATCAAGAGTGGATTGTTGAACGCTCGAATCCCTGAGTATGAGAAGAGAGAAAATAGCAAACACCAACGGGT
Organism: Glebionis coronaria; assembly: GCA_025667525.1. Classification (NCBI taxonomy): domain Eukaryota; kingdom Viridiplantae; phylum Streptophyta; class Magnoliopsida; order Asterales; family Asteraceae; genus Glebionis; species Glebionis coronaria. The sequence goes on from CM046878.1 coordinate 470,802,881, forward strand.
CTCCCCTACACTTAGGATAAAAATAGCTAAAAGATAGATACTTGGGTTGCCTCCCAAGAAGCGCTTGATTTTTGATTACCGAGTCGTGAGCCTGACTCGACCTTGATTAGCATGGAAATAACCTTGAAGAGCATCCGCCGGGATTAAACACATGGTTTTCATCCAACAAGTAACACAAGCTTAAGGCGAACAAGGCAAGCCAAAGAAGAGTAGGCAAGGTTCCCTTAAGCAAAGATAGAGCATGGTGGTGGGAGGTATGGTGAAGTGATAGCATGGCTCCAGCAGTTCCAAAAATCTTTCCTTTTATTGCATCAGATGGATACTGAGATGGCTAAAAAAATTTCGATACCGGGGTCGAACACCTTTTCCTTTAGGGGAAAATAGCACTCAGGCTCATCAGAATTTGAAGAAGATCCGCTAATAAAATGCACAACCTCGTTCTCAGGAGGTGGATAGAGAGGTGTTAAAACATACGTGATGCGGATGTTGGTGTCTTCCGACGTCTTCTCCTTTGAAAGAAGTTTCGTCAAATCCCTAGAAGGATAAAGACAATAATCATCAAAGTCCAAAAGAGGGGCATCACTCTCATGAGGGAAGTATGTATTGAGAAAAGTAGCAAACTCTTCCTCAAATGAGTAATCATCCAAAGTAGGATCAAGTGTTGTTGGCGGAGGATCTTCATCATGTGAAGAATCACTCGAGAGAGTATCAGCCTCATCAAAATCATCATAAGTGGGCATGTCTGGATACTCAGAAGTAAAATCATTATAATCATCTCCATCGGAACTAGAATCGTCATCATAAGCATCAAAGATCGATGGAGAATGATAAATTGGTGGAGGATCAGAATTGGATAGAGAATCATCCACATCATCTTGGAACAGTGGATTATCATAGCAAGAATCGAATAGAGGATTGTTGTAGACGACAAAATCATCAAGCACATTAATCATATTCGCGGATTCTCTTCCATTTGTTTTGGTTGTGATCTTCCCTATTTTAAACACTTGTGCATCATTCCCGAACCTTAAGATTAACTCACCTTCGGCAACATCGACTAAGGCTTTTCCGGTTCTCAACAATGGCCGACCAAGTATTAAAGGAATACGAGGGTCCATTTCATAATCTACAACAACAAAGTCGACCGGAAAAGTGAAGGTGCCCACTTTAATGAACACATCTTTGGCAATACCAACTGGGTAAGCGAGAGTGTGATTTGCAAGCTCAAGAGTCATCTTTGTTGGTGTAAGGTCGGGTAATGATAACTTTTTCCAAACACTTAAAGGCATCAGATTTATACTTGCCCCGAGATCGGCTAAGGCAGTAAATTCTTTGGTTTGGTGAAAAGTACATGGTAGCACAAAACGACCGGGATCTCCAAGTTTCTCCAGAAGTTCTTTAAGAAGGACGGCAGAACAAGTTTCATTCAATCGAGTATTAACAAACTCGGCCATCTTCTCCTTCTTGCTAAGCAATTCCTTAAACATCTTAACAAATTTAGGCATTTGTGCTAGAGCTTCAACAAGGCTAAAAGTGATGGTCATTTCTAAAACTTTCTTCAAATAGTTTGACACTTGAATGTCATCCTTGGTTTGCAGTTTGGCCTTGTCTAAGCGAGATGGATAAGGAATATTGGGTTTATACGTGGAAGGTGTAGGTGTAGCAGGTAAAGGTTGAGATGTTGAGGGTTTAGAGGTGGAATGTGGGGTTGGTGAAGGGTTCTTCTTGGGTACTTCTTCATGACGAGGCGGAGACGGTAATGGTGAACTAATACTAGGTGTGGGAGTAGTAGGGATAAATGGTGGTGGAGGAGGTGTAGATGGTGTAACTGGGGGTGGGATAGATGGTCCTACTAAAGTTGTTCCACTACGGGTAGTAATAGCACTTACATTCGCTCTCGGGTTGGTAACAGTATTTGAAGGAAGTGAGCCCGAAGTAGATGGTTGATTACCTTGAAAGAAACTAGCCATCATGTTCTTCAAATCATTCGTCTGAGTGCTGATAGAAGTTTGCATATCTTGACGAGGCTTGGTTCTAATATCATTCCCTTGTTTAGTGATATCACCTTTCAAGTTGATGATTTGGCTTTGAAGATTGTTAACTAGCTCTCTTTGGGTTCTCATGAAAGTTTCAACATCTTGATTTACGGGTGGAGGTTGGGGGGCGGGTTGGTGATATAGAGTAGAAGCTCGAGGTGGTTTTGAGTGCTTCTATTGTAGTTGTTGGGGTTGTGGTTTTGAGGAGAAAAATCGGGTGAAAGATAGTTGTTCGACCTGTAACTTAGCAAATTTCGATCCCCTTGAGGTCGGGCTTGGTAATTTTCCGATGAATAGTTACCATAAGCCGCATACACGTTTTCTGGATTGCCTTGAGTAGAAGGACAATCGGTGTATGAATGAGGACCGCCGCAAGTCTCGCAAGAAATTGCTACAGCTTTAACTTGTTGTTGTTGGTTTGTAGCGATGAGCAAGATATTTTTGTTCATTTCGGCCATCATGCGGGTGAATTCGGTCATATCGAGGTTTGCTAAAGTAGAAGAAACATTGACTCTCGGGTTATTCCTTGAAGATGCGGAGAAATCCCAATTTTTGTGATGAGTAGTCATGTTCTCAATAAGCTCTCTACACTCCTCGGGTCTTCTTTTCATAAATGTGCCACCGGTGGCTGCATTAATAGTATCACGATCACGAAAAGTTAAACCATTGTAGAAAGTGTCAATTAAGGTAACGGGGAGCATGTTGTGGTTTGGACATCGATCGATCAAAACATTATATCTTTCCCAAGCATCAAAGAGAGATTCATCGGGTTCTTGCATGAAACCTCTGATTTGATTTCGAAGGCTCGTGACCATGGATGGTGGAAAGTAGCGCGACAAAAATCGTTGAGTCATGTCGTCCCAAGTATGAATGGAATTCTTCGGGAGACGATCAAACCATTTTTCGGCGTGGTGGGATAAAGTATGTGGAAAGAGCTGTAGGCGAAGGAAATCCATAGTAACACCGGGCAGCTTCATGCTTTGAGTAAGGGTAATGAATTTGTCGAGGTGCTTGTTGGCATCATCATCCGGCAATCCGCGAAATGGACAAGTTTGTATTTGTTGGATCATGTGATGCTTCAACGAAAACTCCGGAGCCGTGATTTGCATCGGCGCAATCGGTCCTCCTCGTCCATACATTGTTGGTTGACAAAGCTCCTCCATTGTGCGAAGGTCGGGTGGGGGAACATTGTTGTTACTCATGTTGGGGGTACACCAGCCATATCTAAATCTTCACGAGTCTCGGGCTCTGAATAAGTTGAAGATCTAGTACGCATGCACCTGCAAAAGCAAAAGAAAAAGATACCAAAGAAATAGAGAATATATATACACTTATAAAAATAAAATCTTTTTGGTGCAAAACTTTTGAAAAAGAAATTCTTTTTATGATTTTTTAATGTTTTTGTGTTTTTGAAAATTTTTTAATTTTTATGGATTTTTTGAAAATTTTTGACACGAAAAATAACGCTCACGAATGAACGGATCCCAAAAAGCAACGCGTCTCTCACAGAAAATCGTTAATCTTTACGAAAAGAGCCAGCAGCGGCGCCATTAATAACTAGATTTTACTCAGTTAAAAATATCGTTGAACCAGTCTCTTCAAATTGATAATAGTTAAACGTGCGACTTATTCGTCTTTTGGTGGAAAACAAATATAATGGTCGTTGTAGTAAAAATAAATGTGCAAGACTTTAAAATAAATGACGAGGTAAATAAAGCTAAAACTAATTAAAACGTAAACGACGAAAAATTAAAGACGTTAAAAGTAAATTAATTAAATGACGAAAAATTAAAAACTTGAAAAGTAAATGACGTAAAATTAAAATTTGACAAAACGTAAATTTAAAAACTTTAAAATAAAATAACTTTGAAAATAAACTAAGACAAACAAGAAAAAAATTAAGCTACGTAAAAATAAGACAAGACGATTAAATAAAGCTAAGTAAAAATGGCGGGAAAAATAAGTTTAAAAATTAAAATTAAACAAAAACTAACTAATTTCGCAATATATAAAAAACTGAATTAATTTCGCAAAAATAAACAACAATTCCACAATCACTGAAATTGCACAAATCCGCAATCAAGAGATTAAGATTTCATAATAGTTGTGAAATCTTGCACTAAAACCGCAATACCAACACAAAAATTCCGCAATTCCAAGTTTGCACTAAATCCGCAATCAAGAAATGACAAGATTCCGCAATTAAATTGCGGAATTAATTTCGCAATTCCTAAACCACAAATCCGCAATGTGAAATGGAAGAACTCGCAATGCAGGATTTCGCAATCATGCTTGGTTAACAATTCCGCAATAATTGCAGAACTGATGATTCCGCAATACAAAGAAATTCAAATCCGCAATTGTTGCTTGAAGATCAATTTCACAATTATAGAAATATTGCGAATTCTTACCAGATTTTCCTGAAAACTAGGAAAACGAAAAAGTACGAAAATAAGCACTAAAAACTTAACTTTTAAAAGACAATAAGCAAAATAAAATACCAATAAGCTAACTAAAAAGCCTAGTTTAATGATAAAACTTATAAAACATCAAAAACAAGCCACGAAAATTAAAAAGATTTAAACTTTATGTAAAAAGTAGATGAAAATGATTTAGATTGAAAACACAAAATCAACACAAACAAAGATTACGAAAAAGATTAAGAATAAGCAAGAAGAAAAGTAGAACAAGATGGTTAAAAAGCTTAAAGATAAAATATTAAACAACATAAAATTAAAACTTACTTGAAAATTAAAGACTTGAATTTAAATGACAATTAATTAAAAGTGCAAGTAATTAAAAGATGGAAGAGCTAATTTGTCAAGTTAGCCAACAAAACTAAATGTGGTGAAATGAAGTCTATTTATAGGAGAAGGGAAGGATGCATGTGGTGCTCCTTCTTTCTTTCTTTCTTCACGTCTTTTCGTCTTCTAAACTCTTCGACTTTTTCGACGTTGTCTCGGGATTAATTAAACTCGTCTTGAAAATTCATCATTAATTAGACTTGAGTTCCTCGGCTTTATTAAACTTCCGTCTTTAGACTTGTTCTTCGATAAATCTTCAGAATAGGCCTTGGACTTTCGTTCTTTTTGCACTCTTGATCTCTTGACTTCGTCTTTTGTCTTTTTTCTTTGTTAAAAGCCCGTGAAAGCCCGTGTTTTCTTCCTTTTTCATCTTTTGGTCCTAAAACATAATAAAAACGCAAACCACGCATAATTTCGACATTTACGACCTAAAATACACGTTATGGTCTTGTTTTCATTATAAGTAAGTGGTAAAAGGATGGGTGTTTTCACACCTATCACAAACCCACCACCCAGATAAAATATTTCAATCATCATTACATTGATTCCATGAACAAATTATTAACTCATATTCAATCAATTCGTTAAGAAAATTATAAAAATAACACAAGATAAATATTTTAAACCCGATTAGAAGTCTAATATGATTTTTGATGAGGATCCATTAAAAATATGAAATTAACTAAACCTTCTCGAATTGTAAAGACCATATGGAAGAAGTAAAGGTTTTTGATGATATTTATAAGTACATGTTTAGGTTGGTGAGGTTTTCAGTAGGTCGGTTACAACTATTCTGAGGCTTCTCTCATAAGTTTAGCTGATTTTAATCATTTCCTTGTTTAGTTGATAATTCAAACATAGAGTTTTAATGGGTGTGATCTCAAATATACTTTCTTAAAAGTTTTAAACACTTTCCCCGTATAGTTTACATTCCAGAGTTATGGGTTGAGATGGGTTGTCAAAGGTGTGTTGCAATATTAATGTTTCAACATTGCCTAATTTAAGAGGTTTTTCAACATTTCCTTGGTGTTTTTCAACATTCAAGGTTTATGCATAAATGCTTTATATGTAGTAGAGATAACAAGTGTTAATTTTCTTCAAAATAGAGTGTTTTCTTTTTTGTGTTTAAAATCGAGTATCCGATCCGAACCGACCCGATTTGTCTCACGCTACAATAAAAACCTGCGTATAGCTCGATGCCTCCTTTGATGGTGTTTTCTGGCACCGCCACTGCATACCAAAATCATGTGTATGTGTATGTTTATGACGGGCTATATATAATTCACAATGATAATCTATTTCTGGATTATAACATTGAGGCACGGTGCCTGACTTTCTACTCAGATCAAGTGGTGATGTACTAATGGTGTTCTTATCCGTGTTCAAACTTCGTCATGCTAGTGACGCAGAGTGTGATACAAAGTTAATTTGTGAGCGTTTACATAGCTACACAAACTTAATGCCTACCTGGGTAAGATGTGGTTTGGTTTGTAAAAGCCGAATGCGCAGTACAATATAGGCAACAATATTTTGATAAATACTCTTTGCAACAAATGTGTTACTGGGTACGTTTAATAGTATCACGTCTCTACTAAAACCTCAAACAGGAGTATTGTTGCGTGATAACCAATGTTTTGAAACTCAGTTTTTAAATTGATCCGGTGAAGTTACCTTGGCTTTTTAAAAAAATATTTTTTTTTTCATATTTTTAATAATTAACAAAAATTATATAAAAATAAAACTCTCGTATATTAAAGATATAAATTGTTCACCAACTAATATAATAATAATAAAATTTTTTCGTAAATACGTAAAATTTATATATTTTTTTTAAAAAAAACCCCAAAAATCGAAACCTGGTCGAGTTTCAAAAACCGAGTTGACCCGGGTCATTCCAAACTCGGCGGGTATAGCCGGGTTTCGAAAATATGAAACTCAAATCAATATGACCTGTTTTTCGATCGAAACCAGACCAACCGGTTGACTATGGTCTGAAAACACTGGTGATAACTGCTCGTAGCATTGGCATGTTCCTTTTAAATCAAAAAGTATATGAAAAAAAGATACATATCATATGCTAGTGATCTGAGTCACGTACTACTACTAGTCAATATCGTTGTATGCGTTAATTAGGGCCTGTTTGGTTTGCGGGTTTAAAAATTGGTCTGAGTTCTAAAGTTAATTTTGGTTGTTTGGAACAAAGAAGTGGGCCCATAAATGGGGGATGAACCCTTAAAATCTGTCGTACAAATCTTAGGCAGACATGTGGGTTTAAATAAAAATGAAGCATTAATATCTCGTTTTGTCACATTAGTATGACATGTTTTAATATGGATCACACATATTTTTTATTGAATTTTTAAGATAATAACTTTTGGGAGGTGATTTTCACACTCCATAAAATGATTGGCACATTTAAAATGTGTGTGTTGACATTTTTACCCCTAATGCTTGTGTTAAAAGTTGCACATACTAGTTAATGGAAGGGCAAAAATGTCAAAATATACACATTTTGAGTGTGCCAATTATTTTATGGAATGTATAAATCACCTCCCATAACTTTTATTTTAAATAATATATTAAGTTTTAAATATTTATTATTGTTTTCTCTCACATCATTAACTAAATCATACATTAAATCCAAATTTTACCTAATCATAAACCCCTTACTTTATAAACTCACACATAAAATAAAACCCGACTTCAAACCAAACGGGCCCTAAATAAAAATGAAGCATTAATATCTCATTTTATCACATTATTATGACATGTTTTAATAGCCAAAAGTTCAATAGAGTCCCTTGATTTATCAAAGTCTCAATGGACTCATCAACACCATCCAATCCACTTTCATCCTACGATCCAAGATAAAAAAATAAACAAAATTCTCTCATCCCTGCTCAACTACGAACACAAAAACCACAACCCACCACTGCCACCCACCACCACCGCCACAACCACCACAAACCAACACCACCACCACCAACAACTACCAGCGGCAACCACGACGAGATCCACATTATGCCGATCAAATCCACACCACAAAACCTTAATTTTTAGCGCTATGTTTCATGTCGATGATTGTAAGTTGTTTTGATTATGCTTGTTTTTATGTTTTTGTTTCATTTTGATTTTGCTTAGAAGATTTCATATCTACTCTAGGTAAAACACATGTTATGATTGTTGATGTACACCATATGTTTGATGAAATGACACAAAGATAATCACATGTGCTTTAGCAAGTTTCAATTTATGAATGAGCATTTTTATGGAAGTCGGGTCGATTTTTGTAGTTGATAAGCTGATTACAAAAGTGACTTATGATTATAGAACTGGGATTATGACTCGCTATGACTCATATATGAGTCACGGTGACTCATATATGAGTCACGGTGACTCATATATGAGTCACAGTATATGAGTCATGATGACTCATATATGAAATGTACATATGTAAGTCTTTTGTTTAACACGGGTAATAATATAACTTCTTTTGTAACAAAATCATGGTGACTCATATATGAGTAACCATGACTCAGAGTCATGGTGACTCATATATGAGTCACTATGATGACTCATATATGAAACTGAAACATATAGATTTTGTATTGAAACTTGCGGTATTTTACTAAATGTTTTTTGTTTGCAGTTCTTAAAGGTCCACCAACTCTTGGATCCTTATCCGCCTCATAATGTGAGGTGGAGGAGTCTGATGAGGATGATAATGAGGAGGAGGGGTCTGATGATGATGAGGAGTAGAAGGGGTCTAGTGATTCTGATGACGAGGAGTCTCGTGAATTGTAGTTGGATGGTAATACTAATTGTTAGCCTCAAAATATTGAGTCAAACAAGAATGTTCGGTCATAGGTTTCTATTGTATTATTTATTAGAACGTTGTAATAAGTAGTTATTTAGTCGTGATTCACGGGCTTGGATTTAAACTAATTAAAGTCCAAAATACAAGCCCGGCCCAATATATAGTCCATTAAAGCCCGCATGTGGGTGGACTATATATACTACCCTCCTAGCATGTTAGGAGGGTGGATGGTCATTTGTAATTTCTCACTTCTTAATCTAATCTCACCAAGTTCACACACTTCTCTCTCTTTTCTCTCTCTAGTTTCTCTCTCTAAAATTCATCTCATTTCTACCTTTCTTTCTTAATAATTCGTCTTATATCATTCATATATTAGGGACAACAATTGGTATCAATCGCCACGGGGTAGATTTGTTATTGGTTGTTCTTCTTATATTTGATTCGTGTGATTTCTTCCATAAATCAACTCGAATTCAAATTTTTTTTTTGTGGTTTTCGTGTTCTTTATCTTGCTACAAATCTTCTATATACTTGTTCTAGAGATTTGGTTGTTTTGGTTTGATAAAAATCACGAATTTGTTGCCTAAAAGTTGCTAATTTGTTGCCTAAAAGTTGCCAAAAACCGTTGCCTAAAAAGTTGGAAGAAAAAGCACCATTATTGCGACAGCTTGAATTTAGGAAAGGAGAGTACGATTTCGATCGCAATAACCCTAGGGTTTTACTTTGCGATCAGTTGCGATAGCCCCTTATTCCGATCTGAACATTCCGATCATTATTGCGATCTGGATTGCGACGGATTTAAGGCAAATCTTGAAACGTTACTCTGCCCACATTGCGACAACCACATTCCGATCTGGGATTTCGATAGGTACACATTGCGATCTGAACATTCCGATCTGGGATTTCGATAGGTACACATTGCGATCTGAACATTCCGATCTGGAGGATTCCGACAGGTGCACATTGCGATCTAAAGGACATTCCGATCTAAGAAACATTCCGATGGGTATTCCGATGGCACATTCCGATGGATATTCCGATGACATGTTTTCGCTAAATTTTGTTTGAGTAATTTTTAGACTTAGCCACCATCTAGACTAGTTTCAGAATATCGTTTCCACGAAGATAAAAAAAAAAAAAAAAAAAAAAAAAAAAAAAAAAAAGAGTTAAAATTTTTTCGTCAAGTAAATTCAAATTTTTTCCATACTAGTTTTAGGACATTTCTAGCTCGATTTCAAATTTTGGCGATTACAAAATTTTTGGACTACCGTTTTTGTCGGACTGGAGAATTTATTGTCGGCCTGGAGAAAAATTGCAATTTTCGGAATTTAAACCACAACAACAATCACAACAAATCTACTTAAGATCCATATTCACTTCATCATTTTAGAGAATATTGGGATGGATTCTACTGCAGAATATCGTGTGACGAACAACAACATCATGGTCGCGGGTAATAAAGAGAGACCACCAATGCTTGTGGCTGGTCGATATGCTCAATGGCAATCACGCTTTCTTCGCTATCTTGATACAAGACCTAATGGTGATGCCTTGAGACAATGTATTAACAATGGCCCATATGTCTTTTCTGAAATTGATGTTCCTTATACACCAGCCACAGACACATGTCCAGAAGTACCTGCAACAAAGAAAAAGGAAACTTTATCTGACCTTACACCCGAGACACGTGCTTGGCATGATGCAGAAAAAGAAGCGATCTATATGATCCTAAGTGGAATTGGAGATGATATTTATTCCACAGTCGATGCATGTCCTACAGCACAAGAAATGTGGACGGCCATTGAACGCTTGCAACAAGGAGAGTCTCTCAACAAGCAAGATGTCAAAACAAACTTGTTTTGGAACTTTGGTAAGTTTACTGCATTGGATGGAGAATCAATTGAGTCCTATTATTCAAGATTTTACAAGATGATGAATGATATGACAAGAAACAACTTGGAAGTATCCACCATGCAAGTCAATGTGCAATTTCTACAACAACTCCAACCAGAGTGGACACGTTTTGTCACTTTGGTGAAACAACAGAAGCAGTTAGACAAGGTAAACTATCACACTCTCTTTGATATCTTGAAACAATTTCAGCATGAAGCAAATGAGATTCGAGCTGAACGAGTTGCAAAGACGGCTAATCCACGTGCTTTATTAACTACCACTCAAAATGTCCAAGATCATCGATCTCGTGCTCCTAAGCCATACTCTAGCCCATCATCCTCACCACGATATTCCACATCATCCAAGTCTTCATCATCCACAAGATCACGCGGCAAAGCACCAAGAGCACCTTCACCACCATCTGAGTCATCTTCTGCAGAAGATAGTGATGAAGATCAAGCTCAGAAAAATCGTGAGATGAAACAACAAATTGCTTTCATTATGAAGACTTACCAGAAGATCTACAAACCCACCAACAACAATCTTCGAACATCATCTAACACAAAGAACCGATATGTTGTGAGTCCTCCAAGGTATGACACACGTCGACGTGGTGAAAGTCCTTCTAGGTATGATCGACATAATCCAACGCATGTTGAGGGTTCTGCAAGATATGATCGACAAACTGCAAAGTATGATACTCAGAGGATTGCTGCTGCTACTGGGAATAGGGAAACGGTTGGAAGTCAAGTGGTTCAGCAAAGCGGGATTCAATGTTTTAATTGCCAAGGTTTTGGGCATATGGCAAAGGAATGCAGGAAGCCGAAAAGGGTTAGAGACTCTAGCTACCATAAGGAAAAGATGCTGCTATGCAAGAAGATGGAAGCAGGGGTCAAACTATCAGCTGAGGAAGGAGCTATGCTTGATGACACTGATGATGAAGCCTCCGACCAGGAAGTAGAAGCACATTACTCGTACATGGCACATGTTGAAGAAGTTCTCAAAGTCACTGAAGATGACAATGGTCCTATCTTTGACACTGAGCCAATCGATAAGGTACACACTACTGATGAATATAATGTGTTTGGTGATATTCCTGAGCATAGTGATCTACCCAATGCCATTAATGACACGTGTATGATGGAAACGGTTGATAGTAATACCACACCCGATTCATCAGACATGTGCAATAATGAGTCTGAGGATGATCAACATGCAAATGAATATGATGAAGAGGAACGTATTGCGCTTGCTAATTTAATTGCTACTTTACAAAAAGATGTCACTGAAAATAAAAAGAGTCAAAAGCAATTAAAGAAGGCAAACGCTACGCTCACTCAAAGTTTTGAAGAATGCAAAGCTGCTCTTATCAAATCTACTGAGATGACTGAAAGCTATAGAGATGAGCTCCTTCAGAAAACCAAAGAGCTTGAGGGGTACAAGGGAAGTGCGTTAAAAGGTCAAAAGGACGATTTTGAAAACAAATATAATACCACTCTTGAGTTATTAGCTAAAGAAAAGCGTCAATATAATGTTTTCTTAATGGATGAACGTCAAAAAACGTACCTTGCCAATACCAAAGTTAATGAACTTGAACAAAAGCTCTCTATGACCACTACTGATTCTGCTAAAATTCTAGAGGATAAGAAACAAGAGGTAGATGCGTTAAAACAAGACTTCAAAAGTAGATATGATAAAGAAACCGAAAAAGTTACGAAACTAGAAGCACAAGTCGACTTTTTGAAGAACGTTGTTCATAAAACGCATGATTCTATTCAATCCGTAAGAATGCTAGCACCTCCATCGATGTTTAAGGGTCAAGCTAGCTTTGCAAGTCCTGAGTACCTTGCCAAAGCTCAAGCTGCGAACCCGCATCTTTATCTTGATGAGACTGAAAGGACAGATCTTGATTGCATGCCTCTAAGTGCCAATAGTGAAGAGACTGCCCTTTGGGATGCTGATAGTCAACCATCAGTTAATAAGGAGTTTGTGAAACCATATAATTATGCTTATGAGAATAGTCTTTATGGTCTGTTCCACAAACAAACTCAGAAATCTCGTGAGGAAGTATTTTTAGAATGCAGGGAAAAGAGAATTCAATGGAAGAAAGCGTTTGCCACTAAGAAAACAAACGTTTCTAAGTTCATCAACTACTTGCCCCTAGATGCTTCTAAAAGCAAGAGTAGGCAGATATTTGGGTTTCTTACTCATTACATAGATAATATTAAGTCCATTATTGATAATGATTGGAAACAACGACAAAATGACGAGTGGAAGAAACCAATTCCTCAAGACATAACTGTGCTTGTCAAACAAATCTTAATACCGAACGCAGCCACACTAAAAGAAAATGTTCTTAAATTCGAAAGCTTAATTCGGTCTGAAATGTTTGATGATTTACAATATGTTGAGTCTCTTGAGAAAGCAATTGATGATCTTCAAATGGACAAGTCCGTTTTCTCTGATGAATATGATTTACTCTTGCAAGAATGCGTTTCTAAAGATATTATGTGTGCTTATTTTACATCTTGTGCCGATATTGATGAATATTCTGAAGTTGCATGCCAATATCTTGATAAGCTCAAAGAATGTGAACGTCTTGAAATTGAGCTTTCGAAACGGAAAGAAAATGTTGACAAAAAGGCTTTTGAGTTACTTCAACACAAAACTGATTTCCTTCAAAAACATTGTCATTCACTTGAACTTGCCTTGCAAAAAGACGTTGGTCGTTTTCCACATGATAATAAATTGCAAGAAAAACTTTCGCAAACATTTCGAGAAATGAATGAACAGAATTTGGAAATTAAAGGGTTGAAAGCTCAATTACAAGACAGGGACAGAGCGATAGCTGAGTTGCAGAAACTTATTGCTAAAATGGGTGGGAAAATTGTGGAACCTAGCATTAAGAAAAATGTTGTTAGACAACCCAATGCCTCTAAAGAGAATAGATCCTCTATCTTGGGAAAACCATCTGCTTTATCTAATTCCTCGTTTGCAAAACCTGTGTTTGCCCCCAAGATGGATGGAAAGGAAAGGTTACCACAAGCTCAACCCATAAGGAATCCTATAGCACCAAGCGTTAAGCACAATAATGTGATTAAACCAGGGATGTATAAAATGCCCACTAAGCCCACAAACAAAGATACTCACTCGCCTCAGACTTCTAGAAACACTAATATTCGTGTGTCTTCTACTACAGGAATAGTCTCCACTACTAGTGTTAGCCGGCCTCAGCTTAAGAGCACTCAACAAAATGATAAGGTCTGGAAACACAAGAATCAAGGGAAGATGAAGCAAGTACAAGAACACCCTAGGATTTTCAATGTTTCTAAGAATAAAACGTCTGTAATCGCGTGTCATGACGATTTGAATGATTCAACTTTGAATGCTATGAATGTGAAATTTGTTTGTGTCAAATGTGGCAAGTGTGCTAATGCTAATCATTCTATGTGTGCTATAAATAAAGTCAAAGGCGTAGATACTAGAACTAAGAAGCAAGTTGCAATGCCTATTAGAGCTAGTAAACCCAAACGCAAAGTGAACCACTCTGGTGCAACCCCCACTAAGAAAAGTAATGCATCAGACTCCACCACTAAGAATCCTAGAAGCAAAATTAAGGAATTATATGAGTCTGCCAGTAAGTCTTGGAAATGGTGGTTTACTAATCAATGTCCTCCCGGATATAAATGGATGCCAAAAGTTAGGACAGAAAATGTGAAAACGAGTGTTAGTTTGCCTTTAAATGTTGATAAGGACACTAATGATTCTACTATCACAACTACTGTGGTATCCAATTTAGCAAATGCTCCATCGTGTTCTAACTCTTCTGCAGGTGATACAAATAATTCTCTTCATAATGGACTCCGGATGCACGAAGCACATGACGGGGAATCTCAAGCTTCTAATTAACTTCGTGGAGAAGTTCCTAGGTACGGTCCGATTCGGAAATGATCAATTTGCACCGATCCTAGGATATGGAGATTTGGTTCAGGGGAATATCACGATTAAAAGGGTATACTACGTCGAAGGGCTCAATCACAATCTTTTCTCGGTTGGTCAATTCTGTGATGCGGATTTGGAAGTTGCTTTCAGAAAGAAGACATGTTTTGTTCGTGATTATGATGGGAATGACCTACTTACCGGTACACGGGGTACTGATCTTTATACAATTTCACTTCAAGACACAACTTCATCAACTCCAATTTGCTTCATGGCTAAAGCTTCAACGACTCAGGCATGGTTATGGCATCAACGTCTTTCTCATCTCAACTTTGATACCATTAACTTGCTTTCCAAGAAAGATATTGTGAGAGGCCTTCCAAGCTTGAAATTCATCAAAGATCATCTTTGTTCTTCTTGTGAACTTTGTAAAGCTAAACGAAGTAGCTTCAAAACAAAGACCACACCAAGCTCTAAAGGACGGTTAGATCTTCTTCATATGGATCTATGTGGTCCCATGCGTGTTCAGAGTATCAATGGAAAGAAATATATTCTGGTAATTGTCGATGATTACTCAAGGTACACATGGACTCACTTCTTGAGGTCCAAGGATGAAACACCCGATGTTCTCATTAGCTTCCTTAAATTGATACAACGTGGTCTTCAAGCTCAAGTTAAAGTGGTTCGTACTGACAGAGGTACAGAATTTTTGAATTCAAATCTGAGAAAGTATTTTGAAGCCGAAGGGATTGAACATGAAACATCTATTGCTCGAACACCCGAACAAAACGGCGTTGTTGAAAGACGAAACCGTACTTTAGTTGAGGCTGCTCGAACATTACTATCCGCTTCAAAACTTCCACTGTACTTTTGGGCCGAAGCCGTGTCAACCGCATGCTACACACAAAACCGCTCCTTAATTATCCCAAGACACGAAAAGACACCATATCACATAATTCATGATCGTAAACCCTCACTCAAACACCTTCATGTTTTTGGATGTATTTGTTACATTATACGAGATGGTGAAAATTTGGATAAGATGAAAGAAAAAGGTGATGCATGTATTCTTGTGGGATATGCAACTCAGTCTAAGGGATATAGAGTGTTCAACAAAAGAACAAAATTGATTGTCGAGACAATTCACATCCGATTTGATGAATCTCAAGAAATGGCACTTGAACAAAACAGTTTAAGTCCCGATCCACAACGACAAACGACTTCCGTTCACAACCGCACGGAACTCGGAACTCAAGACCACAGCAATGAACCGTCAAGTTCAACGCTGGTTCCAGAAAATGTTCCTAGAGCTGATATGACAGTCGACACGACAATTGAAGAGTTGGAAATGTTGTATGGACCAATGTATGATGAATATTTCACGGGGGAGAAACAAGTTGTATCGAAGTCTTCCGCTGTCACTCATGATACGAATGATGATATCGATCATCATCAACAAAAGAAAACAACTTCATCTACTTCAACACGGGTTGTTGCAGATTTACCTCCTCAGAATATCACATTAACAATAGATCCTACAACATCCACAACTACTGTCATTGCTCCAGAGAACACAAATCAAGCATACGGTGCATTATCTGACGATGACGATTTTCACAACCCATTCGGTACATCGGTACATGAAACTGGAGAATCTTCTACTCGCCATGTTGATCCGTCAAATATGCATACGTTCTATCAACGACATCCTTCAACACATCATTGGACCCGAGATCATCCTTTGGTTCACGTAATTGGAAACCCTTCACAGCCTGTTCGTACAAGACGACAACTAGCCACTGATGGCGATGTTTGTATGTTCGCACTCGCCGTGAGTACTGTCGAACCGAAAAACATCAAAGAAGCCATGGCTGATCATGCTTGGATTGAATCGATGACGGATGAACTTCAACAATTTGAAAGACTTAAAGTCTGGGAACTTGTTGACAAACCATACGATGTGACTCCATTAAATCTTCGTTGGATCTGGAAAAACAAGATGGATGAAGAGAATACGATCATCAAGAATAAAGCTAGGCTAGTGGCTAAGGGGTATGGCCAGATAGAGGGTATTGATTTTGAAGAATCATTTGCACCAGTAGCTCGAATGGAAGCGGTCAGGATTTTCCTTGCCTATGCTGCACATAAGGGATTCATCGTATATCAAATGGACGTAAAGACGGCGTTTCTTAACGGTCCTTTGAAGGAAGAAGTCTATGTCACGCAGCCGGAAGGATTCGTCGATCCTCATTATCCTGACAAGGTGTATCGTCTCCACAAAGCACTTTATGGACTCAAGCAAGCTCCAAGGGCGTGGTACGACGAGCTCTCAAAATTTATGGTCTCCAAAGGTTTCTCAAAAGGTTCCATTGATTTAACTTTGTTCACTTATAAATATGGGGATGACATTCTGCTTGTGCAAATTTATGTTGATGACATTATTTTCGGGTCTACAAACCCAAAACTTTCAAAATGGTTTGAAAAAGTAATGCACAGCAGATTTGAAATGTCAATGATGGGCGAACTAAAATTCTTTCTAGGAATTCAAGTTCACCAATCCCCAAGTGGTATCTTTATAAACCAAGCTAAGTATTGTCAAGAGATAATCAAAAAGCATGGTATGACTTCATGTGACCCCGTTGGGACACCATTATCAACCACATCGCTAGACGCTGACTTGGAGGGAAATGCCATCGACCAAACGAGATATCGTTCCATGATTGGTTCCCTCATGTACTTGACAGCAAGCAGACCTGATATTCATCATGCTACATGTTATTGTGCACGATATCAAGCACGACCCACTGAAAAGCACCTCAAGGAGGTTAAACGGATCTTTTGGTACCTCAAGAATACCATTCATTTGGGACTCTGGTATCCGAGGGAAACCGGTTTCTTTCTAACGGCCTATTCAGATTCTGATCATGCAGGGTGTCTTGATACACGAAAAAGTACTTCTGGTGGTGCACAATTCCTAGGTCAAGATAAGCTTGTGGGATGGTCTTCAAAGAAGCAGGATTGCACGTCACTTTCATCAGCCGAAGCGGAGTATGTGTCTCTATCTGCGTGTTGTGCTCAAGTTCTATGGATGAGAACACAACTCACGGATTATGGCTTCCACTTTGATAAAGTACCTATGTACTGTGACTCAAAGTCGGCCATAGCCATCTCCTGCAATCCAGTACAGCATTCCCGCACGAAGCACATCGATGTCAGATACCACTTCATAAAGGAACAAGTTGAAAGAGGTATCGTTGAATTATACTTTGTTGGAACGGATTACCAATTAGCCGACTTGTTTACGAAAGCTCTGTCGAAAGATAGGTTTGAGTACCTCGTTAGGCAAATTGGTATGAGATGTTTGACTCCAGCAGACCTGGAGATTCTGGCAAAGGTGCCTGCTTGATTTATCTATCAAACATCAACTTGTAAATATCTTTGCAAAAACAAAATACAAAAATATAAAACACATAAAAGCAAAACACAAAACTAAAAAATCTTTCAAAATCCAAAATATTCTTCTCGACATGTCTTTCAGTATCGATAATATGGACGTGCCTAGAAATGTCGCTCAATAACGACACGGGTGTGTACATAAAGCTCGAATGAAAGTTGTAAATATTTTTCAAAACATGTCATTTCTTCTTTTAATAAAGGAAATTGTCTATTTTGGACAAATATTTCCAAACAACGGGTAGAGCAATCTATCACGGGTTGAGCTTGTCACAAAACATTCAACGTTTTGAGCTCAACACAATGGCTTGTAATCACTTTCAGATTGCAACCCGGAACTATATTCACGGGGGAGTGTACGATTTCGTGCTCTTACCCTCAGCAAAAGAAGAGAAATCTTCTTACACTTGAGTGGATTCGTCAAGACATTCAAAGTCTATGAACTCAAGTTTATGCTTAAGAAAAACCTCTTCGACAAAAAGAAATAGGATTTTTCAAAAAGCGTTGAACACAATTTTTTTCAAGAATTTCTCAATGATTATTCAAAATCTTTCAAAAATTGTGTGTTCAACAACTCCCATCCTCAAAAAGCGAAATGTGGATCATATCCTCACAATGACAATTCAATTGGATCAATTTTTGAGGGGGAGCATTTTAACTTCATGCAAAAGATTAACACATCTTTCTCCCGGAGACTTCAAGACTATTTTTCAAAATATATTTTAATCAAATTTGGTATCTCTAATATCAAAACATTTTATATATTAGAGATAGGGGGAGAAAATGTGATTAAAATGTGATCTAATATAAGACTCAAGCACTTTAACTCTTACCTACATGTGCGAAACACTTTCGATTATCGATGCACATGTGAAGGGGGAGCATTTCTGAAACGACAAAACTAGCAAGGTGTTAAATGTTTTTTCAAACACTTTGTTAGAATTTAAAGTGGTTTTCATGGTTACGATCAAATACCCACAACATCTTTAATTCACGACGTTATTGGTGTCAAAAGGGTGGTTAGGTTTAAGTCCTATGATCCAACCAGAACCGGAGGGATCTTCCCAGGGACAATCCAATAGATTATTAGAAGTCCTTAGGAAAGATGGAGTAGAATGTGAACGTAGCTGAATGCCGACTAAGTACTGATGCTAGCACTGGAACAATCACAACAAGGTGCTAGTAATGATGTCTTGGTAAGCATTGAAGGGGTTGAAGAATGAAAAAGAAATGTAAGGATAAAGGGTGTAAAGAAAGAAGCCCTCCATACAACTTAGGCAGAAACCGGGTCAACTCATCATGAAGACAAACTCATCATGGACCCAGTGATGTGAAGCACAACCCTTTCCTAGCTACTCAGGCTTCTCTCAAAAGAAGTTTGTTTTATTGTCACGGAGATCAACACGACTTCTATTGACTTTCTCACTCCGAGATTGTTGATATTGAATAGGTGGCATCTGCTCCAGCCTCCGACCACTAAAAGTGCACAAATCGAGTCTAGAGCCAAGAGATCAATCAAATCTCGTTAGGACACACGGATGAAGATCAAGAGAGTCCTACGCTATATCCTTGTGATATTGCTAGAACACTCAGAGTGATACTACTTAGTATTCACAATGATGAGTGGAAATCCTTCCAGTGTTAACATCAAACAGCACTGCGGTAGGTCATATGCAAGATTCTTTATGAATTGAACATGTGCAAAACTGAAAAGCAACAGTGGTTTGATTCTGAATTGATTCAAACTCGTTTCAGGTTTCTACGCAATATCTTTATGGTCTTGCTAGAACATTCAGAGTGATATTCATTAATATTCACAGTGACGAATGGAAATCCTTCTAGCGTCAACCTCAAACAGCGCTACGGTAGGTGACTTGTGAGATTCTAATGAATCAAACTTGTGTCAACTGGAAAGCAACAATGGTAAGATTCGTTAAGAATCAAACTTGTTCCAGGAATTTGAATTGACGACTTTAATCAAGCGGATATCAATCCAATTGATTCACTCTTTATGTTCGCAGTCTTGCTTTGAGACGGTCGAGTAAAGAGAACGGCTAGTACTGCCGCGAAACCCTGTCAAGGAGATTCTTAATTGAATCTACCTGATCACAGGTACGATATTTAATATCGTATAACGGTCTTCACCGACCGGAGGTAAAATGCTACCGATTTAGGACGAATGTCAAAGCCATTCAGTCCGTGTCCATGTTTTGTCTCGAGAAGGTGGCGTCACGGTGTACTCAGCAAAGTCAGATATACACAACCACATATTCATGCCCCAAAGACTTATCCAACAATTGATAGTGTGAGCATGTGGATAAAGACACAAGATTACAAGATGGCAAAGACAAGTCAAGAATGATTTAAAGATCTCAAGACTTAAAGACAAAGTCGAAAGACAACGACAAAGGCTCAAAGATCACAGCATGAAGGAACAAAACTACTGTTACACGTTCAAGACTCATTTATGACGAAATTCATAAATCTCCATTGGAATCCAAATATCAAAGAGGAATGACCTCACATTGGGGGAGATTGTTAGCCTCAAAATATTGAGTCAAACAATAATGTTCGGTCATAGGTTTCTATTGTATTATTTATTAGAACGTTGTAATAAGTAGTTATTTAGTCGTGATTCACGGGCTTGGATTTAAACTAATTAAAGTCCAAAATACAAGCCCGGCCCAATATATAGTCCATTAAAGCCCGCATGTGGGTGGACTATATATACTACCCTCCTAGCATGTTAGGAGGGTGGATGGTCATTTGTAATTTCTCACTTCTTAATCTAATCTCACCAAGTTCACACACTTCTCTCTCTTTTCTCTCTCTAGTTTCTCTCTCTAAAATTCATCTCATTTCTACCTTTCTTTCTTAATAATTCGTCTTATATCATTCATATATTAGGGACAACACTAATGATAGTTGTAGTTATGTAGTCTTTTGTGAATGATAAGTTATTTTAAATTAATTGTAGTCGGAACATAAATATTTGATGGTTTCTTTTCATTATATGAAATCTGTTTTTACATGCTTCTTTATTTAAGCAATTTACAATTTTGTTTTACATATTTACTGTTGATGTTGTGTGTTAAATATGATCTAGAAAACATATATGCTTGAGTCAATACGAAACATACATATTTCATCATGACTCATATATGAGTCATACATTTTTATTCATATGTATAAGTGTTTTGAACACTTGTACTTGTTTGTGAGTCACGATGACTCATATATGAGTCATGATGACTCATACATGAGTCATGATTACTCATACATGAGTCACGTGATATACATTCAATAATTTTCATTTTTACAATTATATAGTCATATGAGTCATCTGTTACATAATCATATGAGTCACTGACTCATGTATGAGTCAGACTGACTCATGTATGAGTCAGACTGACTCATGTATGAGTCAGACTGACTCATGTATGAGTCAGACTGACTCATGTATGAGTCACACTGACTCATGTATGAGTCACACTAATCATGTATGAGTCATGTGTTAAAAAAGGTAGGTAGTTTATGAAACTTCCAAGCATGTCCCAATGTCCATATTAGCTTTTGTTGTCACTAATGCACACTCCTGGAAACACACGGTAACAACTCATTTCTAAAAATCGACAATATATTTCAACATTCATAACACTTTCGAATGTCAGATGATTAACACTCCTTCTGTGTAGAAGCAAAAAACTTGTTAATACACATAGTAACGACTTATTTTCTAAGCCTCATGAATAGTACTCGTGTCCTAGCTGATGATGAGCATCCCCTTGAGTAATTGTTTGATGACAACCCATGTAGGATGTTTGTTGCAAATAGACATCTTTATTATTACTCTGAAGTTTCCGAAAATTCGAAATTGCAGCTCCATCAAGTCCCCGATAGAGTCAACAATAATCAAGCTTCTACAATAGATGAAACAAACAATCTTTGATTTCATATATTACAATACCAAAAAAAGTTTGTGATAAACAATCTAAATGTTTGTCAGCCAATTGTAGTTAGGAAATTGATAGTAAGTAGCGACTATCATAGCAATCACATTCTTTTTCAATACTATTTAATAATTACACATGATTGTGGATCAGTGATAGATAGTATACAATAGTTACAAACTAGGCTTTGGTTACTATTAGCATCTGTTACACAATCAGATAAAACTACAGTTCAGGAATTGATATTTTATATATGGCTCATGTATGAGTCACAGTGACTCATACATGAGTCACTGTGACTCATACATGAGTCACCAACTAAATCTGGCATAAAACTATGATTTTGTTACAAAGATATTACCTACATTGACAACTACATTTTCAGAAACATCGACATCGGCAACTACATCTTCATTAACATCGCCATCAATCTGAATCATATATGAGTCATAGTTACTCACACATGAGTCACTTTGACTCATATATGAGTCACCATGATTTTGTTACAAATGAAGCTATATTATTACCCGCATAACAAAAAAGACTTACATATGTATAGTTTCATATATGAGTCACCGTGACTCATATATGAGTCATCGTGACTCATATATGAGTCACAACGACTTATATATGAGTCACAGCAACTCATATATGAGTCACCATGACACATATATGAGTCACGTTGACTCATGTATGAGTCACAACGACTCATAATCACAGTTCAGTAATTATAAGTCTTACTTCTGTAATCTGTTTATCATCTACAAAAATCGACCATACTTCAATAAAAATGCTCATTCATAAATTAGAACTTGTTGAATCACATGTAAATTTTATTATGTCATTTCATCAAACACATGGTGTGCATCAAATATCATAATATGTGATTTACCTATATTATTACCTGGAAATGGTGGACATGTTGCGAAAGTCATCGGAGAAGTGGGTTTGTTGTGGAAGTCACCAGAAAATGGTGGTTTGGTGTGCATCTCGCCGGAAAATGGTTGTTTGGTGTGGGTGTTGCGTGAAGAAGGTGGGTTTGTTGTGGTGTTCTCGGGAATAAGGTGTGTTTGTGGTGGTGGTGGCCGGAAAAAGGTGGGATATGGGTTTGTTGTGGTGGTCGTCAATGAGGGGTTGTGCAGTGGATCCTGGTCTATATATTTTAATTGTATGTGTGTGTGAAAAATAGGGAGGTTTAGTTGGGAGATTGGTTTAATCACAACCCTTGGATGAATGTAAGATGGATGGTATAGATTGATCTATCAAGACTATGATAAATATGGGGGTATGGGGGATCTCTTCCCTGTTTTAATATGGATCACACATATTTTTTTCATTGAGATTTTTTGAATAATAACTTTTATTTTAAATAATATATTAAGTTTTAAATATTTATTATTTTTCTCTCTCACGTCATTTAATAAATCATACATTAAATCTAAATTACCAACTTTGTTTTTGATGCCCACTCAAAACTTCTTAAATGCTCGTTTTTTTTAAATGCACGTTGGTTGACTCTCGTATATTTAGGAGTTGCATGCAGACAGTCCGCTTGGGTACTAGTACTACTCAAAACTTTCAAAGCGGATGTTGAATCTCTTTGATGTATGCAAAATGATGTTTGTTCTACTTCTACTCTAAAAAATTTATAAACATGAGTCGAGTTATTTTGTATACTAGACGAGTACCCGCGCATAACGACGGTAATTGGCTAGCGCAGATAATTGACGATGTGAAATGTTGTGGTAAAATCAAATCGTAAGCGCAAAATATTGTAACATGTGATAACTGAATTCTAGGTAAAACACTCAAGACATTAGTTTGCGATTATTAGGCTAGTTATGCTCGAGAAGACACTTGTTGCACTTCAAGAACCGGAAAAAGTCCTAATGGACATGAGACGATTGAATGTTAGTGCTACACACGTCTATCTCCGTTAATGTTAACATTGTGTTGGAGACGAAAATAAAAAGACTCATTTAGATGGTAATTGAAATTGCATTTCCGATTCACCTTCACTTTTACTAATTTCATATTTAGGCAGATTAATTTGAAATTACATATATATATATATAATGGTTTGTATGCGCTTTAAAAGTGTTTAGATTAGATTATCACATGTGATATTGTCAACAAGTATGCTCAAGTATGCCATATGGGTGAGTTTGTGTGTTCAATTTCTCATGAAGTTTAATCAAATGACACTAAAGGTAAGGATAGTAATTTCATTTCTAAGTTAAAAATTAGTGTAATTATACATCACTTTTTAATTATTTGGTTATATATGTTAATCAAGAAAGCACTCAATACTTTTTTTAATTAAATATGTATTGCACTCGTAATGATTTTTTTGAATATTTGACGACTATAAAAAAGTAATTTGACCTACCGACGAATTTAGAAAAAACAAAAATGGGCTACTCATAACCGTTCTGGTTTCGACAATTGTGAACATTGCTACCCTGCATAACATAACATAACTCACTACCTGCAAATCCAAATAATATAAATAATACTAAGCTACACACCAATCATAAATACTAAATTCGGTAAGCTTGACTCATTTTATTCAGTTAAAGTTTATTGATGCAAAAGTTGGGGTAGACCGAGCTTAACCCAAATTAGGCTTTGTGGACTCCGGCTCTCGCACCAAGTGAAACTTGCTTTAGGACCCTGCGTGTTGATCCCTTTGATTGGATCTATATTATGTTAAGAACTAGTATAGTAGTTTGTATTCAAACTAAAACACTTTGAGAACTCTTACACAGACTAAATAAGTTATTCGGAATCTAACTTATAAAGCACAGAAGAACATAATTACTTTTAACTATTCGATTCTCTTATTAATCGACTTGAATGAGGTACATAAATGAAATTGTACCTATGTTCCTTTTATATAGTAAGAAACCCTAGAAACCCTAGAAACCTTAGAATATTCTATAAAGATAACTATATCAATGACGATATATTATCAATATTCTAACTATTTAAGTATATCACATAAGATATACTCTAACTATAACTATGACATATCTTATACAAAGATATATTCATCCTAATCAATATAGCAGTACTTAGTATATAAGTAGCAGTACTTACTATGTACCGCGTTAACACTAACGGTACTTGCATAATACTAACAGTACTTAAATTACACTGACAGTACTTGACACTTAACAAATAATTCCCAATAATCCTCCCCTAAACAAGAATGATAACTTGTTGTCTTCTTGTTTCTCTTGTACTGGATGTATTTAAAATACATGTCTTCAGTCTTTCCTTCATCCTTGGATTGAACTTGGTAATTTGTATTTGTATCCAACTGAATGTAGCCAAACACTTCAATGTAGATCTTCTTCTGATAAGATAATCTTCAAACATCATGAATATTATCTTTTTCTTCAAACTATGATTCTTGTGTCTTGTAAACATTCATTTATCTTTGCAACATCAGTAATTGTCTTCTTGAGTTAAATCTATGAACTCTGAATCATGAACTTTAGTCTTGATTTGATGAGACAAAACCTTCTAAGTATTTTTCTTCTTTGAATACTTCTTTGCTTGCAATCTTCATACCTGAAATAAAACAGTTAACAACAAAAACCAATCTGTATTGGCTTCATTATTTTTAGCAAATCACCAGCTATCAACGGATTTGATAAATTCTTTACCAGTTAGCCGTACACTCTGGAATAGCCAATACTTTATTCATAAAGAATAAGGTGTACTGATAACCTTACAATTTTTGGTAAATTGTCAACCATCAACGGATTTCATGAATTCTTAACCTATTACCGTTTGTCTAGGACTAGCCAACACTTTGTCTCGAAACAAGGTGAGTTAGAACCATATAATTTTTAGCAAACTATCAGCTTTCAACGGATTTGAGAAGTCTTTATCACAAACCGTTTGCTTATGGACTAGCCAGTTCTTATGTGTGTTAGACATGGTGAAATGAGAACCATTTGTGAAGTGTGACTAAAAGCTAAACACTTGAGGCTCTTTCTCAGCTTCTTACTCATCTTTCAAATCCTTTATTTGTTGTTTAACCATTCTAATCAACTCCACAGCATCAACATCTTCTTCTATAACTTCCAATTGTTGTTCCAACATTCTTTCCAATAATCTTCTTTTGAATGGGTTCTCTTGCAGCATATAGTATGTAACATCATCTATATCCAAATATGTAATCCACATGACCTATAATATATCCAGTAACTAAGAACCTGATTCTCTAATACCTTCAACATTTCTTGATCACAGTTGTGTGGCTCATACATAAAGAGAAATTCCCTATATAATAGTGATACTTTAGTTTTACCTACACTTCCTTCTTGAACTAACCTAAAAAGATCCTGAATATCTTGTCTGTCAAGAATGTGAAGAATATCCTCCAAAAGTTTGAATATCCTTGTTGTGCCATCAGTTCTTTGAATTCCATGAACTTCAAGTCCTTGAGACATAGATTAAATCCATTTAGCAATAGATGATCTCTTTCCAAAAATCTCTGTATCAATACATTGATCTTCAAATTTTACAATCTTCAAGTACTTTTTCAACATCTCATCATCATCACTATCTTCTGTTGTTGATTTAGCCCTATTGGCTTTCTTCTTTGTCTTTGTTGACCTTTTTCTTTTAACACCCTTGGAGGTTCCCTCAAGTTCAGTTGAACCCTCTTCCAAGTTTGTATGTGCCGTCTCTTCAGTATGTACTGTTTACTGTGTATGTACTGCTTGTACATTTTCAGTCTGAGCAATATCTTGAGTTTCATCTCCTTCATTCATTCTTTGATCAGTCTCTTCCTCCCTTGAACTTACCTTCTCCTTTCTATTCTTCCTCACATAAGTGGTCTTGATAGGTGGAGATGTATTTGTAGGTTCAGCAGTACTTGGGAGTACTTCCAAATGGCCTTTGTTGTTCCATATGTCTTCTATGCCTTTCAACAGCTATTCTATCTGCTTCAGATCCAATCTCAACAAAATTCAATTCAGTTCTCTTATTTTGTTCATACAAAGTCCTGATTTTTTCAAAAAATTTCTTGACCAGCTGAATATGAGTAAAACCCTTAACTCTCTTGAGAAAATTCATCATTTGATTCCTAATCTGCATAGTAGTTAGAGGCTTTATGTTGTTTACCTTTTTGACAGGCATCACATGTGAAATCATTTTGAAAAGATTTGTTAAGTAAACCTCTAACCAAATTCCTATTCACTAATCTGTTAAGTTTCTTGAAATTCACATGACCTAACCTTCTATGCCATAAATTAGACTCATCAAAAGAAGCCTTAGCTAGAAAAAATGTAATACTACCTGTTGGAGTAATAGTATGAAGATTAAAGGTGTACATATTTTCTTGCCTGGTTACTTTTAGCAGTACTTGAGATTCCTTAGGCATCTCAAAGTCTTTAGACAACACCAAGCAGTCTTTGTCTGTGAACAACACCTTGTTCTTCTTATCACACATTTGTGATACAAAAAAGAGATTGTATTCATTCAATTCTTTTACAAAGAACACATCTTCAAATTCCAACTTCCCTGTGTTGATTTTCCCTTTGCCAGTGATTCTACCTTTCCTACCTCCAAAGGCTACTGGTCCTCATCTGAATTCTTCAAATTCAGCAAGAAAATCTTTGTTTCCTATCATGTGTCTTGAGCATCCACTATCTATTATACCTTTGTCCTTTAATTCATCAATTAGATGCCCCTACACACAAATAAAACTCGTTAGTTTTTAATAGGGACCCAAGCCACATTTGGATCGGATCTTGTGGGACCTACATACTTAAGAGTCTGTTCTGAAGCATTACCAGTAATGCTACTTTTGCTCTTATACTTCATGGTTTCAGTTATGTAGTCAAAGACAATGGTGACTCTATGTACTCGGACTTCTTTTCCTTAAGTACCGCTTTAGCAGTACTTGCTTTAACACATGATTTTTCTCTTTTAGGAACCCACATTTTCACTGGTTTGTTATTATCCTTACTTCTAGATGTTTTAGCTTTTTCAATAACATTTTTAGAAGTCTTAGAGAACTTTGGTTTGACAGACCTTAAACCAACAGTACTTAAGTTTGGTCTAGCAGTACTTACAGGTCTAGACTTGCCGGTACATGGTTTACCAGACTTCAAAGGTACTAGGCCTTGTTTCATAAGTACTGCTCTAGGAACAAAACTTTTGGCAGAGTTATTTTTAATCTGTTTGGCTACCCTTGAGTGATCAAACTTAGGTTTGTCATTCTTAAGTTTCTGATTCCTATTAACCTGTGCATTTTTCCCATTACTACTTTTCATGACCCTTTGTGCAGCCTTTTGCTTCACAATTTTATCTTCATATAAAGTACAATCTTTGATAAAATGACTTAGACTACCACAAACATAACATCCTTTTCTTCTTAAAGAAGACCCAAAAGGTTGTTGTGACTTAACTTTCTCAAAACCTAGCCCACCCTTTTTGGTTTTATTATGTTTTACATTGTTTTCCAATGTCTTGCTAGGAGTTTTTACCTGCTTGGGAGCAGAACTAGTCTTAGATTCTTCAGAAAAAAGTTGTTCATTAAAGGTGGATAAACAATGTTTTTGGTCACAACAGTCTTTTCTTGGGACAAAGTACTAGAGTTTGAGGTATTTTTAACCTTTGGTTCTTCTAACTCTATACTTTTTTCATTACTAGGGGCATAAAAATTCTTGATAGTGGTGGAGGAACTGCCTTTATTCCTTCAGCATATCTATCATTCTCATGTGTATTATCTAACTCACTAGAACTATCAAAAATCCCTTTTGATAAGTCCTTGTCAGTTAAAGTTATCCCAGGTTGTTCCTCGATATATCCTAGGCCTGATTTATCATAATACCCCATTTGTGAATTAATCAATTTTCCCAATCCTTTACAGGATTTTTGCTAATGATTAATCACTTCCCTTTCATTATAAAGACTGGTTTTTAAAGCTTCATTTTCTATTGACACTTTTAAAAGTTGTCTTTTAAAAGCTTTTATTTCCACATCTTTTTCCCTCATTTGAAGAGTTAACATTCTTATTTTCTCTTCATAGTTTTGTTGAGCCTTTTTATACAAAACTATATTTTCTTCTAGTTTAACAACACCCTGTTTAAAAGAATTTAATTCTATAGTGCATGTGTTAACCTTTTGATACCGTTCCTCTAGTTCTACTTTTAAGCTATTAAATTTAAGAACACAGTCTTTAAAACAAGGATGTACATTAGTATCTTCATGTGAGAGAGCCATTAAACCAAGCTCTTCTTCTTCATCATCTTTAGCCTAATTCACCACTCCATCTACAGTGACCAATGCTTTAGTTCCTTTAGGACTTCTGCTGTTTCCTTTTAGAAAGCTTTCAGTTATTCTTGGACTGGTTCTATAGCTGTGCTTGGACTTCTGACTGCTACTCTCAACTTTGTCTCTAGAGCATTCTCTTGAAAAGTGACCATTCCTTTCACAGTTATAGAATTCAACTTTAGACTTGTCATATCCTAATGACTCATTAGCATCAACACTCATCTTTCTTCCAGTCTTCTTGAAGAACCTATTAGATCTTATTGACACCATAGCACCTTGCCATTTAAGATCCATCTCTTCAACATCAGCATCATCCATTTGGAACAAGTCATTGAGTGTTAATTTTGGCCTGTTGTCTTGTCCAGCAAAGAATGAGAAGGCATCATTGTCACTAAACAATGGTGAAGACCTTCCATATGGATTTTGAGAGACTATGGGGCTGCCTTCAATACTTTGTGGGTAAGTACTGCTTGTAAGTCCTCCAGCGGTATTTGTGAAGTATGTACCGCTGCTTGATCCACTAGCGGTATTATGAAAATAAGTACCACTGTTTCCATCTGACACAAAAGCCAAGTTAGACTTTGTAGTAGTCGCTGCCTTAGTCACTTTAGTGCCTTTCACATCCATCTCGTATGCTCTAAGATTGTTGTAGAGATGATCAAAAGGAATTGTTTCCAGATCATCTCTTGTGATGAAGTGCATAGACATTGCTTTCCACTCTTGTGGAACACTTCTTAAGAAGTTTAGATTAGCTTCTTCATTAGGAATTATTGTCCATAAACTGCCAATTGAATAAGCAGCTTACTGAACCTACCATAGCCACCATGTATTCTCTCTATACTGGAAATTGAGAAGTTATCCAACTCTTGCTTAAGAACAATCTTCTTTATCTTTTTAGATTTGTCATTACCTCCAAATCTAAGTTTTATAGCATCCTACATAGCTTTAGCATCCTTATAATGATGAAAGCTTGGTAAGATGTCTTCTGAAAGAGCCATAGCCAAAGCAGTTCTGTCTTTTCTCTCTCTGATCTCTGCTTGTACCTTCTCAGCAGGTAGAGCATAGCATGTACCGTCTGGCAACCAGTGTAGCTTCTTAGGTGTGTTCCCATTCTTGATAACTTGCCACACAGTGTGATCTGTGTGATTCAAGTAATGTTCCATCTACATAGCCCATGTCACATAAATGTCACCTTTGAGAACTGGGAATTTAACAGCAGATAGAGTATGAGAAGGTGTTGTGGTTGTAGAGGTAGCTACAACATTCACGGCTTGAACACCTTGTACTGGTGCAGGATGCATAACTTGTGGTTGTACCTTTGGTATAGGATCAGGGTTCTGAACATCATCTAAGTGAGCATCATCACCTTCTTGTTGAGACATTGTGTTTTGGTGTGAGTGGAGTGTTTGGGGTTGTGTTCTTCTTTTTCAGAGTTTCTCAACAAGCTCTGATTTCCACTTGTTGATCCCTTTGATTGGATCTATATTCTGTTAAGAACTAGTATAGTAGTTTGTAATCAAACTAAAACACTTTAAGAACGCTTACTCAAACTAAATAAGTTATGCGGAATCTAACTTATAAAGCACAGAAGAACAGAATTACTTTTAACTCTTCGATTCTATTATTAATCGACTTGAATGAGGTACATAAATGACATTGTACCTATGTTCCATTTATAGAGTAAGGAACCCTAGAAACCTTAGAATATTCTATAAAGATAACTATATCACAGACGTTATATTATCAATATTCTAACTATTTAAGTATATCACATAAGATATACTCTAACTATAACTATGACATATCTTATACAAAGATATATCCGTCCTAATCAATAAAGTAGTACTTACTATGTACCGCGTTAACACTAACGGTACTTGCATAATACTAACAGTACTTATATTACACTAACGGTACTTGACACTTAACAAATAGTTCCCAACACTACGCACTAAACAGACACCGTTAGGTTTACCGTGGGTTTGTGACCCACGATTAGACTCCAACGTGAGAGTAAGTAATCAGTTTGAGTATATTAGTGTTTAGGGTATTGTGTGTATCGTACCTTTGTGGAACTAAAGGGATTCCTTTTATACTCGAGAGAATCCAGGCTGGGCTCCCTTTTCTTGCGGTCTAAGGAAGAAATAATGACTCGAAATAGCTTGATCTTCATTATCTAACTAAGGAAAGTGTATCCCTTTTCCTTAGGCGAATATAACTATAATATAAGTTATATTCGCTCTGATCCTGTCGCACTGCGACGAGGACTTGGCTAAGTAATCAACCTCTTGTGCGACAGCTGTTTACCGGGTTTTATGGGCTATGTGTGAGGAAACCTTGGTTTCCGGATCTTTTAAGCTTCTAGGAATGCACCATGTTCATATGATTATACAATCAAAGCGGAATTAGAACACGACACATTAACAAGGTGTTTAGGGCACAATAACATGAATTAAAACAAAAGGGTTGCTTATTATATTAATAATAAACAACCACTAGACGTGTATACATTGAATCCCACGTTTAGTGCACACACGCTTTTAGGTTTACATTGTGAATGAATTGATGAATAAAACCTAAGACCCTTGGTTCCTTTTATAGTGTAAGGATTAGGGTTTACAAGAGATAAAAACAAATAAACAAGTAAATCATCTATTTAGATAAACATATACAGAATATATCCTGTATATATATCCAAATAGAATCTTCTAAAAGCTTCTTGTCTACGTTTCTGTCAATGCTTGAATTGCATGTGATAATGCTTGGATTGCTCTTGACAATGCTTGCTTCCATCAACGCCTAATTTGTTCTTGACAACTGTCACACCCCACCATGGCGGAATATGGGGCGCGACGTATGGATATCATCACAACAACAGCGTGTCTATAGAGAGAACTAAATGAAATTGAAATATCATAAATGGCGACACAAATGTCGTGACAATATCTCAACAATGCATGTGTCTAGGTAAGTAGGTAACATGCCTACCTCTTACCAAATACATACAAATGAACAAACATCAAACATATAGGTACCATAAAGTTCACTTAATCAAAACACAAAATAAAATCTAAGAAGAAAGGGAATCCTCCTAATGCAATCCTAGTAGCCTCTATACTCTAGCCACTTCTAACATCATCTTGCACAACTACCTCACCTGAAAATGACACTAAAATCTGTCAACATAAAGTTGGTGAGAACATAGGTTTAAGTTATCTATAACATCATAAGAAACCTTGACATCCGCTGTAAATAAGTTGAAGAAAACAATTTATAGTAATGGACCATAATGTGACAATCATGTTACATGCATCCACAACAAAACTTAAACCAAGTATCGATCACATCTACAATTCTCAAAGCACACTATAACAATAAAGAAGTATCCCATCACACACACCACACTATCCAGATCTTTCCCACACCACCTGTGGAAGATGAACTATATCCCTGTCGAGATATCTTGCCTCCGAAGAGACGATGCACAAGTACTCAGGACGGATCGTGCCCCCCGAACCAAGAACTCAGGACGGATCGTGCCCCACGCTCCACACACATCACAACTGGTCCCATAGACGCCCATACATCTATGTACCAAACCCAATCATAACACAATCAAGATTCACATATCATAACACATATCAAAGCACAGATGAGAACACATAAGCACACAAGTCACACAATTGCACATTTATGTCCACACATTTTAAAACATAGTACTAAATCATTTTAAGAACATTAGAAGTGTCATCTCCATCCCATACTGGAAAAAAAAATTTAAAAACTCAATGAAAATGGGACTATGAACTCACCTGATTACTTCTCCAAAGTCCTTGCTCTAGCAACAAGCTAACAAACCAAAAACACACAATCAATACATGAACCAATCACTAAGATGGCTCATCAACCTATGATGGACATATAGCCTATTCCCATACAAATACCTCATTGATAAGCTCTAATCACCCCATTACCCTTCCTTAACAAGTCCTTAACTTGGTTAAGTTTAATAACTATCCCGTTCATATTTTACACAAAACAGTCCTAGTTTTTAGGTCTCAAAACTATAAGTCAAACGTCCACTTAAACATACCCATAGTTTATGTAAAAGGAATATTCATACTTTTACATATGTTAGCTAAAACCTCTCACTTGCCCTAACCTTAAAGCTACCGTTAAGGCCCCAATATATGTATATATATTGGTACCTATCCAGAATTCACTGATTTTAAACGTATGAAAAGTTTGTTACCATTAGAGGGTCTTACCCTAAACCACAATCTTATCCCAAGTTCAGATACTTACTTTAATATATAAACCATCTCTCATGTTCATTAGAAGATCCCAATAAAACCCTAAGTACCCCAAACAACCCAAAACTTAAAAAGAAAACATGCTGAATTCAAAACTGTTTTGACCTCCGACTGTTGTAACCTGTTTTTGACCCTCTTCCCGGCCTCCAATTTAGTTTTCGTTTCTTGCATTGGAAAGGCACTTCAAATACCTTTCTAGGGGTACTTGTATCGCATCTTGAATGTTCCTAGAACTCCTGATATGATCAAAACAATTGACTCAAAATTCTGCTCAGTTTTTAAAAACAGGTTTAACAAAATCAACCTCACTAATTAACCCTAATCCCTCTAATTACAAGCCCTAATTTATATAATCATTATGAACTCATTATTATAACATTATTTACTGTTTTTATATAAACCCTAACCCTTAATCCATCATAAGAATGATTAATTAAACATAAAAACAATTTAATTAAAAAGAGTTTGAAGATTTTACCTTATATTTTTTGGAAAACAAGATTTTTGATGAAGAATCCTAATTTTCTCCATGTATGTCGACCCATACTTGATATCCAGGGATTTTATGAAGTGTTTTGATAAAAATAAGGCTTTCAATACTTTCTTAACAAGTCCTTGGCCCATATACAAAAGCCCAGTTCCCTTTTTCCCTTTTTTCCCCTTTTCTTTTTTTTTCACATAACCGACCTATACCCATTTAATTTCGTTTTTTTTCCTTTTATTATTAATAATTATATTAATAATATTACATTAGTTTTCCTTAATTTATTTCAGCTCCTAAAGCCTCCAAAACCTCAAAACCGTAAAACTAGTCAAATTTACGCGTTTTACCGTAAAAGACGTAAAATATACACTTTTATAAAAAATCTAAAATTTTGAAATAAACTTTATAACTAAGTCCTAAATGACTTAAAACCATCCCGAAAAATATTTATATGGATAATTACCTCACCCGAGACCTCTAAATGCTAAACCGTAAATCCTAAAAAAATACTATTACTATAATACTTATACGTATACGTAAACACCACAATATCACCATTTTCATTTCAGAGTCACCACTTGTGAGCTCATGAACATGAAATAACCATTTCTCGATTTACTTATGAGTACTCTATACTCATAAACGATAACCACACCAACCTCGTTCACACAAAATAAACACGTAAACACACAATTCAAGTAAGCACACATAAAATAACCTAAAAGTAAGACCAAGTGACAAACCCAAAACCATGGTTGTCACATCACTCCCTCCTAATAGAAATCTCGTCCCGAGATTCACTCCCAAACTCAAACTTATTCTCAGCAAACCAACGAGGATGCATATCCCTGATAAAACCTTCACGTTCAAACATGAACTCAGTTTACACGAAAATAATCTCAACCAACAACACATGAGCCTCAACCGTCCGCGAGGAAACTTATCAAAACCATAAAGCTATGTAATCAACCTAACTAAATCTCTCAACTCATCAAACAAGAACTGTCTTGAAACCAAGTTAGGAGCCATAACATAACTCGACGGGTTTAAAACTGTCACCCCGATTTCAGTCTTACTCATAAATACCATAAATCAAAACTCATCAAATATAACCACGTATTCTAAAGTCTAAAGAACTCTCAAATTCCATCCCAACTCATCTCTATGTTAACCCTCCAAGTGTTTATTACTCCAAAATACCCAAAACACGAGTTTAAACCATGTTGTCCGAAAATTAACCTTGAACTTGACACTTGTACAATTAATTCGACCAAGCTACTGACTTCCAATTACCAAACTTTCTGAATATTTGAAAATTACGTTCCGAGTACAAAATTTTAGGCTTTTGAATCACTAAAAAAGCTTTAAAAACGAATAAGTTATGACCAGCGACAATTTCTGACATTTTGGCGACGAATTTTGACAATTTAGCGATAGTTTCTGCCTACTCTGATTTATACCAAAAAAAACGATTTTAAACCCCAAAAAACCCGTTATTAATTACAAAATTTAAGGTCTAATTTATTTTAATTCAATAAAGTTAAAACTCTCACCCATCATATGATTAATTACTTGATATAAACATATTTAATTAAATAAGAACAATATTTTAACTAAAGAACAACAACTTTAGGTGATCAAAACCAAAATATTTTAAAAATAAATAAGCCATGCTTATATGTTAATGAATTTATATTTCACGTTATTTCAAACACGTTTTCGACACTTTACTCTCATTTTATCGACTACCAACAACTATCTTTTTACTATTTGCAAGTTCCATTTTTTACCATGTAAGACTCAAAACAAAAGATATCGTTATTCCAAAATAAATCTCCACCCTCTCAATAGCTTCTTCACCAAAAGTACCGTATAAACAAACACGTGAAATGAGGACTCGATAAATACGCTACTACAGAAGTTGAACATCCCAAAGAGAAAAGAGCTAGAAAACCATCCTAAGAATACAACCGATAAGTAGAAGGGATATATACATATATATAGGCATACACGTACATACACTCAAGTCCATCCAACATATACTATACAAGCATGTATTAACCCTCTTTCATGCAACCATACTTAGGAATCCATTGATGTCGTGGTACTTGTATAACTATGTTGGCCACCATACTTATACCAGTCCCCTTTCACTAATGCACTCCCTCCTATGATGACACTTATAAGAATTAATACTACACATAACACATCAGTCTACCAACTCAAATAAGGACATAGATCCTACAACTCATTAAGCACATAACCACAACATAAAATAAGATCCAAAATCCCATGTATTAAAATAACATAGTCAATGCATGAAACAAATAAACTCATAGTCCAGCTGAACCAGCGTAGACAAAATTCAAAATATATAAAGAACATGAAAACGTAATTAAACGAAATCTAACAATGACTAGCGTATACAACTATGGTTCAACCCGCACTAGTCAAAACTCGTAAAGAAAATAACATGTAGTTAAGTATGAACCATAGTAGTTTATAACCTAACAAATACTGCGAAAATAACATTCAAACACATCAATTACTATAAAATGCACACATACTCCTATGACGCCTATATGCAGGGACCCTTAAGCTATAGACTATGCTACGCGACTAGGCAACCTAATTCTCTATAACCATTGTCTCTGATACCATTCTGTCACACCCCACCATGGCGGAATATGGGGCGCGACGTATGGATATCATCACAACAACAGCGTGTCTATAGAGAGAACTAAATGAAATTGAAATATCATAAATGGCGACATAAATGTCGTGACAATATCTCAACAATGCATGTGTCTAGGTAAGTAGGTAAGAGGCCTACCTCTTACCAAATACATACAAATGAACAAACATCAAACATATAGGTACCATAAAGTTCACTTAATCAAAACACAAAATAAAATCTAAGAGGAAAGGGAATCCTCCTAATGCAATCCTAGCAACCTCTATACTCTAGCCACTTCTAACATTATCTTGCACAACTACCTCACCTAAAAATGACACTAAAATCTGTCAACATAAAGTTGGTGAGAACATAGGTTTAAGTTATCTAGAACATCATAAGAAACCTTAACATCCGCTGTAAATAATTTGAAGAAAACAATTTATAGTAATGGACCATAATGTGATAATCATGTTACATGCATCCACAACAAAACTTAAACCAAGTATCGATCACATCTACAATTCTCAAAGCACACTATAACAATAAATAAGTATCCCATAACACACACCACACTATCCGGATCTTTCCCACACCACCTGTGGAAGATGAACTATATCCCCGTCGAGATATCTTGCCTCCGAAGAGACGATGCACAAGTACGCAGGACGGATCGTGCCCCCGAACCAAGAACTCAGGACGGATCGTGCCCCACGCTCCACACACATCACAACTGGTCCCATAGACGCCCATACATCTATGTACCAATCCCAATCATAACACAATCAAGATTCACATATCATAACACATATCAAAGCACATATGAGAACACATAAGCACACAAGTCACACAATAGCATATTTATGTCCACACATTTTAAAACATGGTACTAAATCATTTTAAGAACATTAGAAGTGTCATCTCCATCCCATACTGGAAAAAAACATTTAAAAACTCAATGAAAACGGGACTATGAACTTACCTGATTGCTTCTCCAAAGTCCTTGCTCTAGCAACAAGCTAACAAACCAAAAACACGCAATCAATACATGAACCAATCACTAAGATGGCTCATCAACCTATGATGGACATATAGCCTATTCCCATACAAATACCTCATTGATAAGCTCTAATCACCCCATTACCCTTCCTTAACAAGTACTTAACTTGGTTAAGTTTAATAACTATCCCGTTCATATTTTACACAAAAACAGTCTCAGTTTTTAGGTCTCAAAACTATAAGTCAAACGTCCACTTAAACATACTCATGGTTTATGTAAAAGGAATATTCATACTTTTACATATGTTAGCTAAAACCTCTCACTTGCCCTAACCTTAAAGCTACTGTTAACGCCCCGATATATGTATATATATTGGTACCTATCTAGAATTCACTGATTTTAAACGTATGAAAAGTTTATTACCATTAGAGGGTCTTACCCTAAACCACAATCTTAGCCCAAATTCGGATAATTACTATAATATATAAACCATCTCTCATTTTCATTATAAGATCCCAATGAAACCCTAAGTACCCCAAACAACCCAAAACTTAAAAAGAAAACAGGCTGAATTCAAAACTGTTTTGACCTCCGACTGTTGTAACCTGTTTTTGACCCTCTTCCTGACCTCCAATTTAGTTCTCGTTTCTTGCATTGGAAAGGCACTTCAAATACCTTTCCAGGGGTACTTGGAACGCATCTTGAATGTTCCTAGAACTCCCGATATGATCAAAACAATTGACTCAAAATTCTGCCTAGTTTTTAAAAACGGGTTTAACAAAATCAACCTCACTAATTAACCCTAATCCCTCTAATTACAAGCCCTAATTTATATAATCATTATGAACTCATTATTATAACATTATTTTACTGTTTTTATATAAACCCTAACCCTTAATCCATCATAAGAATGATTAATTAAACATAAAAACAATTTAATTAAAAAGGGTTTGAAGATTTTACCTTATATATTTTGGAAAATAAGATTTTTGATGAAGAACCCTAATTTTCTCCATGGATGTCGACCCATACTTGATCTCCAGGGATTTTATGAAGTGTTTTGATAAAAATAAGGCTTTCTATACTTTCTTAACAAGTCCTTGGCCCATATACAAAAGCCCGGTTCCCTTTTTCCCTTTTTTCCCCTTTTCTTTTCTTTTTTTTTCACATAACCGACCTATACCCATTTAATTTCGTTTTTTTTCCATTTATTATTAATAATTATATTAATAATATTACATTAATTTTCCTTAATTTATTTCAGCTCCTAAAACCTCCAAAACCCTAAAACCGTAAAACTTGTCAAATTTACGCGTTTTACCGTAAAAGACGTAAAATATACACTTTTATAAAAAATCTCAAATTTTGAAATAAACTTTATAACTAAGTCCTAAATGACTTAAAACCATCCCGAAAAATATTCATATGGATAATTACCTCACCCGAGACCTCTAAATGCTAAACCGTAAATCCTAAAAAAATACTATTACTATAATACTTATACGTATACGTAAACACCACAATATCACCATTTTCATTTCAGAGTCACCACTTGTGAGCTCATGAACATGAAATAACCATTCCTCGGTTTACTTATGAGTACTCTATACTCATAAACGATAACCACACCAACCTCGTTCACACAAAATAAACACGTAAACACACAATTCAAGTAAGCACACATAAAATAACCTAAAAGTAAGACCAAGTGACAAACCCAAAACCACGGTTGTCACAACAACGCCTGGAATACTCTTGTCAACGCTTTAACAAATACCTTCATGTTTTCTTCGTTTTTGAGTTTCTGCCACATCAACTTTTTGACCCAACAATCTTCCCCTAGTTGATGGTGGCAAAACTCTATGTGTATCTCTTGTAAGTTGTACATGATCTTCAAATTGCTTCCCCTCAAGTGTAGCATGTATTTCATCCCCTTTTTGTCACATCAACAGGGAAGTAAACAATGTATGCAATGTTGAAGATTCTTCAAATGTAGCTCTATGTAATGATCTTGAAGAAAAATAAATAAAGTAATCTTGATCTAGAAGTAGAATAACCCAACCTTATGTTCCATGTCTTGTACTATGATGTGATGAAGTATGTTGCTGATACAAAAATCCTCATCCTTTGTGAGACACTGAGCACGATAATGTAACTCCTTCAAGTGATAAAAAATATGTGCATAGAGAACCATAAGAAAAATCACATATTCCTAGACCTTGTATCACTTCATCAGTAACCATGTAAGCATAAACAAGTTACCTTTAAAGTCAGTGGCTGGAAGTGCATGACTTTAAGATATGATAGAACACAAACTCGCGAAAATCTTCTTCAAACATCAAACTTACCATAAGAATTCTTCCCCTTAAGCTAACACCTCTTCATGACAAGTCAATATCTTCATATGTAAAAGCTGTAAGCGAATAACTCTTTCACAAGGCTATCCCGATTACATAATCCAATAGAATTCTTAATGAATTGTTGCTAACTTACTTAAAAATCATTAATCCCTTTCAAAAGTATCCGAGCCATAAATATCACCATGATATTCTGAATAAAAACGGAGATTCCATGTACCTTCGTGTGTAAATTCCTCCTTTTTGTGTGCTTAAAACGTACCAATTTTCTCAAACA
This sequence comes from Glebionis coronaria, assembly GCA_025667525.1. Taxonomy (NCBI): domain Eukaryota; kingdom Viridiplantae; phylum Streptophyta; class Magnoliopsida; order Asterales; family Asteraceae; genus Glebionis; species Glebionis coronaria. The sequence goes on from CM046878.1 coordinate 470,843,174, forward strand.
ACAGCTATCCTTGTGTTGTCCAATATCCTCTTTATCCAAGATCTTCATCCAATGTATTGTCCGATATCAGACAATACATGTCAGCGTTTGAATTCATATATCGGACAACACAGTCAACGCTGTCAGCGTTGACTTACTCTGTCAGCGTCAAAATACTTCCTGTCAGCGTCAATTTCACTTTTTTCAGTGTCTCTTACTGCTGACGTCATCAAGAGAAACAAATCACGTCCCATCATTCTTGTTTATATCAGCATATGATTTTGTTCCCATAAATCAAGTAGCCATATACGAATATACTAATCCACATAGTATAATATGTCATAAATCCTCACAAATAGGAAAAAGATCTTGTCAACAATCTCATAATCACGTTCAAAAAGAATTGAGCTGTAATCCCCCTAAAATAGAGTCTATATATAGCTGCTTCCTTATATCTCGTAATTACCAAAAATCAGGCACCATTAATGTAACAGACTTTGACTTTTGATATCTTCGAACCACAAGAATGTAACAGCGTTTTTGCTTTCCTAAGAATCATGCAAACTTACCCACGTGTTTTCTTGTTGACTTTCTGAAGATCAGTAGTATGCAAAGCAACCTGTTTCCTTGGACCAAATAAAAAGTCACGACCTGCTAATCTGCTATCACGAACCCTTGGGACCAGTTGCCATAAACATAAGCGAGCAAACCATATGATCATTAAAACTACTGATATGTTTTTAACAAAGACGAATCAAGGGTTTCACCTTAAACCCTAACATCACAGCCATGACAAATTATCTTCTTCCATTATACGATCATGCAGTCTTAGGGTTATAACTCATCAAACCCTGCTATTCCATTAACACCGAATCTAGGGTTCTTTAAGGACCTAATTTGAAGATCGAAACCCTAACCTAGGGTTTGTCAATCAACCTTAGATCGTGTATAATCATGTTACAACAGCCACAAACCTCAAACTTTCTGCTTTTCATGTTGATCTAGGGTTTGAGTAACCCTAGTTCATGATTTCATGTGAGTGAAGCAGAAACGTTCATACCTTAACCAGCAACCTTCGACCTTGAATAAATTCTTCATTAAGGCTCAGATCGAAAATCCCTTCGGTGAGATAAGTGCCAAGAATCTACAGATCAAAAATCACGAAGATCCAACAGTTAACGAAGGAGAGATCGTGTTTTGAATATGGTTGTTCACAGAAAACTGCATTCATCCTGCTGCTGACTTTGACGCTTAATAACTTTTTCCTGGGAATTAAACTTGACAATCCCTCCAGTGGATGTTTATATATATATGTATGTAGAACACACATATAAAATTTCGTGACGATCCAACGGTTCAATCAAAAGTTATGACCTTCTGAATACTGTTGCGCACACAAAAACGTCCAGAAAAACCCTAGACGGATTTTTCTTTTCTTCTCGATACACGAACACCTTGTTGGTCCTAGCATCACGAGCCACGAGGCTCTGATACCAATTGAGGAAACCTTGGTTTCCGGATCTTTTAAGCTACTAGGAATGCACCATGTTCATATGATTATACAATCAAAGCGGAATTAGAACACGACACATTAACAAGGTGTTTAGGGCACAATAACATGAATTAAAACAAAAGGGTTGCTTATTATATTAATAATAAACAACCACTAGACGTGTATACATTGAATCCTACGTCTAGTGCACACACGCTTTTAGGTTTACATTCTGAATGAATTGATGAATAAAACCTAAGACCCTTCGTTCCTTTTATAGTGTAAGGATTAGGGTTTACAAGAGATAAAAACAAATAAACAAGTAAATCTTCTATTTAGATAAACATATACAGAATATATCCTGTATATATATCTAAATAGAATCTTCTAAAAGCTTCTTGTCTACGTTTCTGTCAATGCTTGAATTGCATGTGACAATGCTTGGATTTCTCTTGACAATGCTTGCTTCCATCAGCGCCTAATTTGTTCTTGACAACGCCTGGAATACTCTTGTCAACGCTTAGACAAATACCTTCATGTTTTCTTCGTTTTTGAGTTTCTGCCACATCAACTTTTTGACCCAACAATATGCGCACATCGCGCAAGTATCCAATCCATTTCTGATGGATGCGGGTAGTACCCGTGAGTCGGACTATCCAGCCCGACTAGGGACTACTCGTCATCATGTCCCCCCAGTCTAGTGGTCGCAGGTCTAATCCGCGGCTACTAGACTATAATCAAACCTAAACAGTCGCATAGTCCAAGCATAAACTCAAATTTTAAATATTCCCGCCAAGAAGACAAACATCCCCCCTTTCACCTAACCTCCTTGGTACTCAAGAAAAGTGCTTGCCACGTCATAGTTACCCCTTCATATTCTAGCGTTAGATACAGCAAGTGGGGGACACGTGGCACACATCTGACCCTAAACAGTAAAACATAGGAAACCTATATATACCCATCACGCCTCCTTTTGACTGTTTACCATCTACAAACCTTCAAATCACCATTAACGCCTCTATCATTTACCATCATCACCAGATCCCTTATTAAGGTAATCTGCGCGACCACTATTTTGTATACACGGCACCATGGTGAAACAGCTAATCGACATCACGTCCATATTGACCATTGAGCAGATAGATGAATTTACCTATGAGTTCTACATACCCGACTACCTGCACCCAGAAGTTCCTAACCCGTAACATAATATAAGCCAGTTCCCCGCAGGGAAAATAGGGTTGTACACCCGTTACTTCGATTACACAAACAAGCGTATACCCACGTCTCGCTTCCTTCTGAGCGTACTAATACACTACGAGACCCATGTCTCCCAACTACATTGCATAGGGGCAGCGAAAATTTCGAATATTGAAATAAACTGCCGCACCCTAGACATAGAACCCACAGTAGATCTCTTCCGCGTCTTCTACCAATGGCAATTAGCTAACGGCTGGGTATCCTTCGCTAAGCGAAAGGGTGGTATGTAATGTTTCGATGGAAAGGTGGATTCCTTAAGAAATTGGACCGATAGATTCTTCTGGGTCGATGACGATGCCTTCCCCTTCCATTTTCCGTTCTTGACCCCTGACACCGTGAGGAAGGACCCCCTACCTGGCCCCAACTCCTACAGCATTGCAGATACGGAAACCTTGAGCAACAACCGCATCCCCGTGCAACCCTATCCGGAGAGTGTTTTAGTCACTCTTGGCCTAAGCCGCGCAGTCATCTGTGGCGAGCACATGGTACCAGCGTTCCATAGAGAGAGTGTCCAGGGTTAGTGGTCCTTCTCGCCTTCATCATAACGTTCTGTAAGTACCATCGCATATCACAAGACTAAAATATGTTTTCCTATTTTCTGTTTGCTTACTTTCGTAGTTATGGATGTTCTTGACCTTGTCCGTGGTGCCTTTCCTAAAGATTTACTGGCGTCCTCTCGCCCTCAGCAAGAAAATGAAGAGTCACTCCGTGACCGTGCGCAGAAAAATACTATGGATTTAGAGGTTGGGGAGCCATCTGCTGCCCAAGACAGTGAAGAAGCTAGCGAAGATCAACAACCGCCCCCTCCACCAGTTCATCAGTTGGAACAACAGCCACCCATACAACAACAACCACCACCATTTCTTAGCTCCTCGCTGTCTTCAGATGATTATACCAGAGACGCCAAAAAAACCACAGCTGGTTTTAAGGAAGAGGAAATTACTTCCTTAGGAAAAAGACACAGAAGCCCCCCATCATCTCTACACAAATCCGCACGCACCAGGGCTGGTCCCTCCTGGACAGGGGTGCGCACAACAGAGGAAGAGTGTGAGAGGAACCTTGCAAAGACCCCTCCACGCACTCCTCCCGCCACCATCAATCTGAGTTAACCATTTTCTCCTATACGGTAGCGTAAACTATACATTTTTCGCTGCATCACTATGTAATTATACTTTATGCGTTCACCTAACCATTACTCCTATACAGCAGCGAGGAACAGGAAAAATCTTCTGCAAAAGCAAAGACCACACCCTCCCCCCACAAAGAGACTTCGTCAGCGAGAGGAGATGTGTTCGCCCAGGATCCTACCTTCGCCCCTGACTGGGAGCTCCCTACATCCTCCGACCTAACAAGTGCGTTTGACTGCGCAAGCTTTTTAGACAACATCGTGCCCCCTGGTCGAGAGGTAGTGCTTGAAGGGATGAGTGATTCTGTCCTGGCCGATGAGGCAAGTTATCTGGAAGCGCAACAAGTTACATTGACATCACACCTCAAGAGTAGATACCTAGGGTTTTCTACCAAACTTCACACCACGAAGGAAAAGCTAAGGCAGGTTACTGAAGAGAAATCCTCCGCTCTTGGCGATATGCAAGAAAAAATAGACCAAGAGGCCGAGAGAGGAAGAAAGATGATGCCCTCCTTCATTCTTTAACAGAAGAAAGGAACAGACTATCTACCTCTCTTGATGAAGAGCGCGCCCAACTACACCAGATAAAGGCCTCAAACCTAGTTGCTATGGGGGCCTTTGAGGAGGGAAAGAATTGGTTCGTTGCTGATGTTGACGCTCTGGGTGCTAAGGTAAAGGAAGATGTAAGCGATCTCAGCTGCCAATTGAAGAGATTGAGCATCGAACTTGATGAAGAACTGTACCCCCGCCTGATGAGATAGATAGCCGAGAAACGGTGGCTAGTGCGCCATGCTCTGCGCCTAGCCGCAATGGTTTCTTTGGAAGACCCCACCCTACGAGCCTCATTCTCCAAGTCTGTCATAGCCGCCATCAACGAGGGCACTTCAAGAGGCTTGGTGACAGCGTACAAGGAGAAGTTACTAAACAAAGAACTATCGGAGGTGCCTTTTTATGATCTGAAGGACGACGCCAAGCTCACCACAGCCATGAAAGAAATGAGCGTATGTTCGCTGCCCTCTTTTGGCCTGGAGGACAAGGATCATGAAGTGCCCTTTGAAGTGGTAATGGAGGGCCTCACCTTGGCGCGCCATAAGACAGAGGGCGAAGAAGCATTAGCAGACTTTCACCTGAAACCATCTATGGAGCAGTTGACCGTGCCATTATTCACGCATCCCAAGGATATTCTTGATCCCTTCAAGTTTGAGAAGGAAGTGCCACTATCTGAGGTCCTTGCAGCGCACGAGAGCCGCGCTGCTGCCAAGAAAGCCTTGCTGAACATAGAAGCAGCGCCTTCCGTTGGTGCGGCCACCTTGTTCCTACCATTCCTGTGTTGCCATTGCCATTGCTACAGAGGGATTCGCGCCGGCTGGACCGGATGGAAAAAAGTCTGAAGGATCACCACACTACTGCTTATTGCCCTCCTTTTCTAAAACTGAAGAGATCCTCCTCTGAGACCCATCTGCTCTCCAATCGCCTTAGAGATTTGTAAACATATGTTGTATTTGTTATCTACGAATGTTTACTTTTGTAATAAACACTATCCGTCTTTTGTTATAAAAAAGTCTACTTAATGTTTATGGCGCAATTTCGCATAATAAGCTAATGTAAACTTAAAAATGGTCCATATGGGTTTGAGAAGCTCATTACGTGTGGTATACCGCTACTACCATAAGGACGGTCGGGTGAGGCTGACCCATTGTTAGGTGTGCACAAGTGTGTCTTAACAGTCTCAGAGTTTACTGGCTGCATAGCTTGCTACGACGTCATTAATAGCAAGGGGCCTAACAAGGATACACGATCCATAGTCGAAGGGGGTGCATCCCACTTACTCGACGAGTCTAATTAGTAGGGTAGGATCATTCCTCTTATTTCTCCTAGAAACGTTATGCACGCGTGCGCCAATATGCAATATATAATAAGAAAAAAGTATGTCTGACATAAAGAAAAAATTTTGAGAATGCGTTGTGGAACTAGCTAGGGACCACGATTGTTTTATTAATACTTGCAAGATTTTAAACACAAAAATAAAAGGAAAAACAATACATTCACTTAGGGAGTTTTCCCTTAAAGGTAGCACTTCTTTAAATGGCATATGTTCCATGGTCTTTGCAGGTCGCGACCATCCATATCGCGCAGCCGGTACGCACCATTTCCAAGTGCATCTGTCACTATGTAGGGTCCCTCCCATTTTGGTCCAAGCGTCCCTGTATTCTCCGCGCGACTGGCCGAGTTTCAGCGATACACAAAGTCACCTGGTCTGAAGAAAGTCTTGCGCACCCTAGCATCATAGTAGCCTTTCATCTTTGCTTTTGACTTAGCTTCGCGGATTTTTGCTAACTCCCGTCGCTCCTCGATTATGTCTAGGTTCAAATCACATCTCATCATCGTTAGTAACCATGTCTACCTCCGTTGTGCGGAGTGTTTGTAGTCCTATCTCAGCTGGAATGACTGCTTCTGTCCCATATGTTAGGGCGAAGGGGGTATCACCTGTGGCTGTCTTGATCATCGTGCGATGTGCCCACAAAACATGCGACAACTCATCGACCCACTTCTTATTATGCTCCCCCAACCGGATTTTATGCCATCCCCCAAACTCCCGTTTGCTCTCTCCACAAGTCTATTCGTTTGTAGGTGGGCAACCGATGCGAAACGTTGATGTATCCCATTCTTCGCGCACCAATCTTTGAATGGGTTCTGTACGATCTGATTTCCATTATCCGAGACTATTTAACCAGGCAGTCCTAAACGACATACTATCTTGTCCCATAGGAACCTTTTCACCTGATTCCCCGTGATCGTTGCGACTACCTTTGCCTCAATCCATCTTGTGAAGTAATCCATCGCGACTATGAGGAACTTAACTCCTACCGTAGCTACGGAAAAGGGTCCCGCGATATCGATTACCCATTTGAAGAATGGCCAAGGGGAGGTAATCGGCGTGAGCTCCTCCTGAGGCTGCCTAGGTACTGGCCTGTGCACCTGGCAGTCATTGCATTTATTAATGAGTGTTCGCGCGTCTGTATGCATAGTTGGCCAGTAGTAACCACTGCGCAGCGCTGTTGCCACCACGGACCTTGGTCCTACGTGCATTCCGCATGACCCCTCGTGGATTTCGCTAATGATGTACTACGCCTGTCGTGCCCCTACGTATCTTAACCATGGTTGGAGAAATGATCGCTTGTAAAGGACCCCATCTCTGACTTCAAATTGCCTTAAACGTCTTCGCACTCGCCGTGACTCATATTTGTCATACGGGAGTGAGTCATTCGTCAAATAATCCATAATCGGTGTCATCCATGTAGGGCCTTCTTCCTCTACGATCGACGCGACCTCTTGCTCTTTGATTGACTTGTCCTTGAGGATTTCCACAAGGACTTGTTTCGATAAGTACGCAAAACTGGTGGAAGCTATCTTGCTAAGTGCATCTGCTTTCTTGTTCTCCCCCTGGGTACTTGGCGTATCTGGAACCTATGGAACCCCTCAATCAGTGCTTTGGCTTTTTGTAAGTACTGCACCATATTATCTTCTTTTGCTTAATAATCCCCAAGTATATGGTTTGCTACCAGCCGAGAATCTACATTTGCTTCGAGATTGCGCATGCCCATTCTTGTTGCGATTCTTAGCCCAGCTATCAGCGCTTCGTACTCTGCCTCATTATTTGTGGCTGTGAATTCAAAACGTAATACGTATGTGAACTCTATTCCTTCTGGATTGGTGTGTATGAGTCCCGCGCCTGATCCATCAGTGCAGGATGACCCATCTGTGAATAATATCCACGGGGCTTGGTCTTCTTCCTTTTGATCTAGCCCCTGAGCGCCCTCCTCTGGCTTTTCAATGATAAAGTCCGCCAGAATTTGTCCTTTCACGGCATTGCGCGGTCTGTAGGTAATATTGTGTTCCACTAGTAGAACACTCCATTTTTGGAACCTGCCTGCGACATCTAGTTTTGAGATCACCTGCTTTATGGGTTGATCCGTTATCACTACTATTAGGTGCGCTTGGAAGTATCTGCGCAACCTCTTTGCTGCAAACACTAGTGCGAGCACTAATTTCTCCATTGGGGTGTAATTTAGCTCTGAGCTTTGTAACGCTCTACTTATGAAGTACACTGGTGTTTGGACATTTTCCATATCCGTCATTAGCACCGCGCTGATCGCTCCATGCGTTGCGGACAAATATATTATCAGCTCTTCTTTAGGTTGCTCGACTAACATGAGGAGCGAAGCTAAATGCGCTTTTAATTCCTCGAAGGCCTTTTCGCCTTCCTTTGTCCAATTGAAGTCCCCTTTCTTAATGCACTTTTTAAGTGTTTTAAATAAGGGGAGCTACTTCTCTACTGACTTGGACAGGAACCTGTTCAATCCTGCGATCTTCCCATTTAGCGACTACACTTCCTTTTTCGTTTTTGGGCTCTGGAGCAGAATGACCGCGTCTGTTTTCTCCGGACAGGGTTTTATTCCATTGGGGTCAATCATGTATCCTAGGAACATGCCTTCTGTTTCCCCAAAAGTGCACTTCTTTGGATTTAACTTCATGTTTATCCTTCTGAGGGTAGAGAAAGTTTCCTCTATATCCCGAATAAGCTCGCTCTCCGTATGACTCTTTATTACCAAGTCATCGACATACACCTCCAAATTTCGCCCTATTTGTCCTTCAAATGCCTTATCAACCAGTCGTTGATACGTGGCTCCCGCGTTCTTTAGTCCAAACGATATTTTTGTATAACAGTACACGCCCTGGCTGGTATGGAATGATGTTTTTTTCCTCATCTTCTTCTGCCATTTGTATCTGATGGTATCCCTTGTATGCATCCAGGAAACATTTGAAGGGGTATTCGCACAACGATCCCACCTTCCAATCTATTTCTCGGAGTGGGTAGCAATCTTAGGGACAAGCTTTATTGAGGTATGTGAAATCAACGCACATGCGCCAGCTGCCATCATGTTTCTTTACCATTACCGGGTTAGCGAGCCAGTCGTGATAGTAAACTTACCTCAAGATTCATGCGTCCACTAGCTTTTTTACCTCGTCCAGTATTACTTTGGTGCGCTCTAGGGCCTGTCCTCTTTTCTTTTGCCTAACCAGAGGGTATCCTTCGCGTATTTGAAGCTTGTGTTAGGCTATCGACCTTGGCACCCCTGTCATATCTTTGGGTTCCCATGCGAAGAGTCAAGATTATCCTTCAAAAGGCGACACATGTCAGTCTTTCCTTTGTCAGATAATGTCCCTCCGATCGTTATCTCCTGATCTGGTACTGCGGATGCACTGCTACCTTTAAGTTTGGTGGTGAGTTCACCTTTGGTTCCATCGTGATCCTAGGCGGTTCTATGATCGCGTTGAATTCTGGGGGTGTTACTGCCGTGTTGAATATCGTTACGACCCCTCCATCAACTGGGAATTTCATCATACCGTGAGTCGTAGAAGGTACTGCTCGCATTGCTAGTATATCTGGTCGCCCTATGATCCAGTTATATTGTGATGGTGACCGTATGATCAAAAAATTCATTGGGACTTCCGTCGACTGTTCATCATTTCCCACTCTTACTGCTAACTCCAGTTGGCCCAAGGGCCATACCGCTTCTCTATTGAATCCAATTAGCGGGGAAGTCACAGGTATCATGTGGCTCTTTATTTATGTGCTAAGCTTTAGAAAGCAGTGCTCGTACATTATTTCTGCTGATGAACCTCCATCCACATACATGCGATGTATGCTGTGCTGGCCAATGCTTATTTCCATAACTAGTGGGTCATTTGCGATGTTCCTTGCATTGAGTGGGGGGAAGGAAATGTCTTTTCCCTTCGAGAATTTTTGGCTCACCTTCTGTCTTGTCCTTCGTTGCCACGATTCCACCATGTAAATATTTACGCTAGCGACCTTTTGTCTATCATCCTTCGTGGTTTCCTTGACAAGGTGTTTTAGCTTGCCTTTCTTTACCCTATTATCGATATCTTTTTACAGCCGAATACATTCGTTTGTAGTGTGCCCTCTCTCATTGTGGTATTCACAGTATCTGTAACTGGCGCGTTTTTTGACCGGGATGGTCATTGGCGTTGGCCTTGTGTAAGTCGCACCTTCTGACACGAGGATTTCTCTTGAGGTTAACTTAAGGGGGTAAACCTTGAATTATAAGCTCGCCCCTCTCTTCTCCTTCCTATGTAATCAAGGCCTAGAAATCTGCCTTGTTTGTAGGATCCTTCATTGGGTATGCGGATAGATCTGTGATCATAAGTGCCTCGCGTTATTTCTGAAGCAGCCGATTCGCCTTGTATGAAAGACCTTACCCCCTTAGTACTCCAACAAAGGTTTTGGGTGTTCTTTCATTAAGCTTCTTTATTAGATAGCTGTTTCGTATGCCTGCCATGAAGCAGGAAACTTTTAAAATTTATGGGCAGTCCTTTATTTGAAGACACTCGCTCTTGAAATGTTCCAGAAAGTCTTCCAAGTATTCGCCCTGGTTCTGCTTTACCCTGGCGAGCGATAAGCACTCATATCATGTCTTTTTTGTTGCTCATAATTTCTTTTGAACGCTTTTCGTAACACTTCGTACCCGTTGACTGTTCGCGGAGGAAGCCTATCGAACCACGTATGCGCGTTCCCTACAAGTGTAGGGTTAAACATATTACACCATACGGGTTCTATTCATTGTTCGATACCTTCCTGGGATTCAAAGACTCTCAAATGGTCTTCTGGATCCGTCGTGCCATCATAAGTTTTCACATTTGATGGCATGCGACGCTTTCTGGTGTCTCCATAATGTTGTATGCGCCTCGTAAAAGCGTTTTTCCTGGCTCTCCTCCAAGGTTGTGAGAAGATTTGGTCCTCCAAGGAATAACTTGCGCGTATACGTTTATCAGACAGATTATCACTTGATCCGGACAGATTACCTTCTAAGGATGAGGCATGCTTCGCGCGCTATGCTTCCTCTACCATCTTTTCATGTTTTGCCAGCAAGGGGATGAGTGCTTGTAGGATATGAGCTACATACTCCTCCATCATGTGTGCCTTTGTAGCGATGACTTCCCCTCTCTCCTCTTGGGGCATTTTTTTTTGTTTATTGGGAGGAGGCTAAGTTGACTCCCATTCGATGCTTTTTCCCCCGCGGCGAGCAGTGGAGTTGAGAAAAGTCCTCCTATTTTTATAACTAGGGGATTGTTCACGTCCCGAGTGTTTGCCTCACTGGCAGATCCAGGGGTAACATTTACTGATGTGATACGGCCATCTACCGTCGAGGATCCTTGACGGCCTTCATTCTTACCTCTTTTCGTCATTAGTTCGAGCTTAGTGTGGGTCCTACGGATGGCGCCAACTTGTTGATGCAAAAGTTGGGGTAGACCAAGCTTAACCCAAATTAGGCTTAATTTGGGGTCTTGTGGACTCCGGCTCTCGCACCAAGAGAAACTTGCTTTAGGACCCTACGCACTAAACAGACACCGTTAGGTTTGTGAACCACGATTAGACTCCAGCGTGAGAGTAAGTAATCAGTTTGAGTATATTATTGTTTATAGTATTGTGTGTATCGTACCTTTGTGGAACCGAATGGGTTCCTTTTATACTCGAGAGAGTCCAGGCGGGGCTCCCTGTTCTTGCGGCCTTAGGAAGAGATAATGACTCGAAATAGCTTGATCTTCATTATCTAACTAAGGCAAGTGTATATCCCTTTTCCTTAGGCGAATATAACTATAATATAAGTTATATTCGGTCTGATCCTGTCACATTGCAACGAGGACATGGCTAAGTAATCAACCTCTTGTGCGACAGCGGTTTACCGGGCTTTATGGTCTATGTGCGCACATCGCGCAAGTATCCAATCCATTCCTTATGGATGCGGGTAGTACCCATGAGTCAGACTATCCAGCCCGACAAGGGACTATACGTCATCAAAGTTAGATTGCTATATCACACTTGGATAAATCGGATGTATGTAGCTTGTGTGAGGAGAGATTTGAGTAAATAGCTCCTCACAATTCGAGCTGCAAGAATAATCATCGGTGCCAAAAACTGTCACCTTCTGTTTTAAGCAGCTTCTCGTCCAATAATCAACTCTCACAAAATTTACAACATATCAAGTGAGCATCAAGAAACTACAATTTGTAAGAAATATGTAATAGAACTTGCTTTTTTACCTATGGCTTGGAGAACATCGTTGCCAGATATCTATTTTTAATAGGATAAAAGAAATTACATTTGTCTCTTGTTTGAGTCAGTTTTTCTTCTTCTTTGTAAACAAAACCACAATGCTCAAACTTGTGATAGAGCAATTTCGAGATGGTGATGAACAACCAAAAACACCATCTAAATTATCAAAAAATTACCAACTACAAAAATCACCAAAATAACAATCAATACCACCAATCGAAACTTACCTGAAACCACCTAAACCACCAAGAGATGGTGGTGGATTCGAAATATGCATCAGTGCTAAGTTTATGGTGCCGACACTTTTCTTTTGTGCGTTTTCGAGTTTAAAGTGAATAAAGGTTTTTTTGTGCAATGTGTCTGTAACACACCATTTTGATAAATGGAATGTCACGCGCGATTATGGCGTGTCATCAAAGCATGCAAGGTAATATGTACTAAAACATACATGACCATAGGGAAAACCGGAATCAAACATCGTTCCTAAACATAAGCCCAAAACATAAATAAAGTAGATGAACAAAAGGAAGACTAAACAAGCATAAATATGAAGGCATGAGGAGAAAAAGTCTAAGGTAGCTCCCATCCTATGCGTGTCCTCCAAATGCTTGAGTCTAACTTTAGGTACCTGCCGTTTTGGGACATGGAAAGGAAAGTAACGGCTGAGCATAACGCTCAGTGTACGGATATACAAGTGAAGCATGAATAATGTAAGCATATAAGCATGACACAGCGGAAGAAAGTAAGTCCTGGATAACCTGGTTATATCTTAGTAAAGCTGTTTTTATAGTTTGAAAAGCCTTATGTTTATCTTGTAAAAATTGTTTAACATACTTTACCATTAGCCAATATAGGTCATAAAATATCAACGTGCATGAATACTTCGAGGGGTGACCTCGTCATACAAATTAGAGGGGCTGCCTCTAATTTAATATACTGGTTTTGGGTAGGAGGGATGATAGGTGTGTAAACACCCATTCTTTTACCACTTAATTCTGGCTAAAACGAGACCAAAACACGTATTTAATATCATTTGTTTGGAATTATGCGTGGTTTTTGTGTTTATTGTGTTTTCAGAGCTAACCGGATGAATATTAAAGAAAACATGGGATTGCACGGGTTTTACCGAAGAAAAAGACTCAAGATGAAGTCTATTGTCCAAGAGATGCAAAAGATTTGAAGTCACTGGTCCTATTCGAAGATTTATTGAAGAAAAGGACCAAAGATGGAAGATTTACATAAGTCGAAGAAACTCAAGTCTATTAAACGAAGAAATTAAAAGACGAGTTGAATTTAATCGACGACAAATCCCGAATCAGAATCGAAAACGTCAACTTTTCTGAAAAGACGAGAAGACAAGAAGAACAGGAGAAAGCCCACTCACCAACCAAAGGGGACACCTATAAAAGGAATCCCCCTCACACTTTTCATTCAGTTTTTTAGTTTTCTCTTTCCCTTCTTTTTCTTTTTTCTTGTTCGTAGGTATCACCAACACCACTAGGGTGTTTGGTGATTTTGATCTTTGTTTTTCAATCTTGTAATTTCATCCTTGTCTTGTGATTGTTAAAACCTTAATCATTCAATACATCAATCTTTCCATTTCATCTTGTCCATCATCATCTTTTATTTCAAGTTCTTAAGTTCTTATTTGGTTGAGTTTTGATTTTAAAAAGTTGTTGAATTTGCGTTTTTATTGATGGGATTTGTAGTTTATGGTTAGTAGATGCTTAGTGATTAGTTTATTTAAGTTTTTGGTGAAAAACTTGGTGATTTTTGGATCGAATTCGAGTTCCCCTGTTTTTTCGGGTAAGTTACTGTTCTTGAGTATTCCCAGGTTCCGGATGAACACAAACTTCCGAATGAACCAAAAGTTCCGAATGAACATAAAGTTCCGGATGAACATAAAGTTCCGAATGAACCAAACTTCCGAATGAGTTTCAAATCTTCCGAATGAGTTTTCTTTTTAAAAAAAGTTCCGAGTCAGTTAGAAAGTTCCGAATGAACTAAAGTTCCGGATGAACTAAATCTTCCGAATGAACAAAAGTTCCGGATGAATGTTATTTTCAAAAGTTCCGAATGAATGTTTGTTTTTGAAGTTCCGAATCAATTTAAGTTTAAAAGTTCCGAATGAGTTTTATTCCCCAATCTTCCGAATAAACTTCCGGATCAAAAGTTCCGGACGAACTTCCGGATCACCAAACTTCCGAATCAAGGTTCCGAGTAAAGTTCCGACTCAAAGTTCCGGGTGAAGGTTCCGAACGAAGTTCCGGATCAATCTTCCGAGTCAACTTCCGAGTGAAGGTTCCGAACAAAGTTCCGGATCAATAGTTCCGAATCAAGGTCAAACTTCCGAATCAAATTTCTTTTAATCTTACTTACTGTTTCTTTTTGTGTATGTCTTACTATTTCTCATTGTTTCTTATTCTAAGTTTAATTTTAATTCCAGTTTATTAATTGTTATTAATTGTTATTAATTTAATTGCTTTTAAATTTAAGTTTACATCTTAGTGCATTTAACATTTAGTAGATAGAAAACCACTCCCCTTTTTAGTAACCAAGAACAATCATTCCACTTAGAACCAAGATCAATTCGAGAGGATATCGAGAGAATATAGAGAACCCCAGTGCAAAATCCTAGTATCAAATGGCGCCGCTGTCGGCTCTTCTCGTTAAGATCAAAAGTTTTTTGTGAGAACTTGGATTTTGGGATCCGTTCACCGTGAACGTTACTTTTTCATAAAAATTTCCAAAAAAAAATAAAAAAAGTATATATATATATATATATATATAAATTTCAAAAAAATCCTAAAAATTAAAAAACATAAAAACCAAAAATATTTTTGCTTTGTTTTTGCCTTGTTAGTTCTTTTGCAGGTGTATGCGCACTCGATCCACGTCTTATCAAGAGCCCGAGCCTCTCGATCACTTAGACATGGCCGGTGTACAAAACAACAATAACATACCACCTCCAAACAACAATAATAAAAACAACAACCCACCTTTCAACAACATGAATAATAACAACAACAATGAGCCTCAACCGGATAATCGCCCGATGATTGAACTGCTACAAGCTCATGTAGATGGCAACACTGATCCAATTGTTATACCAGCGATTGCAGCCAACAATTTTGAACTCAAATCCGGCTTTATCCAGATGGTCTCCTCTCGACCATTCTTGGGGCGTACCATTGATGATCCACATGACCACATCAAGAGATTTTTGCAACTCACTAATACGGTCAAGTTCAATGGTGTACCACAAGAGGTAATCCGTCTACAACTTTTTCCCTTTTCTTTAGAGGGACAAGCCCGGCATTGGCTTGCTAAGGAACCGCCACAGAGTATTCTCTCGTGGACGGATTTGGAGACCAAGTTTATCAATTACTTTTTCCCACCCTCTCGTACTACCGCTTTGCGGAATGAAATCATAAATTTTGAACAAAAGTATGATGAGTCGTTCAGTGAATCTTGGGATCGTTTTAAAGATCTTTTGAGAAAATGCCCACAACATGGTTTTACCAAAGTGCATCAAATTAACACTTTTTATAATGGTTTAAGCATGAGTGACCAAGATTCACTAAACAGTGCCTCGGGGGGTAATCTTTTGTCTAAGACTTCCAATGCTGCTTGGGATATCATTGAGAATAAGTCTCGTGTGCAAACCAAGAGTGTTCGGACCAATGTTGCTAGTGCTAGTACTAGTGACAGCGACAAGCGACTTGACAAAATCACTACGCTTCTTGAATCGCTTGTTACCCACACCGTTAACAACACCAACAGCAACAACGCTAAAAACGCTCAAGTCAATGCTGTTAGCCAACCATGCGAGATATGCGGGGTCCTCACTCTTACACCACTTGTACTGCCACCCAAGACTACCCTTCTGAGAATGTGAATGCAACTTATGGCACCTATCCTCAACCCGCTTATCAAACTCGACCTCAAGGTGACCGTAATTTGCTTAGCTACCGCTCTAACAACTACCTCTCACCACCCGGTTTTCCTCCAAACAACCCAAACCAACAACAAAACCTCAATCCCCCTCCTCAACAACAACAACAACCTCGTACACCATACATCCCACCTCATAAACAGCAACAACCACCTCAACGTAACAACCAAGTTTACCAACAACCTGCTTATCAACCACCCGCATACAATGCTCCTCCCAACCAACCCACCGCTCTACACCAAGAAGTGGAAACTTACATGAGGACGAACGATGTGATCGTGGGAAACCTTCAGCGTGAAGTACTCAACCTGAAAGCAGACCTGGTCAAACAAGGGAACGATCTGAGAGCTGACATGAGAAACACGTTGGATAGCCAAACAAATGACTTGAAGAACATGATGGCTAGTTTCTTCCAAGGTAATCAACCCTCTTCTTCGGGTACTCTTCCGAGTAACACCATTGCGAATCCAAGAGGGGAGATGAAAGCAATCACCACTCGCAGTGGCAAAGGTACCAAGGAACCGGAGCTTCCTATACCTCCACCGGTGGTTGTGACTAAGGAGAACGAGTCACCTGCTCCTATTCCTCATCCTTCTCCTTCCCCAATTTCTCCACCTCTTCCTTCTACCCCTCCTCCACCCAAGGATGTGAGTGATCCTATTCTCCCAAAGCCTTCCTCTTCTTCCAATATACCTTATCCATCTAGGTTGAGGATAGAGAAGCTCAAAAGCAAGGACGATATTCAGGTTTCGAACTTTCTTAAAATGTTTAAACAACTGAATTTCAATATCTCCTTCGCTGAGGCTCTCGCTCACATGCCTAAGTACGCGAAGATGTTTAAAGATCTTCTGAGTGACAAGGAAAAGCTTCTTGATATTGCCAACACCCAACTTAATGAGAATTGCTCTGCAGTGCTCTTAAGGAAATTGCCAACCAAGCTTGGTGATCCGGGTCGTTTCTTAATCCCTTGCAATTTTCCGGGAGTAGAGAATTGCATGGCCCTAGCCGATCTAGGTGCCAGCATTAATCTAATGCCTCTAAGCGTTTGGAATCAATTATCTCTCCCTGAGCTAGTCCCCACCAAAATGACTTTGGAATTAGCTAACCGTACGGTTGATTATCCAGTGGGGATAGCCGAAGACGTCTTTGTAGGAGTCGACAAATTCACTTTTCCTGCCGATTTCGTCGTCGTCGACTACGAGATGGACCCTCGTGTTCCCTTGATCGTGGGTCATCCATTCCTGAGGACCGGTCGCACTCTCATCGATGTTGAAGCTGGTGAGCTTATCATGAGATCAGTGGGTGACGATAAAATCGTCTTCAACATGGGAAAGTTGTCTAAACAACCTTATTCATACGAGAGTGTTAATTGTATTGACGTTCTGGATGAGGCTTGTGAAGAACACTTTAATGATGCTTGTAAATATATTCCTACCTCTCTTCCCAATGTTGAAACCGTTTCCTCTATTGATTCATCACTGTCTCTATTCGGAGAAAGTGATTTGTTTTGGAACAATCTTGAAGCCACCATGGGAGATGTGAACTTAGCTAATGATGATTCTCCCACCGATGGGG
Organism: Glebionis coronaria; assembly: GCA_025667525.1. Taxonomy (NCBI): domain Eukaryota; kingdom Viridiplantae; phylum Streptophyta; class Magnoliopsida; order Asterales; family Asteraceae; genus Glebionis; species Glebionis coronaria. Next base: position 470,860,698 of record CM046878.1, read on the forward strand.
ATGAAGACATGCATTTCTTTGATAACCTTCTCAATGAAGACAACCTTTCTCCACCATCTCCCACGGTTATTGCTATCGATACTCCGACTTCGAATACGCCTCCCGTCGAAAATCCCCCGGATTTAGAACTTAAGGAGTTGCCGCCCCATCTCGAGTATGTGTTCCTTGAAGAAGAGAAGAAGTCGCCAGTCATTATCGCGAAGGATTTGAAAGATGAAGAGAAAACTCGCCCCATTGCCGTGCTTAGAGATCATAAGAAGGCTATTGCTTGGAAGATCTCTGATATTCGCGGAATTGATCCTCACTTCTGCACACACAAAATTCTTATGGAGGACGACTTTAAGCCCACAATTCAAAGCCAACGAAGGGTGAATCCAAAAATCCATGAAGTCATCAAAACAGAGGTTATCAAACTTCTTGATGCGGGTATGATTTACCCTATTTCGGATTCACCATGGGTTAGTCCAATCCATTGTGTGCCCAAGAAGGGCGGAATAACCGTTGTTCCCAATGAACACAACGAGTTGATTTCCACTCGTCTCGTTACTGGGTGGAGAGTTTGTATAGACTACCGCAAACTCAGTGATGCCACGAGAAAGGATCATTTCCCTCTACCTTTTATGGACCAAATGCTTGAACGTTTAGCGGGTAATGAATATTACTGCTTTTTTGATGGTTTCTCGGGTTATTTTCAAATACCCATCGATCCCCAAGATCAAGAGAAGACAACATTCACTTGTCCCTATGGCACATTTGCTTATAAAAGAATGCCTTTTGGCTTATGTAATGCGCCCGGGACTTTCCAAAGGTGCATGTTAGCTATCTTCCATGACATGGTTGAACAAACCATGGAAGTCTTCATGGATGATTTCTCCGTCTTCGGGGATTTCTTCTCTTCTTGCCTTGCCAATTTGGAACGTATGCTTAAGCGGTGCGAAGACACTCGCCTTGTTCTAAATTGGGAAAATTACCATTTTATGGTAAAAGAAGGCATCGTGCTAGGACACAAAATTTCCAAAGCCGGTCTCGAAGTAGACCGTGCTAAAGTCGATGTTATTGCTAAGTTGCCTCCACCTTCAACCGTGAAGGGTGTGAGAAGTTTTCTGGGTCATGCGGGCTTCTACCGTCGATTCATCAAAGATTTTTCTCAAATCGCTCACCCGATGACCCACCTCTTGGAAAAAGATACTCCTTTTATCTTTTCCAAAGAGTGTCTTGAAGCCTTCAACTCCCTTAAGGATAAGTTAACTAAGGCACCCGTCTTGGTTACCCCTAATTGGGAGCTTCCTTTTGAGTTGATGTGCGATGCTAGTGATTTTGATATTGGTGCGGTTCTGGGACAAAGAGTGAATAAACACTTCCAACCAATCCATTACGCTAGCAAGACAGGGACGGGAGCACAATTGCATTATACAACAACCGAAAAAGAGCTTTTAGTTGTTGTCTATGCCTTTGAAAAATTTCGCCCCTATCTTGTCCTTTCCACCACAATCGTTTACACCGATCATTCCGCGTTGAAGTACTTGTTGACAAAGCAAGATTCCAAACCAAGACTTCTTCGCTGGGTTTTGCTTCTCCAAGAATTTAAAATCGAAATTCGCGATAATAAAGGAGCTGAAAACCTAGCCGCGGATCATCTCAGCAGACTTGAGGATCCTTACCAAGGGGATCATCCGAACAAAGAAATCAATGATTCTTTTCCCTTGGAGACCTTAATGTCTATAAATTCGAATTCTGATGAAACCCCGTGGTTTGCGGACTTTGCAAACTACTTGGCGGGTGGAATTCTCAAGGAAGGGTTGACGTCCCAACAAAAGAAAAAGTTCTTCACCGACATTAAAACTTACTTTTGGGACGACCCTTACCTATTCAAACAATGTGCCGACCTGATTATCCGTCGATGTGTTGATGGACCGGCAGCTTTAGAAATCCTTGATGCTTGCCACAAAGGACCCACCGGTGGTCACTTTGGTCCCAACTACACCGCCAAAAAAGTGTTTGACTCGGGATTTTATTGGCCCTCCATATATCGTGACGCTCACAATATGGTTAAACGATGTGATGTTTGCCAAAAACAAGGCACGATCACACATAAAGACGAGATGCCTCAGAATTTCATTCAAGAGTGTGAAATCTTTGATGTTTGGGGTATCGACTTTATGGGGCCATTCCCTTCTTCTAAAGGAAACAAATACATCCTTGTTGCCGTTGACTATGTCTCCAAATGGGTTGAAGCCAAAGCTTTACCCACTAATGACGCAAGGGTGGTTTGTATCTTTTTGAAATCTCTATTCGCTAGATTCGGTGTGCCTCGTGCCATTATTAGTGATCGTGGGACTCATTTTTGCAATGACCAATTTGCTAGAGTCATGGCTAAGTATGGTGTAAATCATCGTCTTTCCACAGCCTACCACCCACAAACAAATGGCCAGGCTGAAATATCCAACCGAGGACTAAAGCGAATTCTGGAAAGAACCGTGGGAGAGCATCGTGCCTCATGGGCTGATAAACTTGATGATGCTTTGTGGGCTTTTCGTACTGCATACAAGACTCCGATTGGTTGTACACCATATCGTCTCGTGTACGGGAAAGCATGCCACCTCCCCATTGAGTTGGAGAACAAGGCTTACTAAGCCTTGAAGTGGGCTAATTTTGATATCAACAAAGTCGGTGACCTACGCAAGATCCAACTCAATGAGCTCAATGAACTCCGTAATGAGGCTTATGAAAATTCTTTGATCTATAAGGAAAGGACTAAGCTCATTCACGATTCTAAGATTAAGAACCGAGAGTTCCATGTTGGAGACAAAGTCTTACTTTTTAACTCTCGGTTGAAAATCTTTTCGGGCAAGCTGAAATCTCGTTGGTCCGGCCCATTCACCATTGCCCAAATTTTTCCATATGGTACTCTCGAGCTCGCTCAACCTGATGGACTGAATTTTAAGGTGAATGGCCAACGAGTGAAGTTGTACTTTGGTGAGGACACCTCTCAGGAGATGATTCCATCCCTCACCATGTTCCCCATGAACTAATTTTGGGTCGAGTCAGGCTCGTGACTCGGTTATCAAAAACAAGTGCTCCTCGGGAGGCAGCCCGAGTATCTATCCTTTTCTGTTTTTACCCCCTAAGTGTAGGGGGACCTCTATAGGTTCTTTGTCTTTGTGTGGTGATGTGATTACAGGGATAAGTGCACTCTTGGAATCTCTGAAGAACCGTGCTCCCGTGTTATCCGAAATCCGGTTCTATCTCTCAACTATCGTGATTCAATTTTCTTCATACTCACATTTGAAATTGATCACTTTAGTCGTCTCTTCCTTAATTTGAGTTAACCAACGTGCAAAATGTCCTAAGTATAGGGGAAACTTTTCCCACATGCTTAAACATTGAGGACAATGTTTATCTTAAGTGTAGGGGGGACTTCTATCGAAGTTTTAAGTGGAGTTTTCCATGAAAATGCCTTCATTTAACCAGAAAATCAAAATTTTCAAATTTTTTATTAACTTTGGCCATTTTGTCGTAATTTTAAATTTTTATCGTTGCTTTCATATGTATATATCCCGCAATAAAGTCAAAAATACTAATAAAGTGGTGTAGCTAGTTTAGAAATCTTTGACATATTAGGCCCGTTGCGTTTATTTTGACTCAACCCGAATAGACTTATCCAAGTTTATTCTAGCTAGTATCCTTAACCATGTAGACCTTAATTGGTTTATTAGGCTAAGTATCCACGAGTCTCATTACTTGAGATTTTAAATTGTGGAGGACGAGAAATGATAGAGTCAATTATAAGTCGGTATTCTTGCACAAACTCACTTGGTGTAATTATTTGCCTATTCTCCCATCACTTGCTAATAATTTATCTACAATAAGTAAGGTCGTACGATTTGAAAAGTTACTTAGCTTCTAGCCCAAGATCGTTTAAAAGTTGCTCGGTAATGATAAGAGTTCATAGCCAAGGCATAACTTATGAAGCGGGGCGCGAAGATTGGCGAGTCTGAAAAGGCCCTAACAAGGCATGAGGATTCCATTTTATTGCTAAAGATCCAAGGTGATGTGAAAAGCATTATTCCCAAAATCGATATGAAGGATCAAGACTCACGATGAAAAGCAATCAACTCCCATAAAGATCATGGAGAAGTCTATCCGAAAAGACCCTAACAAGGTATGAGGATAAATAGATCCAAGTCCGAAAAGGAGGTGGATCGTTGTATCTCAAAATCCCAATTAGATATTGAAGAAATAATCATGAAGTCGTGGTCAACAAAGTTGGAGTACCCCTCAAAAGTCTCCAAGTGAAGAAACTCTATTAACAATGAGAAGACCATTATCTCAAGCACGTCTCTCAAGATATGAAGTGTGAAGTACATGCCAAATATCGGCCCGAGAAAGGTCTCAAATCGTGAACCGGGTTATGCCAAGATATGAACTTTTTGATATCCCGAGAAGCAGTTTTAAGAGATTTTGTCCTTTAGCTAACTATTGATCAAATCGTCCTACTTTGCTTTCAGCCTAAATAAACTATCGAAATAAGTCCAAAAATGCATCTTCATGATCATTCTAAGAAAAAAATAAAATATAAGAGATACACCTAGGAATAAGGGAGTTTAAGCATTTAATTAAGCCATGTGTGTAAGTGTTTGATTTACTAACTTATAATAACAATGATCTCGTTTTTAAGCTTAGTTTGGGGAACGTGAAACTTGAGGGTGATAAATCTTCGCAACACCAAAGCCCTAATGTAAGTCATTGGTTTCTTTGCAAGTTATTTCCATCCTTTTGTTTACTTTAAAGTTTTAATTTCTCTTAGTATTTTAATTTTTTGTTTAGTAGTATTTAAATAAGGCCAAAGTTGATTAATTATGAGAAAAGTGTAAAATTGCTTTATCACTAAGCATTGCATGAGGGCATGGCAATGGTTAAGTGTAGGGGATTTGATAGGTGTGTAAACACCCATCCTTTTACCACTTAATTCTGGCTAAAACGAGACCAAAACACATATTTAATATCATTTGTTTGGAATTATGCGTGGTTTTTGTGTTTATTGTGTTTTTAGAGCTAACCGGATGAATATTAAAGAAAACATGGGATTGCACAGGTTTTACCGAAGAAAAAGACTCAAGATGAAGTCTATTGTCCAAGAGATGCAAAAGATTTGAAGTCACTGGGCCTATTCGAAGATTTATTGAAGAAAAGGACCAAAGATGGAAGATTTACATAAGTCGAAGAAACTCAAGTCTATTAAACGAAGAAATTAAAAGACGAGTTGAATTTAATCGACGACAAATCCCAAATCAGAATCGAAAACGTCAACTTTTCTGAAAAGACGAGAAGACAAGAAGAACGGGAGAAAGCCCACTCACCAACCAAAGGGGACACCTATAAAAGGAATCCCCCTCACACTTTTCATTCAGTTTTTTAGTTTTCTCTTTCCCTTCTTTTTCTTTTTTCTTGTTCGTAGGTATCACCAACACCACTAGGGTGTTTGGTAATTTTGATCTTTGTTTTTCAATCTTGTAATTTCATCCTTGTCTTGTGATTGTTAAAACCTTAATCATTCAATACATCAATCTTTCCATTTCATCTTGTCCATCATCATCTTTTATTTCAAGTTCTTAAGTTCTTATTTGGTTGAGTTTTGATTTTAAAAAGTTGTTGAATTTGCATTTTTATTGATGGGATTTGGAGTTTATGGTTAGTAGATGCTTAGTGATTAGTTTATTTAAGTTTTTGGTGAAAAACTTGGTGATTTTTGGATCGAATTCGAGTTCCCCTGTTTTTTCGGGTAAGTTACTGTTCTTGAGTATTCCCAGGTTCCGGATGAACACAAACTTCCGAATGAACCAAAAGTTCCGAATGAACATAAAGTTCCGGATGAACATAAAGTTCCGAATGAACCAAACTTCCGAATGAGTTTCAAATCTTCCGAATGAGTTTTCTTTTTAAAAAAAGTTCCGAGTCAGTTAGAAAGTTCCGAATGAACTAAAGTTCCGGATGAACTAAATATTCCGAATGAACAAAGTTCCGGATGAATGTTATTTTCAAAAGTTCCGAATGACTGTTTGTTTTTGAAGTTCCGAATCAATTTAAGTTTAAAAGTTCCGAATGAGTTTTATTCCCCAATCTTCCGAATAAACTTCCGGATCAAAAGTTCCGGACGAACTTCCGGATCACCAAACTTCCGAATCAAGGTTCCGAGTAAAGTTCCGACTCAAAGTTCCGGGTGAAGGTTCCGAACGAAGTTCCGGATCAATCTTCCGAGTCAACTTCCGAGTGAAGGTTCCGAACAAAGTTCCGGATCAATAGTTCTGAAGCAAGGTCAAACTTCCGAATCAAAATTCTTTTAATCTTACTTACTGTTTCTTTTTGTGTTTGTCTTACTATTTCTCATTGTTTCTTATTCTAAGTTTAATTTTAATTCCAGTTTATTAATTGTTATTAATTGTTATTAATTTAATTGCTTTTAAATTTAAGTTTACATCTTAGTGCATTTAACATTTAGTAGATAGAAAACCACTCCCCTTTTTAGTAACCAAGAACAATCATTCCACTTAGAACCAAGATCAATTCGAGAGGATATCGAGAGAATATATAGAACCCTAGTGCAAAAACCGAATATCAAGGGATCAGCTCCTTGTGAAGGATGCAAGGCACACACCACATTCACACTGAGTAATCTGCTGAAAACATGTAACTAGGATGCACCCATACGCCCCACCTGATAATATAATAAATAGCCAAAAGCTGAAAGGGACGCCACGAGCAGTCACTCCGCCGTAGGGAAGTCATAATACTAGTGCCTCTAGTATTATGGTTATGGTACCTCCATAACTAGGTGAAACTGGTCATGCATGTATATGGCTTTAGGTATTCTAATAAAACATAAGCAATCAAAACATATAAAACATATACTAGGGAAAACAGTTGGCTGCATACGGGGAATTCCTAATAAGGAAGAATGTTCATACTGAAAGGACGGAGAATCCGTACCTTATGTCCAGTGAACGAAGAAGACGAACGGAAGAGAGTCCTACTTCGGTATCACTAATGCTACATAAATACATACGTGTATAAGTATCTGATTACTGAGTACGTAACTGGTTTTATATCATATCTTAGCTTGTTTTATATGTTCATGTCATGTTTCACTGATTTAAGCTTTATACTGTGTTTATCATATATTCTGTCTATTCTGATTAAGTATTACTTGTATTTCATGTATTATTATACTTGTTGTGTTGTAATAATAAGTCACTTTCTAAAAATAGTAGGTTTCCTAAAATAGAAAGTTTCCAAAAATAGAAAGTTACCAAAAATAGAAAGTTTCCAAAAAATAGAAAGTTTCCAAAAATAGAAAGTTTCCAAAAATAGAAAGTTTCCAAAAATAGAATTACTGCTTAAAATAGATAAGTTTCTAAAAATAAAAAGTTTCCATAAATAGATTAGCTGCCTTAAATAAATAAGTTTCTAAAAATAGAAAGTTTCCATAATTAGATATAAGTTGGATAATTAAGCTAATTATATAAGCTTAAGTGTTTACTGATTAATATTCTAAGTCATGTGATTATATCGTATAGTTTATTAATTATTACGTAAATTAAATAAACTATAGATTAAAGTATTTAATTAAATATAACATGATTTTAATTAAATAAAGGTAAAATACTTAGGTTAAAACATGTATTCTTATCTATAAATAATATAACGTAAGTCATGTAAATTAATTAATTACAAGTCATGGTTTTAATAATTAATTAATTATATACTCTAATTAAAAGATAAATACTTAGGTTAAAATTCATGTATTACTAATTAAATTAATAAGCTAAGTCATGTAAATTAAGTTAATTATGTTCATGTTATTAATTAATTTAATTTAAGTCTAAAAAAATAGCATAACTTGAAAAAACCGTAAACCTTGAAAAAAATGATTCATGAACCGGACCCGTGACTAAAAACCCATGAACCGGACCCGTAACCATCACCATACCCCGACCAAGGTCGGGGTTTCCCTTGCCCTTGCTGCTGCCGTGACATCATCACCACCATACCGAGACCATATGGTCTCGGTGGTGCGAAAATAAGCCAAGCCGAGACCCCCTTGGGCTCGGTTAGGCGTCGGCTAGAAACAAAACACCCCTAAACCCATGATTGATTTAAACCCTATGATTAGAACATGTTTATATTACTTGTTTTTAATTATTTTATTAAAAACATCATGATTTTATGTGATTATATAAATCAAAACATAAAAAAGGGGTAAAGGTTATACCGATTACGTGAAATCAAGAAGGATGAACACACACGATTCCTTGCAATAAATCAAAGATCAAAATCAACCCGAACACCCCTTTTTGTGATATAAAACTCGGCGGCCAAGGAGCAAAGAAAAGAAAAACTAGGGTTTTTCTTATTTTCTAATTTTTGTGATAAATGACACATGTTTTTTCTAAACTCCCTAGTTAGTAAATTTTACATGGGCTAAGCCCATGTTTCTTGTTTTGCCGCGGGTAGGGTCCCCACATGGGGTAACCCGTACCTTTTTCCGTGTCTATAATAATAGTGTGTTCTCGTGTTCGTAAATTATGTGTTCTAACTAGTTATCGATTGTGACTTAGTTATTCGTGTTCGTAATATATATATATATATATATATATATATATATATATATATATATATATATATATATATATATATATATATATATATATATATATATATATATATATATATATATATATATATATATATATATATATATATATATATATATATATATATATATATATATATATATATATATACACATACATACATAACATTAGCTCGTGATTAATTTACGTTCATGATTTCATGTTCGTATGTTCGTGATTATAATTATTATGGAATAATTATCGTGTGTTCATACGTAATTAATACTTATCGTGTTATAACACGTACGTAATACTTGTAATTCTTGTTCGTGAAACGTAATCATGTTATAAAAGGAAAGATCTAATCATGTACGTACGATCCTAAGTGTACTGTTCATGGTAAAAGCATGCGGGTTTTACAACTCTTCCCCCCTAAAAAGAATAATTCGTCCCCGAATTATAGATAACGTAAACTGACAGAGGAACATACCCGAATCAAACTGAGAGGGTATGTACGATAAAAGGACATGAAGATGACATGGTAGAAGGGAACGTGGAACGTGACATGTCTTGAAAGGACATGGAACGTGACGTGGCTGAAAGGACATGGAATGTGACATGACAGAAAGGACATATCTAGTCAATAAGAGAAAACAGATAAGAAGTCCGGATGAACTTGTCCATTTCTAAGTGGCCTCCCGCTTGGAACGGTTTCATCTCAAGATCTTGACACAATGTTAAATCTTTGTCCTCCTGACCTTGACTTGAAAACTCTAAAAGTTCATTGTCATCTACGTAAGATAGATCCCCTGATTTCGATCGAGGGAAAAGAATTAACGTGCAAGGGTAACTGAAACGTTATGGTGCAAAACAATCTAACTTAACTGATAATTAGCAACGATGCGCGAGACACATAGAAACGTAGTACGTGAAAAATTTTGAACGTGATACGTGAAAAATTTTGAACGTGATATGTGGAGATATGATGAGTGTAGTATGAGCAAACATATTGTGTTCCATGATACGTGTAACATATCGTGAACATGATATGAGGAACATGGAATGAACATGACATGTGAAACATATCGTGAACATGGAATACAACTGCGATAACGCCAAACGCTATAAGGTGAAACGTGGAATGTAACGTGAAACGTCTGTTTGCAGATAGGAGGTAAACTAAACTTGAGTCTGGTCTCTCCGGTTCTTGCAAAACTTCCCAAAACGAAGATGAACGTAAAACCGTAAGCCAAGATACGATCATGAACGTGAATAGTGTCATGAACGTGAGCGTAAAAGCAAGTCGAAATTAGAACAAGAACGTGAACGTAAATAAGGAGCACAAATGCGAACCTTTGTCTGACCCGATAGCTGGCGGATTACCAATTGATCGGATGAGCCTTGGTTGGAATGTGTCTGATCAATCTGTTGGTTCTGAAATCCGTACGGATATAAGGATTCTGCAGACTTGATCAAACTTGTTGGTAATAACCCAAATAGCATCTTGTTTCTTCTGAGTTTGCGTTAAACTGGTAACCAAAATCCGTGGAGATCTTGTCCCGTTTCTGGTCACAATTTCGATGGTGGATAGACATCCCAGTCAGTTGGTGTTCTATCTTAGCCTGTTGGTATGTCAGGTACTTAGATATGAACGTAACTATATCTTGCTTCGTAGAAACTTGATACGTAGAAATTTGCGGAACTATAAGTCTCCGAAATTAGACTTCTCTTAGCGTAGGATTTTCTTAGAAAACCTAACGTAGTGTAGGGTTCTCTCCTTTATGCATGAGCTGAGTCATGGTAAGATTAACCGTGAGAATACACGTGATTCAGCGTGTCACTGTAATCAACCAGAATTTATATTGAAAAATTTCAGAGTGAAATTTCTCCTATCGTAGGATTTACAACATAGAGAAAATATGGTCTTCCTGCTCTTCTCCAGACTTTAGAGAAAGTTAGGTTGTCATAGATGAAAACACTGATGAATTTTTTTATGATTTCATGGAAACTCAATTTATTAAGTCCATAATGCTGCTGGAGCACCTATGAGACTAATACAGAATCATGAATCTAGCACGACCGAGTCGTGTACGAATAGCAGTCATGGACATGTCCTGCTCTTTCACTCGTCACTGTTGGTAGCATGATCATGAATCCGATCTTGGAAAGTACTTAGCACCCTAAATGAATCCGATCTTGTCAATACGTGGAGGAGAATAACGGTTATGAATGGTGATTTATTTAAATCGACGGTAGTCGACACATAATCTCTTGGTATCGTCCTTCTCCTTGTAGGTTCTTTTGGAATGTATGGGAAGATTTTGGAATAATCAACTGGCTATGCGAAAAAGGACTTAAGTTGTCGTGTCTTAACTGACAGCTAGAATATTTTAGTAGTAATAGCTAACAACGCACGTGCTTGTAAGCATAGATAATTTGTATAGATTTTCCTGATGGAAAATCAAGCTGAATGTATTCAGGAGCCTGAACATCACTGTACATAAGCATGAATCATACATGGTGTGCTGTTCGTAGTCCATAATTAAGATTAAATTTAACTCGCATCTGTCCGAGGTAATGCGTTCGCAGCTTGAATCTTATCATTAGGCTGAAGGAAAACCTTGATATACTTGGGGAATACGAATGGCGTCCTTCATGGTCATGAATCTATGAAATATTGTGAAAGAAATGAAAGTGTCATCGACAACGTGACAGTTCTCACTGATGCGCCGGTAATGGTACTGAAATTTTTGTGGCCTGATTAATACATGGCACAACAAAATGGATATACCCTTGGAGGGTACCCTGAATTTCTTAGAAATGTTTCATAATTGGACGTGAGTCACGTGTCTTGACTCGTGTCTTGGGAATATAAGCATGACATATGTCATGACTGGTGTCTTGACATGTATCTTCGGAAAGTATACATGAGACATGTGTCTTGACTGATGTCTTGACATGTGTCTCTAGATGTGAAACAAATTGAACTACAATAATAGGTTATTATGCCAAAATTGGCGAATCGGTTGGACTACTAATCCTTTGTATTTCTGATCACGTTCGCGGTCGGAGCTTCGGTTGCGATTGCTAGGATAGTTGTTGTCATAGTAGTTGTTATTTTTGTCTTGTTTGTCAGTTGCATGACGGTCATTCTCATGACTGTGATTCATGTAACTATTCAGCTGAGTGGCCGGCTGGTACCGGTTTGCACTCATATGGCTGAAACGACAACTGAATAACGTGTGACATGTAACTAAGAATTTGGTACAATGATTGATGGAAATCGTCTAATGGTGAAGCATCTTCTCGTCCAATTGCTTTGCTCTAACGCCTTTGTCTTCGTCTTGTAGGATTTCCAGGTTGGGAACATCATCCGCATCTCGTAGCGCGTCCAAACATCAGCAACATCAACCTCTAGTAACATCTCCAAGTTATGAGCGGCATCAGCGATCTTGTAGAATATCAGCAAGTGAAAATATGCCTGAGATGATTCAGAATCGACTATCGAATACCCGCGGAGCATTGTAAGTGAAATACACATGGATTATGGTACGTGTAATACACATGGAATACTGTATGTGGAGTACGCGTGGGATGCACATGAAATGATCGATATGGCTGATCTTTTGACATGATTTTACATGGTTTGAAGACAAACTGGGCTGATCATCATGATATCCTAACAATATTAGCATGGACATCATTTGGTTGTATAGAGAAACGTTAAAGTGTGGTTACACAAAATTCAATGATGATTTGCCTGAAATCATGATCAATGAAAACCAACCATGACTATCATGAAAACAGGATTCAATGAAATCCAACAATGTCTTGCATGAAAGCATAAATAACAAAAGAGGCGTAAGACGTAATCAACATGAAGACGGAATTATCGTGAAGGAACATGAAACAATTTAACATGAAGGAGTGTATAACATAATCAACATGAACTGAAATTAACCATGATAGTATGGAAACATACTTGACATAAAAGACATCGTAACTTATGAGGGGACATAAAAAAAATTTATGCTTATAAATCATGAGGAAAAAAAAATTATGCATGAAAACAGTGCGTGAATACATGAGGCAGCTTATAAAAACCTTTATATGCGTGAGGGGACGCCTATGGGTCGGTCCCAAAACAAAAGACATGGCGAGGGGACGCCTATGGGTCGATCCCAAAGTTAAAAGTTTCGATAAAAGCACAGGCGACTAAATAGGGCTAGTCCTGTACCAACCATTACTTAGTCATAATTCCTGCAACAATGATACATGAAACATAAATAAGTGAAAATCATCTATCAAAACTTATCAAAAAAAAATTTATGTGACCAATTATGAACTACTGGGGTTCAGTCCACATAGTCACAGTTCACGAGGAACGTCATGCATGAAACAATGACACGTAACTAAATCTGAATGACGGTTGTCCATCCATATTAGTAAAACAATATCGATGAAAACATCGAGGTTAAAACATCAAAGTCCTAAAAACATCATGGTTAAAACAACAATGTGCTGAAACATCAAGTCGTGGGATAACAAGCGTTGGCTTAGGAAGCTCCTGGTGACTACCCACTAGTCACATGTCAAGCTTTAGAGCCTACAGGTCGAAGCCTTGGCTCTGATACCATAACTGTAACACCCCATTTTGATAAATGAAATGTCACGCGTGAATATGGTGTGTCATCAAAGCATGCAAGGTAATATGTACTAAAACATACATGACCATAGGGAAAACGGGAATCAAACATCGGTTCCCAAACATAAGCCCAAAACATAAATAAAGTAAATGAACAAAAGGAAGACTAAACAAGCATAAATATAAAGGCATGAGGAGAAAAAGTCTAAGGTAGCTCCCATCCTATGCGTGTCCTCCAAATGCCCCAGTCTAACTTTAGGTACCTACCGTTTTGGGACATGGAAAGGAAAGTAACGGCTGAGCGTAACGCTCAGTGCACGGATATACAAGTAAAGCATGAATAATGTAAGCATATAATCATGAAACAACGGAAGAAACTAAGTCCTGGATAACCTAGTTATATCTCAGTAAAACTGGTTTTATATTTTAAAAGCCTTATGTTTATCTTGTAAAAACTGTTTAACATATTTACCATTAGCCAATATAGGTCATGAATATCAACGTGCATGAATACTTAGAGGGGTGACCTCGTCATGCAAATTAGAGGGGCTGCCTCTAATTTAATATACTGGTTTTAGGTAGGAGGGATTAGCTCCTTGTGAAGGATGCAAGGCACACACCACAATTACACTGAGTAATCTGCTGAAAACATGTAACTATGATGCACCCATACGCCCCACCTGATAATATAATAAATGGCCAAAAGCTGAAAGGGACGCCACGAGCAATTACTCCGCCGTGGGGAAGTCATAACACTAGTGCCTCCAGTGTTATGGTTATGGTACCTCCATAACTAGGTGAAACTGGTCATGCATGTATATGGCTTTAGGTATTCTAATTAAACATAGGCAATCAAAACATATAAAACATATACTAGGGAAAAAAGTTGGCTGCATACGGGGAAATCCTAATAAGGAAGAATGTCCATACTGAAAGGACGGAGAATCCATACCTTATGTCCATTGAACGAAGAAGACGAACGGAAGAGAGTCCTACTTCGGTATCACGAATGCAACATAAATACATACGTGTATAAGTATCTGATTACTGAGTACGTAACTGGTTTTATATCATGTCTTAGCTTGTTTTATATGTTCATGTCATGTTTTACTAATTTAAGCTTTATACTGTGTTTATCATATATTAGGTCTATTCTGATTAAGTATTACTTGTATTTCATGTATTATTATACTTGTTGTGTAATAATAAGTAACTTTCTAAAAATAGCAGGTTTCCTAAATAGAAAGTTTCCAAAAATAGAAAGTTACCAAAAAAAGAAAGTTTCCCAAAATAGAAAGTTTTCAAAAATATAAAGTTTCCAAAAAGAGAAAGTTTCCAAAAATAGAAAGTTTCCATAAATAGAAAGTTTCCATAAATAGAAAGTTTCCAAAAATAGAAAGTTTCCAAAAATAGAAAGTTTCCAAAAATAGAATTACTGCTTAAAATAGATAAGTTTCTAAAAATAGAAAGTTTCCATAAATAGATTAGCTGCCTTAAATAAATAAGTTTCTAAAAATAGAAAGTTTCGATAATTAGATATAAGTTGGATAATTAAGCTAATTATATAAGCTTAAGTGTTTACTGATTAATATTCTAAGTCATGTGATTATATAGTATAGTTTATTAATTATTACATGTAAATTAAATAAACTATAGGTTAAAGTATTTAATTAAATATAACATGATTTTAATTAAATAAAGATAAAATACTTAGGTTAAAACATGTATTATTATCTATAAATAATATAACCTAAGTCATGTAAATTAATTAATTACAAGTCATGATCTTAATAATTAATTAATTATATACTCTAATTAAAAGATAAATACTTAGGTTAAAATTCATGTATTACTAATTAAATTAATAACCTAAGTCATGTAAATTAAATTAATCATGTTCATGTTTTTAATTAATTTAATTTAAGTCTAAAAAAATAACATAACTTGTAAAAATCGTAAACCTTGAAAAAAATGATTCATGAACCGGACCCGTGACTAAAAACCCATGAACCGGACCCGTAACCATCACCATACCCCGACCAAGGTCGAGGTTTCCCTTGCACTTGCTGCTGCCGTGACATCATCACCACCATACCGAGACCATATGGTCTCGGTGGTGCGAAAATAAGCCAAGCCGAGACCCCCTTGGGCTCGGTTAGGCGTCGGCTAGAAACAAAACACCACTAAACCCATGACTGATTTAAACCACATGATTAGAACATGTTTATATTACTTGTTTTTAATTAGTTTATTAAAAACATTATGATTTATGTGATTATATAAATCAAAACATAAAAAAAAGGTTAAAGGTTATACCGATTACGTGAAATCAAGAAGGATGAACACACATGATTCCTTGCAATAAATCAAAGATCAAAATCAACCCGAACACCCCTTTTGGTGATATAAAACCCGGCGGCCAAGGAGCAAAGAAAAGAAAAACTAGGGTTTTTCTTAGTTTCTAATTTTTGTGATAAATGACACATGTTTTTCCTAAACTCCCTAGTTAGTAAATTTTACATGGGCTAAGCCCATGTTTCTTGTTTTGCCGCGGGTAGGGGGCCCCACATGGGGTAACCCGTACCTTTTTCCGTGTCTATAATAATAGTGTGTTCTCGTGTTCGTAAATTACGTGTTCTAATTAGTTATCGAGCGTGACTTAGTTATTCGTGTTCGTAATAAATATATATACATACATAATATTAGCTCGTGATTAATTTACGTTCATGATTTCATGTTCGTATGTTCGTGATTATAATTATTATAGAATAATGATCGTGTGTTCATACGTAATTAATACTTATCGTGTTATAACACGTACGTAATACTTGTAATTCTTGTTCGTGAAACGTAATCATGTTATAAAAGGAAAGTTCTAATCATGTACGTACGATCCTAAGTGTACTATTCATATTAAAAGCATGCATGTTTTAGAGTGTCGCCATAATTATATATTACCGAATGTTAATGTCAGTAAGTACAGTTTATACTCGCCATGTATACTATGAATAATAAGATTTGAAGTTTTGATTTTTTATCAATCGAATAATATCCAAAATAATACTGTATTCATAGAATAGTTTCTCCACCCATAATTTTAGCTGAATGATTTTTGCAAATAGCATATGCATAATTGATTCCAGCTACACATTCTTTCATTTTACAAATGACTCCAGCCACAGAGAGTCATACCTTTCCTTTACACCTACATTGTTTCCTTAATCCCATAACCACACTAGAAGAGATTTCAAAATTAGCCATAATGGGAGTGAATATCATACCTTTATATAACACGCTATTTCCTTTGGCATAGTCAAACCTTCCATTTGCACCTACACTTTTCCCGTTTATACAGACGTGGTTACAAAATTTCTTGGACCTAGTTATTTTTTAGATCTAAGTGTAAGAAATCTATATAAGGAATTGTTGAATAATTCAAGTTTTTCAACTATTGAGATGAGCTCTTTATAATGGTTCTACAGGAATTACATCGCTAGTGTATTTAGAAGGTAATGTATCTATATGACTCTCTTCAAGATCATAATTTCTCCCACTGAACTCTTGATTTACAAGATCAGATTCAAGGAAGTCTCCATACCTAGCAACAATCACTTTGTTCTCAGGTGGATAATAAAAGTAGTAACCCATAGTTTCCTTAAGGTATCGTGCAAAGATACATTTTGCATATCGTTGTTAGAGTTTGTTACCCGAGTCACGTTTCACATACGCCTCGCAACCCTAGACCTTTAAATAAGAAAAATATGGCTTCTTGCCATGCCATAGTTCATATGGTGTCTTATCGACCTTCTTTGTGGGAACCATATTTAAAATGAGAACAATAGACTCTAAAGCATAATCCCAAAAGGATAAAGATAAAGTTGTAAGATTAAACATAGATCGCACCATATCCAATAATGTACGATTTCTCCTTTCGGATACACCATTTTGTTGTGGAGTATAGGGAGAAGTAAGATGCTGAACAATTTCATTCTCACTTAGATAATCTATAAACTCTTGACTTAAATATTCACCACCTCTATCAGAACGAAGAGCTTTAATCTTCTTTCCTAATTGCAGTTCTACTTCTGCTTTAAACACTTTGAATGTTTTAAATACCTTATGTTTATGCTTAAGTAAATAAACATAACCATAACGGCTACAATCATCGTAAATGTTAAGAAGTAGCTAGCACCTTTACTTGACACATGTCTAAGTGGTCCACACATCAGTATGTATTAATCCAAGTAGATTAGTAGCACTTTCAATATTGCTATTAAAAAGTTTCTTGGTCATCTTTCCAGAGATACAAGACTCACATTTATCAAATGATGCATCATTGATATTTTCCAAAAGACCTTCACGTTGAAGCTTTTTTATATGAGTATTCCCAATATGGGCAAGTCTACAATGCCAAAGATAAGAAAAGTTCATGCCAAACTTTCTCTTCTTACTCATGCTAAAGACAGATTCATTTTTGTTGGATTCCTTATCATGCATGTCTATTTCAAACACACCATTCATAGAAATTGCATTAAAATAGAAAATACCATCTTTCCAAACAGAAATTCCATTATTATCAATTGTGTGAATGAATCCATTATTCAACAAACAAGAATAACACCCCTAACAATTGTAGGTGCATAATGAAAATCATTTAAAATCAGTACTAAACCCGAAGGTAAAACTAAATTAAATGATCATATAGCTTCAACCGCTGCTTGTGCGCCGTTGCCCACTTGCAGAAATTGTTCCCCATAGGATAGCTTCCTTTCCAGATTAAATCCCTACAGCGTATTACAAATGTTAATACCAAATCCCGTATCATATTCCCAAAAATTTAATTTGTATGTTAATTGACCAATTTAATCATAAATAAAGTACCTGAAGCTGCAGCGCTCTGCTCAGACTTCTTATTTATTTCTCGTAATTCTTCGAGGTAAAGAGGGTAATTCCTCTTCCAGTGACCACTTGCCTTGCAATGGTGACAAGTCTCATCCTTCTGAGATTTATTCTTCTTGACAAAGTTTTGCTTAGGTTTTGAATAAGTCGCAAATTGTTTGCCCTTATGACCCTTTCCTTTGCCTTTCTTCTTATTTTTTGTGGTTTTGGCTTACTCACTCTACCCATTTGTATGGTTAGTACAAAAGGCTTAGCGGTAGATGCCTTGTCTTTCAACCCCTTTTCATAGTCAATGAGCATTACATGCAAATCATTAACTGTCTTCTCCGTGCAATGCATATTATATTTTTTAACAAAATCATTGAAGTACTTGTTAAGGGACCTATTGATCAAGTTGATAGCCATATTATGATCATAGGGTTGTCCTAGTGCAATGAGCTATTCCATATAACCCATCATCTCCAAGTAATGGGCACTTACAGACTTTCCTGGAGCTTGCTTGCAGCTATGCAAAGCATCTACTAAGTCGTAGATGTCCACAGCTTGCGGCTTCTTGAACATAGTCTTGAGCTCATCAAGCATTCGCTTAGGTAAAAACAGCTCATACTTCTGTTTAAGTGGAGGAGCCATTTTTCCTAGAATTAAGCAAGCCACCTCAGAGTGCCTCTTAATATTAGCAGCGTATTCAAGTCTTTGCGCATCAGATTCTCCTTCAACAAGATAGTAACACCCCACTTTGATAAATGGAATGTCATGCGTGATTATGGCGTTTCATCAAAGCATACAAGGATAAATGTCTTAAACATTACATGATCATAAAGGAAATACCGGAAACAAACATCGGTACTCCAAAGTAAAGCTCACCACACACAAACAAAAGTACTGTAAAAGAAAAGGACTAAACAATGTCCATGGAAATAAGTAGCAAAAGTATGATGATAAGCATAAAGTAATGAAGGCTAGAAAGCTTCCAATCCATATGCACGTACGCTTAAAGTCTACGAGAGTCCCTGAGTACCTGCCGTTTCGGGAACATGAAAGAAAAAACGGCTGAGCATAACGCTCAGTGCACGGATATACAAGCATAGAATGAATAACATAAGCATATAAAATATATAGCAGCGGAATTGATTAAGTCCTAGAAAACCTGGTATAACTTAGTAAAATTGGTTTTATAGTTTGAAAAGCCTTATGTTTATCTTATAAAAACTATTTAGCATGTTTACCATCAGCCAATATAGGTCATGAAATATCAACGTGCATGAATACTTGGAGGGGTGACCTCGTCATGCAATTAGAGGGGCTGCCTCTAATTAATATAAGTTTGGGTAGGAGGGATCAGCTCATTGTGAAGGATGCAAGGCACACACCACATTCACCTGAATAATCTGTAAAAAACATGTAACCTAGGATGCACCCATACGCCCCACATAATAACATAATAATATGGCCAAAAGTTGAAAGGGACGCCACGAGCTATCACTCTGCCGTGGTGAAGTCATAATACTGGTGCCTCTAGTGTTATGGTTATGGTACCTCCATAACTAGGTGAAACTAGTCATGCATTTATATGGCTTAGGCATTTAATTAGACGTAAGCAAATAAAAACATATAAAACATATACTGGGAAAACAGTTGGCTGCATACGGGGAAATCCTAATAAGGAAGAATGTCCATACTGAAAGGACCGAGAATCCGTACCTTATGTCCATTGAACGAAGAAGACGAACGGAAGAGAGTCCTACTTCGGTATCACGAATGCTACATAAATAGTATACGTGTATAAGTATTCCGTTTACTGTGTACGTAACTGGTTTTATATCATGTCTTAGCTTGTTTTACATGTTCATGTCATGTCTTACTAATTTTAACATTATACTGTATTTATCATGTATTCTGGATATTCTGATTAAGTATTACTTGTATTTCTTGTATTATTATACTTGTTGTGTAATAATAAATAACTTTCGAAAAATAGCAGGTTTCCTAAAATAGAAAGTTTCCAAAAATAGAAAGTTTCCGAAAATAGAAAGTTTCCAAAAATAGATTTACTGCTTAAAATAGATAAGTTTCTAAAAATAGAAAGTTTCCATAAATAGATTAGCTGCTTAAAATAAATAAGTTTCTAAAAATAGAAAGTTTCCATAAATAGAAATAAGCTGGATTATTAAGCTAAAAAGATAACCTTAAGTTTTACTGATTAATATTCTAAGTCATGTGATTAATAGTATAGTTTATTAATTAATACATGTAAATTAAATAAACTATATATTATAAGATTTAATTAAATATAGCATGATTTAATTAAATTAAAGTGTATATAATACTTAGGTTAAAATATGTATTAATATTTATTATTAATATAACCTAAGTCATGGAAATTAATTAATTATATGTCATGTTTTATTAATTAATTAATTACTTAGTCTAAATTCATGATTTAAATACTTAGGTTAAAATCATATATTATTAATAATAATTAACCTAGGTCATGCCTAAATTAAATTAATTATATATCATGGTAAATTAATTTAATTAACCTTGTAAATAATTAAACTTATAAAAATAATTAACTTGTAAAATAAATTAAGTCGTGAACCAGACCGTGTTTACCCTTGAACCGGACCAAACAAACACACCCTTAACAGTGGCGAACCGGCTTGGCCGATTGCCACTGTTTTCGCAAAACTGCCACTGGCTTAAGCCGGTGGTTCCTTTTGGTTCTCGGCTAGCCGTTGGCTAAGCAAAGTTCCCACCAGCAGTTAGCCGGTGGTTCCCCTTGCTGCCGCGGTTTGAGTTCCCCTTGCTTGTTCATATTAGCCACCGGCTTAAGCCGGTGGTGCTTGTTTGTTTTCAGCCGAGACCCCCAAAAACTACAAGGCCACCCCGACATGCATCGGGGTCCCTTATTTCGCCTGCTGCTGAACCACAAAGCCAACACCGAGACCTAAAGGTCTCGGCTGTAGTCACATGTGGGACACCGAGAGCTTCGGTCTCGGTTTGTGTGCGGCGGCCGAACCAAACACCCCTAAACCATCATGTTTATTTACCCCATGATTAGATCTACATGTTTTTAATCTTGTTATTTAATTTATCATGATTTCATGTGTTCTTGATCTAATAAAATAATAAAAAATAAAGATTTAAGGATTACCAATGCGTGAACAAAAAGAGAATGATAACACGAACGATCTCACTAAAATTGGATCACCAAAAATCAACAAACACCCCTTCCTTGTGGTGTTCTAACCGGCGGCCAAAGGGAGAAAAAGGAGGAGCTAGGGTTTTGCATTTTTTATAAATCTTCTGTATAATGAATATGTTTTTCCCTTTTTCTATTTAGTTAAAATAAAAGTGGGCTTGGATCCTTTCTTTGTTCTTGCCGCGGGTAGGTGGGGCCCACAAAGGGAAACCACATGTTTTTCGTGTTCTAAAATATTATGTGTTCGTGTTTACGTGATTTTATTCTTAATTGTTCGTGTTATAATATATACTTGTACATAATCGTAATACCAATTACATAAATACATAATATTAGGTTCGTGATTATTTACGTTCATGTTTTCATGTTCGTGATTATTATTATTGTTGATAATAATTATCGTGTATTAATATGCTCAAATACTTATCGTGTAATAACACGTACGTAATACTTGAAATTTACATTTGTAAAACGTAAACATGTTATATAAGGAAAGTTTTAATCATGTACGTACGATTATATATGTACTGTTAATGGTAAACGCATGTGGGTTTTACAACTCTTCCGCCATAAAAAGAATAATTCGTCCCGAATTATAGATAACGTAATTGGAAAAGAAGAACATACCCGAATTCAAAATATGAAATGAGGGTAAGAAGCTCGGATAGACTCCTCTGTTTCCCAAGTGGCTTCCCGCTCGGTATGATCCCTCCAAAGGATTTTGACGAATGGAATCGCCTTCCTCCTCATGACTCGTTCTTGCCTGTCAAGAACTCGTTCGGGTTCCTCTATGAAGGTAAGATCTTCACGAATCTGTCAAGTGGATACTGAACCATGTGAATGGGATGATACTTGTACCCTCTGAGTAAGGACACATGGAAAACATCGTGAACATGAGAAAGCTGTGGAGGTAACACTAAACGATAAGATACTTCACCGACTCGCTCAATGACATCAAACGGTCCGATGAATCGAGGACTGAGCTTCCCTTTGATTCCAAAACGTCGAACACCACATGCTGGTGATACCTTAAGGAAGACGTGATCTCCTACATTGAAGTGTAAGTCCCTATGATGCTTGTCGGCATAACTCTTCTGACGTGACCGTGCTTCTTGTAATTTCTGCTTAGCTACTACGACCTTCTCGTTGGTTAACTCTATCATTTCTGGTCCCTCAAGTGTTCGCTCACCAACCTGATCCCAGCAGATTGGGGCGCGACACTTTCTGCCATACAACATCTCGAATGGAGCACATTTCATGCTTGTGTGTCAACTGTTGTTGTATGCAAACTCTACCAGACAGATTTAAACGTCCCAATCTCCCGTCCATTCTAACGCACATGACCTCAACATGTCTTCTAATGTCTGAATCATTCGCTCCGATTGCCCGTCTGTTTGAGGATGAAAAGCCGTGCTAAGCTTAAGTTTTGTACCCCAAGATTTCTACAGACTCCTCCAGAATCGCGAAGTGAAACGAGGATCTCTGTCTGAGACGATGCTGGATGGAGCACCATGAAGTCTCTTGATCTCCTTGCTGTAAGTATCGGCGAGTTTACTGACCGAATCTTCCTTGCAGATCGGTAAGAAATGAGCTGACTTGGTAAGTCGATCAGCGATAACCTAAATCGCATCGTGCTTCCTCTTTGTCTGCCGAAGACCGGTTACAAAATCCATGGTGATCTTGTCCCACTTCCACTCTGTAATATCTAACGGTTGTAGAAGACCGCCAGATCGCTGATGCTCGATTTTAACCTGTTGGCAGGTAAGACATTTGGAGACATAAGTCACAATCCTGTTTCATACCACTCCACCAAAAGTATTGGTTGATGTCATGGTACATCTTTGTCGAACCAGGATGAATGGAAAATGGGGAGCTATGAGCCTCAACTAACAATGCTTCCCGAATTTCTTGATCATCAGGAACACAAAGTCTCGTGCCCTGCCATAAGATACCATATGCGTCTACTCGAAATTCTGTCTGCTTCTCTAAGTTCTGAATTATCGCCCATATTTCACCATCATCTTTTTGAGCTTCCTTGATCCTAGAGAGTAACTCGGGTTCCACTCTAAGATTAGCCCAGTAACCGTGATGTCCACGTACCATGATCTCAATGTCTAGTCGCTCCAAGTCTCTTATAATTTCCTCCTCAATTTTGATGCCGTTTATCATTCCGGACTTTCTGCTAAGTGCATCTACCACTACATTCGCCTTGCCGGGATGATACTACGGATTGATGTCATAATCCTTCAACAGCTCTAACCATCTCCTCTGTCTCATGTTCCGTGAAAATGTTACATGATTCTCCATACATGTAGTGCCTTCATATATTCAATTCAAACACGACTGCTGCGAGTTCCAAGTCATGCATAGCGTAATTTTCCTCATAAGGATTAAGCTGCGGTGAAGCGTACGCGATCACTTTCCCATGTTTCATGAGAACACAACCAAGTCCCTTCCCCGATGCATCACTGTAGATATGAAGTCCACCTGTACCAGATGGGAGAGTAAGAATCGGTGCAGATACTAACTTCTGCTTTAGGTCTTCAAAGCTCTTCTCTCTTTCTTCAGTCCAGACGAATTTCTCCCCTTTTCGAATCAATTTTATCAATGGTAGTGCTAAACAGGAAAAGTTCTCCACGAACCTACGGTAGTACCCAGCTAAGCATAGGAAACTGCGAACTTCAGTCGCTGAAGTCGGTCTTGGCCACTTAGTAATAGCCTCAACCTTCGCTGGATCCATGGTGATTCCTTCTGCTGATACAATGTGACCTAAGAACGCCACCTTGTCTAACCAAAACTCACACTTGGAGAATTTAGCATACAGCTGCTTCTGGCGAAGAATCTGTAACACTGTACGAAGATGGTCTTCGTGTTCCTCCTTGGACTTAGAGAATATCAGAATGTCTTCAATGAAGACAATGACGAACTTGTCCAGAAATTCATGGAAGATTATGTTCATCAAATCCATGAACACTGTTGGAGCATTGGTAAGGCCAAATGGCATGACTACAAATTCGCAGTGGCCATAGCGTGTACGGAAAGCAGTCTTGGCGATGTCCTGCTCTTTAACCCGTAGCTAATGATAGCCCAACCTCAGATCAATCTTGGAGAAATGTTTGGCCCCTTGGAGTTGGTCAAACAAATCATCAATGCGTAGTAGAGGATACCTATTCCTGATGGTGATCTTGTTGAGCTCGCGATAATCTATGCAAAGACGCATACTGTCGTCCTTCTTCTTCACGAATAAGACCAGTGCGCCCTATGGAGATCCGCTCGGTCGAATGAAGCCTCGTTCCAAAAGTTCTTGCAATTGATCCTTCAGCTCCTTCAACTCTATGGGAGCCGTGCGATAAGGAGCCTTGGAAATCGGCTCAGCTCTTGGGATGAGCTCGATATTAAACTCTACTTCACGTGTAGGTGGTATGGTCGGAAGTTCTTCTGGAAATACATCTAGAAATTCTGACACTATCGGCTGATTCTAAATTGATGGAGATTCAACATCCATGTCATGAACAGTAGCTAGATAACCCTCGCAACCATGTGAAAGTAATACACGTGCTTACAGGGTTGATATGATTTGTACAGACCTTCCGGGTACGAACCCGTTGTGAATGTACTCTGGTGCATTAACATCACCGAAGATGACTCAATATGAATGGAAGTCTATGGTAGCATGATGTTTGGATAGCCAATCCCTGCCCAATATGATGTCAAAATCATCCATGTCCAGCAGAAGTGCGTCAACAGGA
This sequence comes from Glebionis coronaria, assembly GCA_025667525.1. Classification (NCBI taxonomy): domain Eukaryota; kingdom Viridiplantae; phylum Streptophyta; class Magnoliopsida; order Asterales; family Asteraceae; genus Glebionis; species Glebionis coronaria. The sequence goes on from CM046878.1 coordinate 470,885,823, forward strand.
CGAATCTTGTCATCAAACTCTAGGGGAAGGCTCTTGTACACATGGGTTATGCATACAGAGTCTCTTAAAGGCCTGGAAATGTTCAGTACATTTTCTAATGGCATAGGGGATATCCTAACATTCTTAGCATAAGCAGTAGAAACGACCGAATGAGTAGCACCCTTGTCAAATATAACACATGCAGCTTGACCATACATATACAAGATTCCAGTGATGGTACCTGTAGACTTGTTGGCCTGAACACGAGAAGTCGTGTAAACGCGTCCACTAGTAGTAGGCGGCTTGGTATCAGCATGTCAAGACGTGCCCTCCATCTCGCCCTTGCGGCAGTCCTTCATGCGATGGCCAGGGAGGCCTGATGAGACTGCTTTTATACATAGTCTCATCGTCCAAAACGGGTTTTAAATGCATTAAATATCATCAAAAATACCAAATATATGCTTGTGTTTGTTACTTGTGTATTTTAGGTACGGATATTGAGAAAATGACAAAAGATCACAAGAAACATGCAAAAACGAACACGGGAAACGAAGCCGCACAATGAACCAAGCCCTAATGAAGATTTTCTAAGAAAAACCCTTGAATATTTGAAGATTATGCAAGAAGGGTCCTCCAATATTGAAGAACTGACACTTTAAACCCTTGTTTATTCATAATTACAAATTGGTCCCTAAAGTTTGTCAAATTTACAAAAAGGACCCTTAACTTTAAAGAATTGGCAAATTTAGTCCCTCAACAAAGCTAAACTGTCAATATTAGTCCTCCTCTAAATAAAACATGCCATGAAGACCTTCAAGTTATAAGAAAGAACAAGTTTGGTCCTTAAAATATGTCAAATTGCAAAAGGGCCCTTAACTTTGAAGAATTGGCAATAATGGTCCATCATAAATCATGACTTGTCAATTTCAGTCCTCCAAGAATTCAACCATACAAGTCAAGACCATTATCCATGAAGAAAATGCCAAAACAGCCCTTCAAGTGTCAATAATTGGCAACAAATACCCTTGAAAATACTTTGGAAAAGTATTTGGGGCAAAAGTGTGAAAAATGAAACTTCCATAACAAAGGAATTCGTATTTTGGTTGTTTAGTTTATAAGTGAAAGGAGTATGAAAGATTAAGGGCTAAACTTGGCAGACAAGAATAGAAACCTAGACCAACCATTTGGTGACACTTGTCCCACTAACCTCCATCAGCCAATCACAACCCATTTCCTTGCCAACTCACCATCCCACTCACCATTATTTAACTAATCATAACAGACTAGTTAATTTGGCGCTTAACACAATATTTAAACCCAAAAACAAATCAAAACCTGCACTGTTTATCGTATGAACACATTTGAGTTTTCCTAATTGTGTTGTAATTAAACCACCAAATGCTCTAGATTTATGATTAAGCATATCATAATCATAAACCAACTCTAAAAACCATGCCACATCACCCAACAACTCCACACAAGATTCCCCTGCTACACCTTTGAACAAACTGCCAAAACCTTGACAGCCATCCAACGCCCAAGATTTCTGCTTACTTTATAAGCTTGTTTGAAGCGTTTGGATGCTATTTCACCTTTGCCAACTCACACAACCTGCCAAAGAAAGTCACATGATCCTCAAGCTTTCAAAATCTGCAAAGGGCAATATTGGGACTTCACAACATTAGGGTTACGTTTTTCTTTGCATTTCTAGTTCATTTGTAGCCTATATAAGGCATAGGACTCTTACAATTTCCTTGCTCTTGAATTTTTCCTTGTTCACTTTTCTGTAAAGCCATTTTCATATTAATGAATTGTGTTTGAAATTGTGAAGAAAAGTCAAGTGCCAATCTGTATTTCTGCTTGTTTATGTTTAATGTTTGCTAAACTTGAATCTCAAAACGTGTTTTCAAACCTTGTGCAAGAAATTGCACAAGAGTTAAAAATCTGATATTTTGCTAAGGCTTGGTTTAAACCTTGGAATTCTTGGGCTATAAGTGATCTATACACCTTGATAAGGAGCTTATCAAGGTGTTGTGAGCTTATAGTTTGGGGATAATCAAGTGTGGGAACAAGGTTGCGTCAATCAGATTCATTTTGCCATTTTTCACCTTTCTGTTTTTGATTTATCTGTTCTAACCTTGTTGAATCTTAGCAGGGTTGTTTGTCGAAGCTTGTGCTTGTTCTTGCTTTCACATAAGCTCAAAAATTCGTGGGTGTGGATGTACAACCATGAGGTTTGAACCTTTTTACCCAAAATCGGCTTAAATACTTGATTTTTGGTGATTTGATGCATTGCTTGTGTTCTTGTAGAATTTGTGGCTTGATCTTGCTTAATACTGCATAATACATCTGTTATTGTGTTTGATTAGGCTTGGGTAACACTGGAATACACTTATACTTGTTTAAATCTTGATTTGAAAAAGATAAGGGTGTTTGGGATTATCTGTTTAAGTGCATAGATTGTTATTGTGTTATTGGAAGTTGCTTGTTTGAGTTAGTATCTGCTATTCACTTGGTTGTATGCTAAAACCTGCAAGTTTTCAGCTTTGAAACATTAATTTAAAGATTGTGCTATATCTCACTTGATTTGACTGATTTTGACCTAAAATTTTGGAAATACCTAGAGTATATGCATGTTTAGAGCTAAAAGGTGTTAGATCAAAGTTTGTGTAACCTGATTTGAAGATTTGAGTGTTTAAAATTGGCTTGGTGGTCAAGTATATCAGCAAAGTGAAAAATCTGCTTGTTCTTGTTCATTAGTAACTTTTGTAAGCTTGAATCTTGATCTAGACCTTGAACCATTGCATGAAACTTGTTTAGATTTGTTCATTTGAATTTATTATAGCTTGTGTATGCTTTTGGTGCAATTTGGCTGGCTGATTTTTGCTAAAACTGCTTATTAAGTGAAATCTGCTTATTGTTCATGTCTGTGTGAGATCTGGTGATAAACTGAATTAACTGCACTGATTGGCTGTTTGTAATTGTGTTTTTGTGATTGATATTGACTCCTTATGATTAACTGATTATTTGGGTGCATTTGCTTAACTTGAATCCACAAAAAAGTCACTAAAGACAAAAAGTCAAGAAAGTCAAGCAGTGGGAAAAGTTCCCACTACTCAACACCCAAAACTAGCCCCTGCTAGTGTTAATTTTCATTCAGCTTATTTATAAGCCAAACTTGCTTATCCAGACGTGCAACAACTTATTTTTTTTATAGATCTTCCTCATTTGACCCATTTATTTGATCTGGAGCTTATTAGACCTTGGCTTTGACTTTTTACTAGAAAACTCATTAGGTTGGCTTTAAGCAAGTGCTTACCTGCTTATTTCAGCTTATTGAGTGTGGTTATTGGAAAACTTTTTGATTATTTAGCTTAATTAAGTCATTTAAAAGCTTTTGAAAGTTGAATCAGCTCTTGAGGTGGCCTAGAACTCGAAAACGACTATTTTGTTGTTTTGTGAAGATAGCTTTTAGCTTATTCAGGCTTATTTCTTGTGCTTTTTCCAATTTTCTTTTTACAGATCTCTTAACTAACTCAAAAGAAGCTTGTGTGTCAAATTTTAGCTTATGGCATCAGCTTATAGCTTAATGGGCCAAAAAGCCCATTAAGAATAAGCTGCTTTGAAATAAGCTACCTTAAACACATTTTCAGCTTTTGGGCCTTCAGAGTTTTGTTCTTAAAATCAAATTTTGGGTCAGATAGAAGCTTTTGGGCTTATTTGGACAACATTTTTCTTATTGGGCCTATTTGAGCCCATTAAGGGGTCTGTTTGGACTTTTAGCCCAATAGGGGTATTTTGTAATTTCAACTTCATTTCTGTATTATTTAGGTTAAAATAAGCTAGTTTACAACTTTTTAGAATTTTTTTTAAATTTTGGATTTTTATTAATATTTTATTATTAAAAATTAAAATTCAGATTTTTCAGGTTTTTTCAATTTTCTTAGTTCAAATACATTAAGTTAGGAATTTTACAATTTTTAGAATATTTTTATTGTCATTAGATTAATTTTTAGAATTATTTTAAGTTTTAATAGTTTTTAATTGTTTTTAAATAGTTTTATTTATTTTAAAATTTTCAAAAGTAGTTATAGATTTAGTTAAGTCATTTTAGAGGTTTAAAAGTTATAAAATCTCATTTTGGGCTTTTTGTTGATTAAATTGATATTTTGGGCTTTAATTAGCATTAAAAAATTATTATTTAATTAAATAAAAGGTTTAAGTGATTTTTTTATTTTTTGTAAACTCTAATTACATTTTTTAGGATTTATTGCAATTTTCTAGGAATTGTTAGGGTAAATTTTTAATTTTGTCACTTTTATGGTTTTACAGTACGACTTTTCGTCTTAGTTTTAACCCATAATCGTAACCATCATTCTCTTCTAATCTCTTTTCTTCTTTTCATTTCTCATCAATATAATCACAAACCATTAACAATTCTTAACACAAAGCACTTGCCTCCTTGGGAAACGAACTTGAACTTCATTGGTCATTAACTTGTGGTTTTCCTAAATCACTTGTTTATACTTGCCACTTTTGCTCTCTTTTCCTAAAGAGTAATAAAAACTTCTATATCAGTTTTGGCGCCGATGCCGGGGAGGCGTGTTGTGTTTTTATTTGGAAATTGTTGTTTTTATATATAGCCATAATATCTATTTGTATTAGTAGCACTCTACTAATACGTATTATCGGTTTTCGTTTTTTGTGTGAATACTATTACTATATTGTATACGTAGAACAATAAATTCACAAAAGTGTGAAAACACAACCTTGATTGGGAGGTCATTACTCAATCATTGTATTCGAATCTCAAACAAGAAACCAAAGGCAAAATAGATAAATACTTTCGTGAAGCTTAATTTTGACAAACACAAACTATAAGATGGGTATAAGGAGGTTATTATAAAATATACCCTAAGGAAAAAGGCTCTTAAGTGCTTCGTGTCGCCTCGTTTTCCCGCATGCTTGTGAGTGTTTAGATAAAGGCTAATCGAGGGTTTGCCAACCAAAGTATTATCTAAGTATCATATATATTTTCTTGGTTTCATTTGATTAAACCCTCTTGAACGTTTTGGTGTTCCACCAACGTTCTAAAGTCATCGAAGGCGTTCACTTCACGTGATCGTTTTCATTCCTTGAGGCTTCTTTAATCAAGAGATTTGATTAAGGAGGAGATTTTGTAGATTTTTGTCTACCTAATACAATCAAAAAATCCAAAAAAAGTAAAAACAATCAAAAATCCAAAAAAATTGAAAAATTAAAAACACCAAAAAGAATCTTCTTTGCTCATCCCCACGTTGTACGTGACATTTATGCAAACTCGCAACCAAGCAAGACGTGCACGTAAACGAAAAAACCGAAAGGAGTCAACACCTACTCCTAATCTTTCTAGTGAGGAGTCTCCTATTGACGAACCTATCGTAAGAGAAGTCACCATGGCTAATCGTACTATGATGGAGTTACTTCAAGCACCCACCGAGGGTTATGGAGAGGCTATAGTGATTCCCGCTATCCTTGCGGAGAATTTTGAAGTGAAAACGGGTTTGTTGTCGATGATCCAAAACAACAAATTCCATGGTGATGAAAAGGACAACCCGCACAACCATATCCGCCAATTCAGTCGTCTCACCGCCACTTGCAAATTTAAGGATGTTGCTAATGACTCGATTAAGATGATGCTTTTTCCGTATTCCTTAGCGGGGCCCGCTAAAATTTGGTTAGAGAAAGAGCCACCCAATTCTATATTGACGTGGAAGGATCTCGTTTCTAAGTTTGTGAACCAATTTTTCCCGCCCCCTAAGACTACGCATTTGAAAAATGAGATTTCAAAATTTTCACAAGAATTTAATGAGAGTTTTTCAACGGCTTGGAATAGGTTTAAGGAAATGTTAAATGAGTGTCCTCATCACGGTTTTTCTGACTTGCATCAGATTGACACGTTTTACAATGGTTTAAATGATCATGAAAGGGATTATCTAAATGCCGTCGCGGGTGGTAATTTTTTGTGTAAAACGGTTGAGGAAGCGTTGTTGATAATTGAGAATAGATTCGTAAGGCTTCTCTTCGGCTTCACCTTCTTTGTCTAATACCATCGATGCTTGCCAAATTGAGGCGAACTTGGAAAACAAAATCTTTGATAAGCTTAAAGGTCTTCTAATTGAATTCAAAGTTGGAGAACAAAGTGCTCCCGCTACGGCTAAAGCGGTTAAGGTTTCATGTATGTATTGTGGTGGAGGTCATGATTTCTCCTAGTGCATTACCAACGGTGGTAACACTTCGAGTGCCTACGCGGCCATGGGAACTTACAACCAAAACGGTCAAGTTACCCACTCTAATCAAAACATGCAGATAACCAACCCCTTATACCAGATAAGCAGATAACAACACAAAAGAACCAAAAACAACCACAAAGTTTGCCTTAAACCTTGAAAAATCAGTTAACCCAAACACCCCTTTGGAATCTGATCTCTCAATTTTCCAAAGAATTTTTGTGATTTAACCTTCAATCCAAGATCAAAACAAACTAGCAACAATATTCCAACCCTCAGAAACACAAATCCACCACAAATACACAGATCCACAAACAAATATGCAAAAATCACCAAAAATCATACAAAATTCAGAAAAATGAAAAAGGATTAGAGATGCAAACCTCCAAGATGTACATCCATACCTTGTATTTTTGAGCTTAGGTGCTAGAAAAACAAGTACCATCTTCCTTGTACCTGCTAAGAAAAACAAACACCAAAGATGAACAATAAACTATGAAATCTGATTTTTTGAAAACAAGAGTTTTAATCCATAAAACCTTTCCTCAAAAAGCAACAAATGATAAAATGGAACTCAGATCTTAGCTATTCAGACACTAAACTTTTATAAATAATAGAAGAGAATTCAAAATTTTAAGAAATTCAAATTTTACTTCATAAAAAGGAATTACAAAGAAGATAGCTAAAATCTGGAACAAAGGGGCTCTCACATGTCGAGGCCTCCTTATATAGACGACTAGGATCTTTTTAGAAGGGAAAAAAATACATGAAAACCCTAGTCTATGAAATCTCAAATATTCCCTTGAGTGCTTGATGGCGTTTGATGTTTGTGAGCTGTCCAAATGAATTAGAGACGTTCATTTTTGCTTTGGGGCCAAGTAAGGAGTATTAGCTGTTGATTTGGCCACGTGGCTTTACTTGGAGAGGAGGGTGTCACATGATTGGTGCAGGGCAGCCTTGGGTGGGGTCCTTGGGTGAGTAGGTGTGAAGTTTTAGGCGTGGGAATGATTCGTGTGAGAGTTAATTGTGTTTTGGTTAAGTCAATTGGGATTAACCCTTTGACTGGTAAAAGTAAATTCTAGGGGTGAAAGGTGAACAGTAAGTAGTTTGATCCGTTTTTTGTGGAGTGTAAAGTTGTTTGGCGCATTTTTGGTTTTGAATGTTTCAAATGCCCACCTTTGGTCCTTGTGTTTTGGCAGAACTTGTATTAAACGTTTTTCAGCCAACAAAATTAATTTCCTTTGTTAATAAAGTTTCCAACTTTATAGTTTTGCCACAAAACTTTGGTAAACGGGTTTCAAGCGTTATTTTTGCCATTTTTGGATAATTCAAGGACTGATTTTGGACATTCCCATCTTTGAAGGTCTTCATTGGATCTTTGACTTCATGAGGGACAATTGTTGACAATTTAGAATTGTTGAGGGACTAAACTTGCCAAATCTTCGAAGTTGAAGGACCTTTTTGTAATTTTGACAAACTTAAGGGACCAAACTTGTAATTATAAATATACAAGGGTATTAAGTGTCATTTCTTCATAGATGAGGGATCAATCTTGTACATCTTCAACGGTCTTTCTTTGAGAAATCCATAACTAGGGCCCGGTTCATTGTACGACTTCGTTTCTCGTGTTCGTTTTTCTTTGTTTCTTGTGATCTTTTGTCTTTTTCACGATATCGATACCTAAAACACACAAGTAAACAAATACAAGCATATATATGTGGTATATTTATGACATTTTATGCATTTAAAGCCCGAAAAAAACAATGAGATCATGTATAAATGCCATCTCATCAAGTTACGTACCTTTACGCTAAAGCAAATCCACAAGACGAAGAACGAATCACCAATTCGGGTTTATATCGTATACACCAAGATATAGTTTACTTTAACACTATATTATGATCTTGTACACACGTAATACAACGAGCTAACCGTGATTCTAGCACGTGAAAATCGAGCTACAACGCTTGTAAATAATCTACCCAACAACCCTAGAGAGGGGCTAGGAATAGATTATAAACACAATCGATCAACCAAGAAAACCAACCAAAAATCCCTTCGTGGGTACACGAGAGGAGAGGGAGAGATTTAAGTTATGAAGATTATGAGGGGTAAGGGATGTATTTATAGGCCTAGAATCCTATGTAGCCCAAACAAATAAAAGACAAGTTTTGCCTTCCACATTTGGTGCGCTAACCGACCGACGAACACCCCTCTATGGGGTGTTCCGGAACCTTCCATCCTTCTTCCTTTTTAATCCTCTTACTATATATTATTTAACAATCGTTAATACTTAACTTTTAATTAATTAACGATCGTTAAAGTTATATAGTTATTAAACTCAGTTTAATTTAATAAATATAAAAAATATATTTATTAAATAAATTAACTCTTTACGTATTGAGTGCAATCCCGTAATCTTGAGTTCGATCCTATCACACGACTATTAAATATAAGGTCATAAACTTTCAAAATGTTGTTCATGTTCGTCCATTTAATAAATAAACGAACATAAACGGACTTTTTACGGAACAGTTCACTAAATGTTCATTGAATATTCAGTTCGTTTACAGCCTTACTAATGACGCACGTTCTTACAAAAAAACTGTGTTAATCACACAACACTCACGAGAATTGTTATATATAGTATTGTTTAAAGCATTTTTATTCATATGGTCATAAATTTTATGGTTCTAAGTGGGCAGATACCACTTATGAATACCTACAAAGAAATGTTAGAGTCCTTGATTAGCTTTTCAATATATTCGGGCATGTGACTCATTTGATTTTAGAATAATCATCTGACTTTATGTTTAAAGTATACTACCATTGATAACTTTAGGGAGGTATTCTTGGAGAGGTCTCAAGTTCGAGTCTCAATAAGAACCTCTAGGGGCCCGAATTAAATAGAAGCAAGAGTGAGGATTATCCTCTACGGAGAAGGTTCGAGGCTTGCATACTTCCTAATTGGATGTCACTGTAAGCTCGAATCACTAACTACTAACTCGTCGTTCAAAAAAAATATGTTTCTATGGCTAAACAATTTGGGATAACAAAAAGCTACTATGACTAACACTAAGTGGGTGTGAGATTCGTATTAGGTAATGGAAAAAGGAAAAGTAATGAAAATACTATGAAATATAATAATTATTACCATTACTATACATGATGTTTGGTTCATAGATTAGTAATTTATAAAATAACTAAACTATTCAACTTTTTAAGTTCTCTCACCAATTTGATGATAAATTACGATTAATAAATTAAAAACAAAAGACCAAATATAATTGTTAGGAAGCATTTCACGAGGGAACTATACGAAATACTTTATCATCTATTAGACACAATAAGAACAATGGTCACTAGTTTCGTTTTATTAAAAAAATAAAAATGATTTAAAAAAATTTCGAATGAACAAGAAAGAACAAATGAATTATGTAAAGGAGTGGGTCAGAAAATTAAGGGAGATAAAAAAGGTAAAATTTCATTATAGGGTCATTACCCTCAAAAGGGAGAGGAATGGTTTATTGCTTACTAGTGGATATGGTCCATTATAGTATAGCAAAACAAGCAACATTAATCATTATCTTAACTATTCTTAACATCTTAATACCTCTCACCAAACACACCCAAAGGCAACATCATGAAAAAAATGGGTAATCCCTTTAGGAAAACGACCACGTTGTCAAGACTTGGCAAAAGAGGAAGTCCGTATTTGGCGGATTAGATACACTCCAAAATGGATTTGTTTAAGGAATTTTATTGGATCATTTTAACTATCGTTAGTTGCTATGTAGTAATCGCATAATCTTTTCGTCTCAAAATTATTGTTCACTGATAAAAAAACACACAATTTAAAAATAGTACATTAATTAGAACTTTCTCTCTTATACTTTTTAGCATAATGAAAATTTTACCTTTAGCTAATTAGTTAAATCTTCTTAAGTTTGTAATAATATTTTCAAGTAAGGGTAATATCGTAAAATTTACCAAACATCCATATCTATTTTTAGTAGTGGACAATTAAATTAGGACCGATTAAAAAGAAAAGGACTATTATTTTGGAACGAAGAAAGTATGTGATAATGATTCGAGCTTATAGTGACATCCAATTAGGCAGTATGCAAGCCTCGAACCTTCTCCGTAGAGGATAATCCCCACTCCTCCTTCTATTTAATTCGGGCCCCTGGAGGTTCTTATTGAGACTCGAACTTGAGACCTCTCCAAGAATACCTCCCCAAAGTTATCAATGGTAGTACACTTTAAACATAAAGTCAGATGATTTTTCTAAAATCAAATGAGTCACATGCCCGAATATATTGAAAAGCTAATCAAGAACTCTAACGTTCCGTTATAGGTATTCATAAGTGGTATCTTCCCTCTTAGAACCACAAAATTTATGACCATATGAATAAAAATTCTTTAAACATTACTATATATAACAATACTTGTGAGTGTTGTGTGATTAACACAGTTTTTGTAAGAACGTGTGTCGTTCGTAGGGCTGTAAACGAACTGAATATTCAATGAACATTTCCTGAACTGTTCGGCAAAAAGTGCGTTTATGTTCGTTTATTTATTAAATTAACGAACATGAACAACATTTTGAAAGTTTATGGACTTAATTTAATAGTCGTGTGATAGGATCGAATTCGAGATTACGGGATTACACTCAATACGTAAAGAGTTAATTTATTTAATAAATATATTTATTATATTTATTAAATTAAACTGAGCTAAATAACTATATAGATTAACAAACGTTAATTAATTAAAAGTTAAGTATTAACGATTTTTAAATAATATATAGTAAGAGGATTCAAAAGGAAGAAGGACGGAAGGTTCCGGAACACCCCATAGAGGGGTGTTCGTCGGTTGGTTAGGGCACCAAATGTGGAAGGCAAAACTTGTCTTTTAATTGTTTGGGCTACAATGGATTCTAGGCCTATAAATAAATCCCTTACCCCTCATAATCTTCATAACTTGAATCTCTCCCTCTCATCTCCTCTTGGTCGATCGCAAGGTGTACCCACGAAGGGATTTTCGGTTGGTTTTCTTGGATGATCGATTGTGTTTATAATCTAGTCCTAGCCCCTCTCTAGGGTTGGTGGGTAGATTATTTACAAGAGTTGTAGCTCGGTTTTCATGTAATAGAATCACGGTTAGCTCGTTGTATTACGTGTGTACAAGATCATAATATAGTCTTACTTTACACTGTATCTTGGTGATATACAGTATAAACCCGAATTGGTGATTCGTTCTTCGTCTTGTGGATTTGCTTTAGCGTAAAGGTATGTAACCCTAATTCAATTAATTATAATTGTGTTATTATTATGATCTTGTTAAATCGCTTCCATTATATGTGTTTTGATCTCGTTTAGGGTTTTATATAATTGTGATGATGTTAATAAACGTTTAGCGGCATCGAGAGCCATTTTAACATTTTATAATTATCGAAAATCTAATGTTTTTTAACTAATAATTGTTTTGAGTTAAAACTACATGTTTTTTAGGTTTTTTTAAAATTAGGGTTTTGTTTTTTAAAAATTAGGGTTTTGGCCGAATTTTTAATAAAAAATAAGAATTGTTTTGAAACCCTAAATCACATGTGGGATAATTTTGATTAAATTGCATGATTAATTGTTATGTCATGTATGGTTACGATCCGTAGAGATTTAATTGTTAAGATTTGTGGGGAATCCATGATAGCGTGTATATTTTCAAGGATCGTAAAATTATATCTTTATATGAATTTATGTGCTACGTGATTATTTGATTCAATAAATCTAGAATTAGGGAAGACTTTTATATGAATATAAAGACCTAGATTTTATGATTATTGAATAAATCGTATGCATGTGGCCCTTTGATTCATTTATTGCACATATAAATTGTTATTATGTGTTTATGATTTAGTTTTTTTTACTTGTTTATATTAAAAATTATTGAATTGTTGTAAACAAGGGTTTTTTATGAAAAGAAATAATATGGAATAAATCATATTAAAATAATGATTTGTTAGAGATTGAAATTATATAAGATTACAATGATTGGTGAATTGCAATATTAATCTAACGGCATACTCCTTTTGACAAACTATAAAGTGGGTATAATGCACCGCTGGTCATGTATCCGGTTAAGGAAGGAGGTGTTATGACATTAGTCGCTGACCAAATTCCCAGCTCGCCTGTGTGTCAAATTGAAATTACCTACGATTATTCATTGAATTATACCTTAAGAGTAATTTACCACAAATTCACATCCGAAACACAATGAATAAGGGTATTGCTTTGTGCGTAGCCGAGTTCTAGCAAAAGTACGTTGTGAATAGTTGTGGGTAAAATTCTTTAATTGGTATAACCAATACCTCAGCATACTTTATGTAGAAATTTAGTCTCGTGAAAAAGTTTACTAAATGTTTTATTAAACTTATGCTATGTTGTTGTATGCATGCTTCTCCATACACTAATTTTGACATCAAAATTTATACCCTTAAAATTTAAGTCGAATGCTCCTAATTGACGAACACTTGAAATTAATTTGTCATCAAATGAGATTTTTGGGTGATGTCCTGATGGAGGGAAAACCTTTCGTAGAATGAGAATTCGTATGATGGTTTTACGTTACTCAGATTAGACGACTTAATTAAGTTACTCAGTGAGATCTGGAAACTTAATGCATTCAGAAGGGATGAAACATGTTTACAATGCAAAACGTTTTTTTGGCAATGTAAATCCCTTAAATATCTAGAAATTGAAAATTGTTTGTCAAGTGAATTGTTCGACAAGTCGCTATGTTGAGTACATTCATTACTAGCAGATCAAATAATGTAATGGATTTATGTCAATATAGTTCTAGATTGAAGGAAAATAATATGGTTTTTATACCAGGGTAATTTTATTTTCTTGAAAGTATTTTGTTATCGAAAATACTAATATTTGAACTTATTTATGTTGAAATGGCTCAACCCACCAATAACACTATAAGTTCCGCGTCCAAAACTTTCTTTGAACGTCCTGAACTTACTGGCCCAAACTTCAATGATTGGTACCGCTCGCTAAGAATTGTCTTGAGAGCAGCGGGTACTATCGATATCTTGACTACTCTATATCCGGAGGATCTTGGTGAAGGAGAATCTGATGCGCAAAGGCTTGAAAACACTTCTAATATTAAGAAGCACTCTGAGGTGGCTTGCTTAATGCTAGGAAAAATGGCTCCTCCACTTCAACAAAAGTATGAGCTGTTTTCACCTAAGCGAATGCTTGATGAGCTCAAGGCTATGTTCGAGAAGCCCCAAGCTGTGGAGATCTACGACTTAGTAGATGCTTTGCGTAGCTGCAAGAAAGCTCCATGAAAGTCTGTAAGTGCCCATTACTTGGAGATGAAGGGTTATATGGAATAGCTCATTGCACTAGGACAACCCTATGATCATAATATGGCTATCAACTTGATCTATAGGTCCCTTAACAAGGACTTCATTGATTTTTTTTAAAACAATAATATGCATTGCACGGGGAAGATAATTAATGATTTGCATGCAATGCTCATTGACTATGAAAAGGGGTTGAAAGATAAGGCATCTACCGCTACGCCTTCTGTACTAACCATACAAAAGGGTAGAGTGAGTAAGCCAAAACCGCAAGCGAATAAGAAGAAGGGCAAAGGCAAGGGTGATAAGGGCAAACAAGTTGCGACTTATTCAAAACCTAAGCAGAACTTTTTCAAGAAGAATAAATCTCAGAAGGATGAGACTTGTCACCATTGCAAGGAAAGTGGTCACTGGAAGAGGACTTACCCTTTTTACATCGAAGAATTCCGAGAAATAAAGAAGAAGTCTGACAGAGCGCTACAGCTTCAGATACTTTATTTATGATTTAATTTGTCAAATTAGCATACAAATTAAATTCCTGGGTATATGATACGGGATGCGGTATTAACATTTGTAATACGCTGCAGGAATTTAATCTAGAAAGGAAGCTATCCTATGGGGAACAATTTCTGCAAGTGGGCAATGACGCACAAGCAGCGGTTGAAGCTATAGGAACATTTAATTTAGTTTTACCTTCGGGTTTAGTACTGATTTTAAATGATTGTCATTATGCACCTACAATTATTAGGGGTGTTATTTCCTTTTCTTGTTTGTTGAATAATGGATTAATTCACACGATTGATAATACCGGAATTTCTATTTGGAAAGATGGTATTTTCTATTTTAATGCAATTTCTATGAATGGTGTGTTTGAAATAGAAATGCATGATAATGAATCCAAGAATAATAAATCTGTCTTTAGCATGAGTAAGAAGAGAATGTTTGACAAGAACTCTTCTTATCTTTGGCATTGTAGACTTGCCCATATTGGGAAGACTCGTATACAAAAGCTTTAACGTGAAGGTCTTTTGGAAAATATCAATGATGAATCATTTGATAAATGTGATTCTTGTATATCTGGAAAGATGACCAAGAAACCTTTTAATAGCAATATTGAAAGAGCTACTGATCTACTTGGATTAATACATACTGATCTGTGTGGACCACTTAGACATGTGTCAAGGAAAGGTGCTAGCTACTTCTTAACATTTACGGATGATTGTAGCCGTTATGGTTATGTTTATTTACTTAAGCATAAACATGAGGTATTTGAAACATTGAAAGTGTTTAAAGTAGAAGTAGAACTGTAATTAGGAAAGAAGATTAAAGCTCTTAGTTATGATAGAGGTGGTGAATATTTAAGTCAAGAATTTATAGATATCTAAGTGAGAATGGAATTGTTCAACATCTTACTTCTCCCTATACTCCACAACAAAATGGTGTATCCGAAAAGAGAAATTGTACATTATTGGATATGGTGCGATCTATGTTTAATCTTACAACTTTATCTTTATCCTTTTGGGATTATGATTTAGAGTCTGTTGTTCTCATTTTAAATATGGTTCCCACAAAGAAGGTCGATAAGACACCATATGAACTATGGCATGTCAAGAAGCTATATTTGTCTTATTTAAAGGTCTGGGGTTGCGAGGCGTATGTGAAACGTGACTCGGGTAACAAACTCCAACAACGATCTGTAAAATGTATCTTTGTAACAGACTCCAACAACGGTCGTTAAAGTTATATAGTTATTTAGCTCAGTTTAATTTAATAAATAAATTAACTCTTTATGTATTGAGTGCAATCCCGTAATCTCGAGTTCGATCCTATCACACGATTATTAAATATAAGTCCATAAACTTTCAAAATGTTGTTCATGTTCGTTCATTTAATAAATAAACGAACATAAATGGACTTTTTACCGAACAATTCAGGAAATGTTCATTAAATATTCAGTTCGTTTACAGCCCTACTAATGACACACGTTCTTACAAAAAACTGTGTTAATCACACAACACTCACAAGAATTGTTATATATAGTATTGTTTAAAGCATTTTTATTCATATGGTCATAAATTTTGTGGTTCTAAGTGGGCAGATACCACTTATGAATACCTACAACGGAATGTTAGAGTTCTTGATTAACTTTTTAAATTCGGGCATGTGACTCATTTGATTTTAGAATAATCATCTGACTTTATGTTTAAAGTGTACTACCATTGATAACTTTAGGGACGTATTCTTGGAGAGGTCTCAAGTTCGAGTCTCAATAAGAATCTCTAGGGGTCCGAATTAAATAGAAGCAGGAGTGAGGAGTATCCTCTACGGAGAAGGTTCGAGGCTTGCATACTGCCTAATTGGATGTTAATGTAAGCTCGAATCACTAACTACTAACTCATCGTTAAAAAAAATCTGTTTCTATGGCTAAACAGATTGGGAAAAGAAAAGCTACTATAACTAACACTAAGGGGGTGCGTGGTTCGTATTAGGTAATGAGAAAATGAAAAGCAATAAAAATACTATGAAATATAACAATTATTACCATTATGATACATGATGCTTGGTTCAAAGATTAGTAATTTATAAAATAACTAAACTATTCAACTTTTTAAGTGCTCTCACCAATTTGATGATAAGTTGCGATTAATAAATTGAAAACAAAAGACCAAATATATTTGTTAGGAAGCATTTCACGAGGGAACTATACGAAATACTTTATCATCTATTGGACACAATAAGAACAGTGGTCACCAGTTTTGTGTAATTAAAAAAATAAAAATGATTTAAAAAAATTCCGAATGAACAAGAAAGAACAAATGAATTATGTAAAGGAGTGGGAGAGAAAATTAAGGGAGATAAAAAAGGTAAAATTTCATTATAGAGTCATTACCCTCAAAATGGAGAGGAATGGTTTATTGCTTACTAGTGGATAATGGTCCATTATATTATAGCAAAACAAGCAACATTAATCATTATCTTTACTATTCTTTACATCTTAATACCTCTCACCAAACACACCCAAAGGCAACATCATGAAAAAAATGGGTAATCCCTTTAGGAAAACGACCACGTTGTCAAGACTTGGCAAAAGAGGAAGTCAGTATTTGGCGGATTAGATACACTCCAGAATGGATTTGTTTAAGGAATTTTATTGGATCATTTTAACTATCGTTAGTTGCTATGTAGTAATCGCATAATCTTTCCGTCTCAAAGTTATCGTTCACTGATAAAAAACACACAGTTTAAAAAAAGTATATTAATTAGAACTTTCTCTCTTATACTTTTTAGCATAATAAAATTTTTACCTTTAGCTAATTAGTTAAATCTTCTTTAAAGTTTGTAATAATATTTTCAAATAAGGGTAATATCGTAAATTTTACCAAATATCCATATCTATTTTTAGTACTGGACAATTAAATTTGGATGAACTAAAAAGAAAAGGACTACTATTTTGGAACGGAGAAAGTATGTGATAAAGACTTTCTCACCATTTTTTCTCTTTGTAATGATTCATGTGGTATAACAATAAGGCTCTTAAAGTGGGATGCTTTTCGTTTGTGTCTTATTCGACTTCTAAATTACGTGCGATTGCAAAAGCTTACATATTATGCCTTTCTAATTATTTTTTCTGGTCGAACTACATTTAGGGCTGTAAGCGAACCGAACGCACGCGAACGATGGTATATTCATGTTTGTTTATTTAGTTTTAGCCGAACAAATAAACGAACGCGAACGTTTAATCAGACACAAATTGTTGTTCATGTTCATTTATTTAGATTTGAACTTGTTCATGTTCGTTTATGTTCGTTAATATAACTTAAGCGAGCGTAATCGAACGAACATAAATGAATGTAAACGGCGATATATAAATGTAAACGGGATAATTGACCATGTAACTAAAGTTGTTACTTTAGACGATCTATATCATCATCTTATATATTATTGTTATTAGACATTTTAAAATATCTGATCTATAGTTTATTATTATTTTTTTAAATTTAGAATATTAATCGAATGTAAGCGAACGAAATAAACGAACGTAATCGAATGGACATAATCGAACGTTCACGAACGTAAATTAACAAACGAAGCTTTTATTCACGTTCGTTAATTTAACTAAACGGACCAAAAATCTTGTTTGTGTTCGTTCATTTATTAACTAAACCAACATAAACGAATTTTTCGTCGAACAATCAACGAACGGTTCGCTGAACGCTCAGTTCGTTTACCGCCCTAACTACATTCTTTTATTCCTCCGTAATTGGACATCATTACGCTCACACCCACGGCAAAAGCGCGAGCTTTACGACTTATTCATACATAAAAACCAAGCTGGGGAGCGATTTTTTTAGAAGATATCGGATTATCGAATATGAAATGGTAATTTTATTCATGTCAGTCAACTTTACATTCAAAAATTACACTTTTAATTAACATAACAAATATTTTCCATATATATATTATATGTGACGTTTGTAAAGAACGATAATATAGGCTTGATGTTTTGCTAGTCAGTTACAAATGAAAACAAAAGGCAAGTCCGTTTTATACTTTTGGAATATAGTAAATGACTCATTCAAAATGACAATTAGTCATCAGGAAAAATCTTCTCCCAATCCCATTTTATTCGGTCAATTTGTTCATGCACGTCTTTATAAAATCAACTTTCAGTATTACAAAATCACAAAGTCACAAATCATAAACCACCCAATATAGTGTCAGCATTCGTTGTCGAATTGGTGTTCGTACTCGTGTTGGAGTTTGTTGTTGAGTTCTCGTGTGGCTTTGTTTTGCTAGCTTGGAGGTAAATCCTATAATCATATTCACGTGTAAATTATTAGTTATAATATATCCACTCTTATGTTAACTAAACCAAAACATAACGGGAGATTTTAGTCATTAAATTTAACTTCTACTCGTTGTTAATATGATGACGAATTTAAATTTTACATGTCTTTAGATGGTTCTTTGGATGTAATACTTGATAATGATATTAAATATAATCAACGTGTCAAATATCATTTGGTGCAAAGCTTTTTTTTAGATAAAACGGGAATGTTTCCTGGTTAATCTTCGCAAAACACTACAATAAATTTGTTTAATTTCACACTTATTATAACATTTGTTTACAATTTAAAATGTATGAATTTGAAAAATTCATGATTTCATTATTATGATACTTGTTTACACTTTATAATGTGTGAATTTTAAAAGTTTATCTTTTTATTAATGTTTTTCTGGTGAAAAAGTTGTGTGTAATAAATAATTTAATACTTATAAGAGTGAGTTTATAATAAAATACTCTTTTTTATTTGAAAATTTTTAAATCTTAAAGTGTGAACATTTTAATAATCCTATTTCACACTTACAAATATAAATATTTTACAAATAAATTCACATTTGTTGTAGTGAAAGGAAAAAGGTGATAGGGTAGTTTTTTCTTCATTGCTGCAGCTTATGAAATTTTCCCATTTAGTCCTCGTAGTTTGGATGGTGTTACACACATTACCTACTCAACATGTAAGGTATTATGCAAAGGGTGAAAATTATCAAATACGTAGTAATTTATTAAGTTTGAGTTTTTTTTATAATTGGCCCCCTTAAATTTTAAATCAATTATAAAAGCATCAAAGTTTCAAAACTTTTATATTCTTATTCCAAAATTATTATAAAATGATTTGAATGAAGCACAACCTGGTTACAATATTTTGTGGTTATTATTTGCGTTTGGTTTGTGCGTTAACGGGTTGCACATAAAGTTTAAAGTTCTTGAAATTCAAAGACTGATTTTTTAGATTAATGAACATGTTAATGAATAATTGAATATCTTGTTATTTTTAAATGCTGACCAAGTCTAATTATATAGTGTGAGGCGTTGTGTGATATTAAGATCACGTCATCAAACCATACCGATTAAGACGAAGTTGTTCACACGTGACAGACAACACAAAATAGCTTATAAAAATGTAGAATGTTTAGAAATTATCCATGCGTGTAATCTGATTCCCATATAAAGGAAACTTAGCTTTGAGCCAAATTAATTCTCGTTTTACACTGGGTGCCGCAGATCATCATATGCTAAACACAGAATATGGATAGATTGGATAGATTCAGTGGACTGCCTGATGAACTCATTCATCAAATCCTCTATACTTTTGACACCAAATTTGTTGTTCAAATGAGTGTCTTGTCTTCAAGATGGAAAGTTATCTGGAAATCAATTCCTTGTCTCGAATTTGAAACTGAACAATTCGAAGATTTACCTAAGTTTGCCAAATTTGCGAAAAATGTTTTAACTCATCGCAACGGACAAGTTGATGTGTCGTCGGTAAAACTAAGCTTTCGTGGAGCAGTTAGTCAGGTTTTTGTAAGGAAGATTGCAGAGTATGCTCTTTCTCACAACGTCCAAGAACTAACTGTCGCTAGTTGTTCCAGAAGGCACCAAAATGTATACCCTCCTTGCCTCTTTAGCTCTCAGACACTGAAACAATTCTCCCTTAAGAGCCATTTGTTTGCACCTTGCGTTACACCCAAAACAACATGGGATTTTCCGGCATTAACAACTTTACATCTTTATGATACAAAGTTGTGTGACCATAATGATGCATATGTTGACCTTTTCTCCAAGTGTTTCAACTAAGAGAACCTTTCTATAGAGAACTGCATCATCTGGGCTAACATATTTGACATTCTTACTCCACGACTTTCTACTTTCAAGCTTATCGATTGCAGAGTGTTTACGCGTGGTGTTATCAATGTTACTGCACCGCTACTTGAGAACATCACTGTTATTGATTCTTCAATTAACAACATTCAGGGACCACTCAAACTATCATATTTGTGCTACAGTGGTGATTTTCATCCACAGTGGTTTAAAAGCTGTTTTCATTCTCTAAGTGAAGCGAGTGTCATTTTGTACGTAAAAAACAAGCCCTATGAGGAGAAGGCTGCTATTGAGACCATTAACATGCTTCAAGAGCTCCGTAGTGCATGTTGTCTCACACTCAACATGGGCATTATTGAGGTATGCTCACATCTTACAAGTTATTCTTAACATGTCCGCTAATCGTTGTGGACTAAAGGCACATCATTGAAAGTTGATATATACAGTCGGGCACTTGCTATTCAGTACTGGTATATTTTTTTTGAATGTTAATGGATTCATAGCATGCAAGACAGAGATTTAAATGTTAAAATTTATATTCAAAACTGAAACCGGAATAAGGTTGCTTCGTTTTGGTCAGTTTTCGGGTGGGTTTGATCAGCCTATTTTTAGGACTGCTACACCATTCGTATTAATGTTATAAAAGACTTGTAACCTATGTATTTAAACGCACCATAAATGGATTTTAACTTGTGATATCTGTGCATGTGCAGTGTATCTCTTCATTTCCGGATTTGCTGTCTCACCTTCCTTCGCCATATAGCGACTTGATTTGTTTGAATATTAAATCAAACATGAGGAATGATGATTACGAAGTAAAATTACCTACTGAAGCAAAAAAATTCTTGCTAGAGAACTCTCCTAAGTGCCAAGTTCGATATACTTGAGGTACTTTTATAAGGATAGATTTTTCTTATTACTTTTCATGCAGTACTTTATTTTTTTATGCGACTATTTAGTTAAGGTTTCTTATGGCAATTTATATTTATGTGTTTGTTGATCAACCATCTGAGAGAGTCGTTTTCCAGATTACTAAACTAAGATAACCTTTGTTTATCTTCAATGAACTTGAAAGTTTGATATGAAACAGTGGTTCAATTTAATCCTATATATAACGTGTAGAGCAGGCATAAATAGCTATCGATCAAAATTGAACCTGTAACAAGTGTCTTGCATTCTTCACACTAGTAGGGGTTGCACAGATTCACTTTTATTCTTATGCTGGACATAATCATGATTCTGAGCCAAAGCAAGACCATCATATAGTTCAGTCAATATTACTCCGGATACTGGTTTTGTCCCACCCAAGCAGCTGTCGACTCTTAGCTTTTACTTGCATTAGCTGCCCCTCTTCTAGAGAGTGGAATGTATGCGGTAGCATACAGATTCAAAGACATTGCTGTCTTCAATTTTGTATTTTGTCAGGGTCACTTCTGAAAAAGAATGAAAGAAAAACAACCATGAATGCACATTTCTTGATGTTATATATAACTTGCAATGACTACAACTATTCTGCAGTATAGGCTCAGTGGGTAGTAGATATAATAGTGTAGATAGACATCGCCTCTGCTTGGGTGATGGCAATCATGTCTAGTAGGGTAGTGAGGGTGAGGCGACAGCTAACGTCACACAAGCGATTTGCCATGTTGCTCGGATGATGTGAACTTTATAATTTCCCGAATCCCATTTTTGAAAGTGGCTCAGTTTGGCATGACATTATAATGTCACTTTCACGAGTGAATATTCCGAAAGACCTAAAACAGTCTATTTTAAAAATCGAAAGCAAAATCAAGAAGCGGATATTTCCTAGACCAAACCGTCTCTACACATCTTTTGAATGTCTTTTTCTATCAAAATTTGTTTGCATGAACGATTTTAAGCTGTAAAACTAACTAAACCTAGATGAAGTGAGCGTCTTGTTAAAATCTATGGAGGTAAATTATCTCAAAGGGGTGACCCTCGGATATTGTTTTGTCGTTTAGCGGGTTTTTCCAGCGACACATGTTGCCGGGGAAACCAGCGCAGCCTGTTCTTCCGTTTCTTGTAGTGACCCTTCAAATGAGATTTTAAGCACAATTTGTTAGTCAAGCATCAAAAACTGACTCTCGATTCAAGTCATAATAATAGAATAATCATGTTACGTTAATTAGTACCTTTTTTTGACATAGTTGCTTACAATAGTAGGATCTACAAGATACTGTATTAAAGACAGTTATACAAGCGAAAGATTGCACAACACACCCAATCTCACCGAATCAAGTTATCCGGGACGTGAAATATTAACATATCCTATGTTAGACTTTTGGTGGATCACATGAGAGTCGTGTCAAACACTTTCATATCATAGTATTTCGATGGTTCTATTGAAATTCCAAGCGGCTCATAATCGAACAGTGAATGTGTTTTTGTTGTTATGATATTAGAACGAGAATAATTAAGAAGATAATGACCAATAAAGTGAAATTCGGTTGGTAACTGCTATAGCAGTTGCAACCGCAAAATCAGACCTTGCTACCACGGGCTTTTAATCACAATAACGCCATACAAGTGTGCACTCCGCACAACCCCGACTTGATGAACATTTATCACGATTACACATTGGTCAACTAAGTCAATCCATTACACTTAAATCATAACACTCCTCCCCCATTTAAGTGTAATCTTGATTAACTTAAAGAAAATCATAACACAAACAAACTGATGCATAAATGAAATGTCGACATGATTGAATTTCACATTAGTATATTAGCATTCCAATATTTGAATATCAGAGTGTCACTAAGGATTGAACTCTTTCTATTCCTAATATACACAACAGTTTACACATTTACATGTTCTACTTAACATTATATTTTACTAGCTTGTGTCCTATCCTTCAATAAGCATATCAAAGCTAAGTCCTAAGATTCTTGAAGCAGCTAAACTTCATGCTTATATAGGTGATCTTTTCGTCTTGCACCTGCAATTTTTCAAAAGATCATTAAGAAATATAATTTCAACCTCCTTTATCTTGCAATTCTGAACACATACCGTGGGATGATGTAATTATGCGTTGCAAATCAAAATATCAAGCTTTCCACATTGAATTCAGCACCTAACATTGCGTTAGATGGGAATTAGGTATCTTGGTACAAGGATTTTAGGTGGACTTTAAACCCATCCCAATAGGCGCCTTGCGTACGAGATCTCTTGCTAACCCTTTGGTAAAATGGTCGGCTAAATTCAACTGAGTTTTTACAAACTCCACATATATCACATCATTCATGATAAGCTCATGAATCATACTATGTCTAACACCTAAGTGTCTAGACTTGCTATTGTACACTTGACTATAAGCCCTAGCCAAAGTAGCAACACTATCACATCTGATAGAAATGGTAGATACCAGTTTAGGCCATAAAGGAATTTCATTAACCAAATTCCTTAGCCATTCAGCTTCATTACCAACTGCAACTAAAGCCACAAACTCAGACTCCATTGTTGAGCTTGTAATACAAGTCTTTTTCTTAGAAGCCCAAGAAAATCACCTCCTCCAAGAAGGAATACCCAACTACTCGTTGAAGAGTGATCCTCCATGTTGTTAATCCAACTGGCATCTGAATAACATTCTATAACAAAAGGGTAACCGCTATAAGTCAAACCAAAATTCATAGTTCCTTTTAACTATTGAAACACTCGAGACAGAGCTTGCCAATGTAGAGCACTAGGATTGCTAGTATACTTACTAAGATGTCCTACAGCAAAATCTATATCTGGCCTAGTGCTAATCATGGCATACATAAGACATCCAACAGCATTTAGAGTATTCTAGCTGAGACACTGCAATACCCTTATTAGGTATGAACTTCACAGTAGAATCTGCAGGAGTATGAGCAGGAATACAATAAGCAAAGTTAAACTTTGCTAGTATTTTCTCAATATAATGAGATTGAGAAATCGAGATACCACTGTTTCCTCGTTTGATTCTAATACCAAGGATCACCTCAGCCTCCCCCAGATCTTTCATATCAAACTTAGATGACAAAATTTCTTTGTGTTATCAACTTGATCTTGATTGGTGCCAAAGATCAACATGTCATCTACGTATAAGCAAATTATTACTCCTTTTCCAAAAGTATCAAATCTGCTATACACACACTTGTCAAACTAGTTTAAAGAAAAACCATTAGACAACACCACATCATCAAACTTTTGATGCCATTGTTTTGGTGCTTGTTTTAGACCATACAATGATTTCTTCAATTTACATACCTTGTTTTCATGTCCAGGCATCACAAACCCTTCAGGTTGTTTCATGTAAATTTCCTCATCCAAATGACCATTCAAGAATGCAGTTTTCACATCCATTTGGTGAATAACAAGATCATTAATAGCTGCAATAGCTAATAAAAATCTAATAGTGGATATCCTTGCAACAGGAGCATAAGTATCGAAGAAGTCAATTCCCTCCTTTTGTCTAAAGCCTTGGATCACCAATCTGGATTTAAATTTATCTATACTTACATCCACTTTCATTTTCCTCTTGAGAATCCATTTACATCCTAATGCCTTACATCCAAGAGGTAAATCAGCTAATTCCCAAGTATCATTTTGCATGATGGAATCAATCTCACTTTAAATTGCTTCTTTCCAAAAGACAACATCCCTAGAAGCCATTGCCTCACTCAAGGTCTTGAGATCCTCCTCAATAATGAAAAAATATTCACATAGAGATACTGTCTTATCTATCGTTCCTTCAACCAAATAAAGTTGAAAATCAGAACCAAAAGACATAGCTTTTCTTGTTCTAGTGCTTTTCCTAGGAACCGATGGACCAGGTACATCATGTGCACCTTCAATCTTATCTTTAGCTATCTCACTTGTAGATGGCTGTATCATACCTCTTGGTCTAGGTATAGATGAAAAACCGTTCTCCATCAAATATTGCATCTCTTGACTCTATTATAGAGTTCACCGATACATAATCATTAGGTTCTATAACATAACACCTATAACACTTGGAATTCTCATCATACCCAATGAAGATACAATCTATACCTTTCTCACCTAGATTTTTCATTTTGGGTTGAGTCAACCTTACGACTGCTCTAAAGCCCTAAACGCTTAAATAAGCCAAATTCGCTACATTCTTGGTCCAAATTTCATAATAAGTTTGTTTTCTATGTTTATTTGGAGTTCTATTCAGAATATAAAAGGTGGTCAACTTTGCCTCACCCTAAAACCCTTCACTTAGACCAGAATAGGATAACATGGAATTCACCATTTCCTTTAAGGTCCTATTCTTCCTTTCAGCCACCCCATTTTGTTATGGTGTGTAAGGAGCCGTAGTTTAATGTATTATTCCAGTAGATTCAAAATCAACTGGATCATAATACTCACCACCTCGATCAGTACGAAATACTTTTATTAAATCTTGTCTTTGAAGTTCTACTTCTTGTTTATAAATTTTAAATTTATCTAGAGCTTCATTTATATCATGCAATAGATATACATAACAATATCTAGAAGCATCATCAATAAAACTAATAACATACTTATTTTGTCCTAGTGAAGGATTAGCATGAAAATCACACAGATCGCTATGTATGAGATCTAATACTTTGCTTTCCCGATTAACAGCCTTAAAAGGTTGTCTAGTAATCTTTGTTAACATACAAGTCTTACAACTTTTATTTGTCATGTCAAAAACAAGTATTAAACTCATTTTAGCCATATCAATCATTCTCCTGTAATGAACATGTCCTAGTTTAGCATGCCACAATTCAGAATTGCTTAAATCGTTACTATGACTAGAAGTAATCATATAATCAGAAGCATTAAACAAAGGATAATTCAGATTCAATCTGATCATTCCATTACATACATAACCAAATCCAACAAAAGTACCATGTATTGACAAGATATACTTGTTACTTTCCAACACTTGCTTGTAGCCACATTTATTCAACACAATTTTAGAAACGAGATTCTTTCGAATTGCTGGTACATACAACACATTATCTAAACATAAAGTTTTTCTAGAAGTGAAAGTTAATAAAACACGCCCTATTCCATTGATTGGTTCAGTAGCAACGTTTCTCATCTTTACAAATGATCCATCTTCAATTGTTTTACAGGCTTGAAACCAACAAAGATCTTTACAAACATGACTTGTTGCACCCGAATCAACCCACCAAGAAACATCATCATCTAGAACATATAATGCATCAGAAATAATAGAAACATAATGTAAAACATTATCAAAATTCTGAATAATATCAGAATTATAACCTTGTTGCTTTTCAGGATCCTTAGACCCCTTTGAACTAGCGCTATTATTGCCCTTATAGCGACAATCCTTCTTCATGTGACCAGGTTTGCCACATTTCCAACAAGCCCCCACAACCTTCTTGTTGGCAGACTTATTATCACCACTGTTGTTGTACTTACGTTTGTTCTTATTGTTGTTTGAATTCTTGGCTCCATCTCCTTCAACCATGTTGACAGAAGATGACCCAATTTGGTTCATTCCTTTAGGGTTATTTTCAAGTTCCTGATTTCTTAACCCTTCCTCAATTCAGAGAGCACTAACGAGTTGAACCAAATTTAATTCTCCCTTCTTATGTTTCAAACCATGTTTAAATTCTTTCCAAGAAGGGGGCAGTTTATCAATGATAACTGCAACCGAGATGGCCTCATCCATCAACAGATTGTGTTGGGTAATCTGTCCCAGAATCCTTAACATCTCATGATATTGTTCCATTACAGGCCTGGAATCAACCATCCTGTAATTCATGAAATTGCTTACCAGAAATTCTTTGTAGAAGCATCTTCAGCAATGTATTTGGATTCTAGGGACTCCCACAGTGCCTTTGCATATTCAGTATTTTGATAGATATCAAAGAGTGAGTTAGAAATACCATTCATAATATGAACACGACATATGTAGTCGTCGTTTTCCACTTCATCCGCTTCCTAGTTGTTTCTAGCGTTTCATCCTCCGACCGTTCGGGACTTCGTGTACTCAGAACGTACACAACTTTTAAAGTGGTAAGAAGAAAGTGCATCTTCTTTTGCAATGACGAAAATCCTGCCCTTTAAACTTAGCCAACTTATCAAACTTGCTCGTCATGTCCTTCACAGATTCTCCGTTCGTCATGATCACATATCACTTTGATCTTTGTTAGACTTTTGGTGGATCACAGTATCTGAGATTCGTTGATGAGACTGCTTTTATACATAGTCTCATCGTCCAAAATGGGCTTAAAATGCATTAAATATCATGAAATATGCCAAATATATGCTTGTGTTTGTTACATGTGTATTTTAGGTACGAATATTGAGAAAATGGCAAAAGATCACAAGAAACAAGCAAAAACGAACACGGGAAACAAAGCCGCATAATGAACCAAGCCCTAATGGTGATTTTCCAAGAATAACCCTTGAAGAATTGAAGATTATACAAGAAGGGTCCTCTAATATTGAAGAATTGACACTTTAAACCCTTGTTTATTCATAATTACAAGTTTGGTCCTTAAAGTTTGTCAAATAGCAAAAAGGACCCTCCACTTTGAAGAATTGGCAAGAATGGTCCCTAAAATTTGAAGACTTGTCATTATTAGTCCTCCAAGAAGTCATCAATACAAGTCAACACCTTGAAAATGAAGAAAATGCCAAAACACCCTTCAAATATCATGAAATTACAAGAAATACACTTGAAGATACTTTTGGAAACTTTTTGGGGAAAAAGTGTGAAAACCAAAACTTGGTTTATAAAGGAATTCGGATTTGTGCATATAAAACCTGAAATGAAAGGAAAGAAAGAGGTGAGCGGTTAAATTTGGACGACAAGGAAAGTAACATAGACCAACCACACCTCTACACGTGTCCCACTAACTCCATCCAACCAATCACGGCTCACCATTTCTCCACCTCACCCTCCACTCACAACTAAATATAACTAACCTAATTAATTATTTAATTACTATAAATTAGACCCTAATTCCCTCCAGCTCACCCTCCACTCACAACTAAATATAACTAACCATTTCTCCACCTCACCCTCCACTCAAAACCTATGTTCATAGCGTTCTTAGCAAAATTTGGCATTCACGAATTACTATGAATTAGACCCTAATTCCCTCCAGAATTATGATTAGGATGACACTAAACATAACCCACACCTTAAACCTCATGCCACATCATCCTAATGTTCACATGTTCTATGCCCTGTCTCACTTTTGAAAAGATGCCAAAACAGTACCAGCCATCCAACGTCCCACAAAGCTGCTTCATATATAAGCTTAATATGTGCCTTAGATCAAATTCCAACAGCTCACAAGTCAACAAACGTCCAAGAAGAGTTCACATGAATTCAAATTTTAAAATTTCCACAAGGGTATTTCTGGGAGTTTACGTTTTTTATGCTTTCTAGTTCATCATTGTAGCCTATATAAAGGCATAGGGCTGCAACATTAGTCTTTGGTCTTGGTTTTTCCTTATTCACAAATCTGTAAATCCTTCTTTCATATTAATGAAAAAGTGTTTGATATTGCTGATGAAATCCAAGTGCCAATCTTAATCTTTGCTTGTTATTGATATATGTTTGTGTTTATTGAATCTCAAAACCTGTTTTCAAAGATTGTGCAAGAAATTACATAATTTTCCAAAACTTGATATTTTGCTAAGTTCTTGGTTCAAACCCTTGGAACGTTTAGATTGCAAGTGATTATAGCACCCTGATAAGAAGATTATCAAGGTGTTGTAAGCTTGTGGTTTGGGGATAATTAAGGAGTGGGAACAAGTTTGCATTAATCAAGCTTTTTTCCATTTTTCTGTTTTATATAAATTGTGCTCTAACCTTGTTGAATCTTAGCAGGGTTGTATTGGAAGCTTGTGTCTTGTTTAGCTAGACACATCAGCTCAAAAATTCGTGGGTGTGGATGTACATCCATGAGGTTTGAGTCCCCTTTTCTAAAATCTGTCAAAAGTACTTGATTTTGTGATTTTTGTGTTCTGCTGTTATAAGAGGTGTTTTTGTGGCTTGAATATATTGCATGATATTGATGTTATGATGTTAGATTAGGCTTGGGTAAAACTGAATCACACATTTTCTTTGTTAAATCTATGATTAAAAAGTAAAAGGGGTGTTTGGGTTTACTGATTTAAGGTCATTGTTTGATTTTGAGTTATTGTTAAGTGTTGTTTTGTGCTTGTACTTGATAAATACTTGGTTGTGTGCTATTATCTGCAAGTTTTTGGCTTTTGAACATCAAATTCTTGATTGTGTGATAACTTGTTGAAATCTGCTTATTTTGACCTAAGATCTTGGAAACACATAGATTGTATGCATGCTTAGGGCTAACAAGTGATTAAACAAAGTTTATATAACCTGTTAAGAATATTTGAGGGTTTGAAATTGGATTTGTGGTCAAGTACATCAGCAAAGTTTGAAATCTTCTTGTTCTTTGTTCATCACTAACATTTGTTGGCTTGAATCTTTGTCTAAACCTTGAATCATTGCATGAAACTAGTTAATTTATGTTCATTTGAATTAATCTAAGCTGTTGTGTGCATTTGGTTCAATTTGGTTGGCTTATTCTTGCTAAAATTGCTTATTTGTTGAAAACTGCTTATTGTTCATGTTTGTATCATATTTGGTAATCTTTTGAATTAACTGCACTAATTGGCTGAAAGGATTTGTGTTATCGTGATTGCATTTTACTCCTTATAACCCACTGGTTATAAGGGTGCCTTTGTGTGGCTTGAATCCAACAAAAATCCATATTAGACAAAAGGTCAAAATAGTCAAGCAGTGGGAACGCCTTTCCCCTGTTGCTAGCCACTGCTAGTGTTAATTGGTCATCAACTTATTCATAAGCTATGTTAGCTTATTTGGACTTGCAACAACTTATTTTTTGTGATCAATCTTCCTTATTTAACCCAATGAACTAATCTGGAGCTTTTTAGGGTTTGACTTTTAGGTTTGACTAGAAAACCAACTGAGTTGACTTTTACATAAGTGCTTATTTGCTTATTCTAGCTTATTCAGTGTGATTATTTAGTTAAGTCATTTTAAACCTTTTGCAACTTGAATCAGCACTTGAGGTGGCCTATAACTCGAAAACGAGTATTTTGTCATTTTGTGTAGAGAGCTTTTGCTTATTTTAGGCTTATTTCTTGGGCTTTTTTAAAATTTCTTTTCACATATCACTTTATTATCCCAAAAGAAGCTTGTGTGTCAAATTAGAGCTTATGGCTTAATGGGCCAAAAAGCCCATTAAGAATAAGCTGTTGACAATTAAGCTATGATAAGCTCACTTTCAGCTTTTGGGCCTTCAGAGTTTTGTGCTTAAAATCAAATTTGGAGTCAAGTAGGTGATTTTGGGCTTATTTGGTGGACTTTTTCTTATTGGGCCTAATTTCAGCCCATTAAGGGCCTGTTTCGCTATTTAGCCCATTTTAAAGCCCATTAGGGGTATTTTGGTGATTTCAAGTTCATTTCTATGTTTATTAGGTTAAAATAAACTATTTGAAACTTTTTAGAATTTTTTATAAATTTTGGATTTTTAATATTATTTTATTATTTAAAATTAAAATTTAGATTTTTACAAGTTTTTCATTTTTTCTAGTTCAAATACATTAAGTTAGGAATTTTAAATTTTTTTGATTAATTTTAGTGTCATTTGATTAATTTTTAGAATTATTTTAAGATTTTATAGTTTTTAATTGTTTTTAAATAGTTTTAATTAATTTTAAAATTTTCAAAAATAGTTTTAATTTAGTTAAGTCATTTTAGAGGTTTACAAAGTGAAAAATCTCATTTTTGGCTTTTTGTTATACAATTTGATTTTTTGGGCTTTAATTAGCATTAAAAATTTATTATTTAATTAAATAAAAGGTTTGGGTGATTTTTGATTTTTTGTAAACTCTAATTACTTTTTTAAGATTTATTGCAATTTCTAGGAATTTTTTGGGCAATTTTTAAATTTAGTCACTTTTTACGGTTTTACGTGCACGACTTTTCGTCTTAGTTTAATTCGTAATCGTAACTGTCATCCTTTTCTACTTTCTTTTCTATTTTCTTTCTTTATAAATATAATCTCAAACACTTAATCATTTCTTACACAACACACTTGCCTCCTTGGGAAACGAACTTGAACTTAATTTGGTCATTAGTTCTTTGTTTTCCTAAACCGACACTTAATACTTGTCACTTTTACGCTATTTTCCTAAAGAGTAGTAAGACCACTATATCAATTTTGGCGCCGCTGTCGGGGATGTGTGTTGTGTTTTGATTTGAAAAATTGTTGTTTTTATACTAGCCATAATAGCTATTTGTATTAGTAGCATTCTACTAATACGTATTATCGGTTTTTCGTTTTTTGTGTGAATATTACTATATTGTATAGGTAGAAGAATAAACTCATAAGTACTCCAATAGTGTGAAAATACAACCTTGATTCGGATTTCATCACTCGATCATTGTATTCGAATCTCAAACAAAGAAAAAAAGGCAAAATATATAATTACTTTCGTGAAGCTTAATTTTGACAAACACAAACTATAAGGTGGGCATAAGGCGGGTATTATAAAATATACCCTAAGGAAAAAGGCTCTTAAGTGCTTCGCGCCGCCTCGTTTCCCCGCTTGCTTGTGCGTGTTTAGATAAAAAGGGCTAATCGAGGATTTGCCAACCAAAGTATTATCTAAGTATCATATATATTTTCTTGGTTTCATTTGATTAAACCCTCTTGAACGTTTTGGTGTTACACCAACGTTCTAAAGTCATCGAAGGCGTTCACTTCACGTGATCGTTTTCATTCCTTGAGGCTCCTTTAATCAAGAGATTTGATTGAGGAGAGATTTGTATATTTTTGTCTACTTAATACATTCACAAAATCCAAAAAAGTAAAAACAATCAAAAATCACAAAAAAATTGGAAAAATTAAAAACACAAAAAAGAATCTTCTTTGGTCATCCCCACGTTGTACGTGACGTTTATGCTTACTCATAATCAAGCAAGACGTTCACGTAAACGAAAAAACCGAAAGGAGACCACACCTAACCTTTCTAGTGAAGAGTCTCCTATTGACGAACCTATCGTAGAAGAAGAACCAACCATGGCTAATCGAACTATGATGGAGTTACTTCAGCACCCACCGAGGGTTATGGAGAGGTGTAAGATATTGTAAATCTTGCTTATGTTTTAGAGAGAGAAAGAGATAGAAATATGGTAAGAACACACACATACACTTTTAGAGAGAAAGTATGAAAACACACTTTTACTATGTGTAAAGTTATGTGAACCAACCACCCTCTCCATCTAAGGAGAGGGTTTATATACCAAGCCCATAAGATGGGCTTGGGCTTACAATTGGGCCGGCCATACAAGCATGGACCAGGATTTTCCTTGTTTGATATATAAAAAGATATTTAGACTACGAGCTACTACTTAACATATTGTCGGAGTGACCGAATCTTCCTAAATACGTAAAACCGTATTTCCAAAAATCTCCCCCTAAGGGAAGTCAATCCAAACAAGGGCGTTACCCAAGTTACAATAATAAAATAAACCTAGCATACTATGCTTGTCTTGAGCTCGTAGTCTTCGTCTTTCTTTTCTTTTTCTTTTCTGGTGAACATGTTGATGTGATCTTAGATATCAATCTTGAGCATTAATCTCTTGCCTTGATCTTGTGCATCCATCACTTGTGATATTCGCCTCTTAGTGACTTCATGTCCCACATACTTATACATTCGTAATTCTTGAAAGCTTGAGAGTTCGATACAGCGGAAGACTTTGACTTTTAGGCTTTCTTGAATTAGAGGAAGTATTAAGTGCATAAAGTATAAGCATGCGGGGACGACTTCTTCTCGAATTCCGCAACGCCACCGTCTTCAAATGCCGCAACATAAGTAGACACGAACGAAATGGCTTTGAACATTTCATTCTATTTCGGTAGCATTTTACCTTCGGTCAGTGAAGACCGTTGGACGATATTAAATATCGTACTTGTGGCAGGTAGATTTAATTAAAAATCTCCTTGACAAGATTTCGCGGGTAAACCCGTTCTCTTTACTCGATCGTCCAAAGCTGACTGCGAACGTAAAGAGTGAATCATTTGGATAAAATTATCCGCAAGATTGAGGCCGTCAATTCTGATTCCTGGAACAGGTTTGATTCATTAAAGAATCGCACCATCGTTGCTTTCCAGTTGTCACGAGCTTGATTCATATAGAATCTTGCAAGTTACCTACCAAGTGCTATTTGAGGTTAACACTAGAAGGATTTCCACTCATCACTGTGAACACTATAGAGTGTCACTCTGAGTGTTCTGGCAAGATCACTAAGATATTGCGTAGAGGCCTGGAACGTGTTTAAGTTCAGTTAAGAATTAAACCACTGTTGCTTTCCAGTTATCACAAGTTTGAATCATAAAGAATCACACAATTCACCTACCATGAGCTTTTTGATATTCGCTCAAGAAGGATTTCCATCTTCATTGTAAAAAGTTTCGTATTACTCGGATGTTCAGGCAAGATCATGAAGATTTTGCGTAGGACTCTTAATATCTTTCTTACTTTTCACAGTGTGTGAAGAAGCAAGGAATTATGAAAGTGTGTCCTAATGAGATATTTGATGATCTCAAATGGCTCTAGACTCGATCGTGCACTTTGGATTTTAGTGATTGGAGGCTGGAGAGGAGTGCCACCATTTCAATACCAATTTACTCGGAGTGAATAAATCGATAGATAACGTGTTGTCTCCGTGTGATCAAAACAAATACCTTTTGAGAGATATCTGAGTTAGTTGGGATGGGTTGTGCATTGCATCACTGGGTCCATGATGTCTATCTTCAATATCGAGCATCATTAAAATGATCTCAATAGCATATGTGTTGACCCGGTTTCTGCCTAAGGTTGTACGAAGGGCTTCTTTCTTTACACCCTTTATCTTTACAATTCTTTTTCATTCTTCAACCCCTTCAATGCTTACCAATACGTCATAACTAGAACCTTGTTGTGATTGTTCCAGTGCTAACTTAAGTACTTGGTCGGCATTCAGCTATGTTCATAATCTTTCTCCATCTTTCCTAACGACTACTATTTCTAGCTATGGAATGTCCTTGGGAAGATTCCTCTGGTTTTGGAAGAATCATTCGACATAACCTATCCTACCATCCTTATGTCACCACAATCTTCATCGTCGTGAAATAAATGGTTTTTTGGTAAGTATATGTCACCATGAAATCCATTTTGATATAGCAAATCCATTTTTCTCCCCCTTAACATATGCCATGATATTCAAAAACATTTCGCATATATCGGGATGAGCCATCACGTTAAGTCAAACCATTTGTGATAATTTCCCATATTAAATCACATTTTCTCCCCCATATTAAAAATATTAACCCAATCGATGTTTTTAATATCAACTGATTTAATAACATTTTAAGAAAGGTTTTGGGAAGAAAAATGATAGTCCATTTAATCTTCATGAAACCAATTGTGAGAAATGATACCAATTTGTAACATGATCACATATTCACCGTATAAGAATGAAATGATAAGGTTGGACCTGATTGATGAAAACATCATATGATATGATCAAATGGTTCTTGTATGCAATTGTTGGTCGTCTCATCACGTCTGAAGTCAACTTTTGACACCACATGTACGATTGTATTTTTGTCTTGACACCAGTTTGTGACCTTGGCACTTTCGGCATTGAGGATTCTGAATGCTTGACAATTGCTCCCCCTCAATTGTTGACCCGTGTTCTATTGAAAGAGATGTAGTCGTCGTTTGAGTAGTCGCATCGTCGAGTATGTAGATACCAATTGTGGATAGCTATTGTTGTAGAGATGATAGCTTCATAAAAACAAGACTTCTCTTGTTTTAACAAATAAATGCACTGAAACGTACATAAATTTGTGTTAGACCAAGTTATAAAGTAAACTTGATCCCTTACAAGGTATTAAAGTAAACCTTGCCCGAGAAAATTAATTCCCGTTGAGAGCCAAAGCTTTCATAAGAAATAGTTGACTTTAATATGAAAATCGAGTTGCAGTCAGAAATAACTACAAGCCATATGGGCATGTTTTTATGAAATATTTACAACTTTTGTACGAACTCTATTTATGGCGCCGTGTCAATATTAATCGACATTTCTAAGGCCGTAAATATTATCGTACAAAAAGACATGCCTTTGAAAATAAAGTAAAAATATTTTGGATTTTTCTGAATTTTTCAATTTTTATGGTTTTTATATGGTTTTATATTTTTGTATTTTGCTTTTATGGATAAAAATATGAAAAATATGTACGAATGATCACCACAGATATGGAGAATAGTTTACCACCACTATTCTTTCGCTTCGTCTGCCAGTTCCTTTAGAGTCTCGGGCGAGAAAGTTCTCAATCCTAGCTTGTCGGCCAAAAATTCCATTCGAGCGCGATCTAAAGCCTTCGTGAAAATATCCGCCAATTGATACTCAGATCGGACAAAGTAAAGCTCTATCACTCCATTTTCCACTTTCTCCTTAATAAAGTGGTAGCGAATGTCAATATGCTTCGACCGGGAGAATTGAACATTGTTGCAGCATAAGGCAATTGCACTTTTGTTGTCGCAGTACATCGGAATTTTGTTGAAACCTAGACCATAGTCGGTTTATTACGATCTCATCCAAAGAATTTTAGCACAGCAACCGGACATAGGTATGTATTCTTCTTCCGTACTTGAAATTGTAGCGCTTTTCTGCCTTTTCGATGCCCAATTGATTAGTCGATCTCCTAGTAGTTGCAAAGTTCCACTCGTGATACGCCTTGTATCTTGACAACCCGCGTGATCCGCATATGCATATGCCAATAGTGCAATCGAAGAGTCCTTCGAATACCAGAGTCCCCAATTAATGGTTACTTTAAGATATCGAAAGATCTGTTTAACAGTAGCTAAGTGTAACTCAGTAGGTCGAGTTTGATACCGAGCACACATACATATAACAAACTAAAGATCAGGTCGACTAGCGTGATATACAGAAGAGTACCGATCATTCCACGATAAAGTGTCGGATCAACGGCAACTTCATGTGGATCTGCATCAAGCTTAGTTCGTTCCACCATTGGAGTATCCACGGGGTCACAAGATTCCATCTTATATTTCTTAAGCGATTCAAGGGCATACTTGGATTGATTGATAAAGATGCCTCTGGGACTCTGAGATATCTGAAGTCCTAAGAAGAATGATACATTGCCCATCATTGACATCTTAAACTTGGAAGACATGAGTGTCCCAAACTCATCGGATAAGGTTTGGGTCGAGGCAACAAATATAATATCATCAACATATATTTGTACCATAATCATATCTTTACCTAGTTTATGAATAAACAGCGTGGGTTCCGCCTTGCCTTTAGTGAAGCCTTGCGTAATGAGGAATTGTGACAACAGATCATACCATGCGCGTGGAGCTTGCTTCAACCCATAGAGAGCCTTCTTAAGCTTGTACACATAATTATGATATTTAGGATTCACAAAACCATCCGGCTGTTGAACATAGACATCTTCCTTGATTTCACCATTCAGAAATTCCGTCTTCACATCCATCTGATAGACGATCATATTCATGTGGGCTACATAAGCGAGGAATAGTCTAATAGCTTCCAAACGGGCAACAGGTGCAAAGGATTCCATAAAGTCGATGCCTAAAAATTACTTTTATCCACGAGCTACTAGTCGAGCTTTGTTCTTCAATATACCGCCTGTAATAACCCGAACTTGACGTCATTATTATATCCTAATTATATAACGGATTTGTAATTTCTAAGTAATGATGAGTATTATTATATTTGACGGTTTTAGTTGAAACCGATAATGTGTGACTATATTTAATTGTTGTGACGATTTAAGAGTACTAATAGTGATCGCGATGCCAATGGATGCCCAAATATTATATTTCAGTATCGATTATTTCGATATTTGATAATTTTGAAATTTTTATTTCATTACGTATTAAGTCGAGTCGAACTTTATTATTCCGTTTTGTGTGCGTTTAATTATTAAAACGATTAATTTAACAAACGAGATTTATATTTTTATGAACTCGGGACAAAACCTGACTCTCATAAACATTTATAAAATTGACTAATAGTCATTTCCCGCTTTTTAACTAATATTTACACTTTGGTCCACAAGAATGCACTAATTGCAATTTCTACCCTCCACCCACCATATATAAACCAAAAATTCCTCACAAAAACACACACATGCAAACTTTTCTTCTCTCTCCTCTTTTTCTTCTCTTTGCCGTGACATCCATAGCACCAAAACACCATCACCATTTTAATTTGAGCTTGATACAAGAAAAACTAAACAAAGTCCCATGTTTAGAATTAAAAGGAGAT
This sequence comes from Glebionis coronaria, assembly GCA_025667525.1. NCBI lineage: Eukaryota > Viridiplantae > Streptophyta > Magnoliopsida > Asterales > Asteraceae > Glebionis > Glebionis coronaria. The sequence goes on from CM046878.1 coordinate 470,923,487, forward strand.
CATTTTTGTATGCTTTTTACTTACATGCATCAACTTTTATTTTTTTAAAGATTTTCAAGATGATCAAGTAATGTTTGATCTATTTTTATTGTTGTAGGATGTGTTATTATTATTATATAATTTATTTTTGTTATTCTATGCTTAATTTTTGATATGGGTTTTAAAAGGATGGATCATGCAAGTGATTTAGGAATGATATGAGATGTTAGTAATGATTAGTATAGCATATTTGAGGTGTTGATGATGCTAAAAATGGGTCAAAATGGTTGTTGGTATGATTTTTAAAGAGTCATTTTAGATCAGTAGGTTTAAGGCCGTTTTTCTTACAGTAAATATTGGATAAAGTTTGATATTATTAGATATTGTTGTAGTAGTTGTCAAGACGGTCGTTTTGATATAAGATAGAGCTTTTAACTCCTAACGAGTCAAAAGTTATGCTAGTTTGAATATTCGTGTACCGGGAGACGAGTATTGACACAATACGAAATTGTTGTCGATATTTGGATCGAATCTCGGGGACTATAAGTTGAGTTTTAAAACTGATAAAAGGCTGTTGTTAGGTTCTAAACTTAGCATTTTGAGTCTATTTTCAAAGTCAAGTGGCGATTTTATAAATGGAAATGTTTAACAAGGTCAAAATGGTTTTACGATGCAAGTGTGCAAAACTGTCCGGTTTTTAATGTCTAAATATGTATCGAGCAGGTGGTTCTAAAATGTGAATCATTTGATGAAATTTAAACTGAGTCTTCTACAGATTATAAATGAGTTTGTCAACAAGTTTCGTCGAAAACGGAGTTGTTTAGGTATGGTAAAACAGCGTGTACTTTTGGTAAGTACCAGCTAAGTATTTTTGGGAGGTACTTAACCTCGCGTCATAGTTTGAGACGAGAGGCTAATCTATTAGCTTCTCAAAGTTCTAAAAGAATATAAGTAATGTGTGAGAGTGTATATTCTGAGATTGGAGACCCATTTAGGGTACTTGAACCGTATTGATTTGGCATCTTGAGATGGATCAATATCGAAGGTGCTAGTCTTGGAAAGCTAGTACTTGTCGTGGAGTTAGAAGGAATCACTTGCATTGATTGATCATGTCTATGTACATAATATTTTGAGTCGATGATTTTATTATATTAAGTATGTTTTGAAATACTTAAGTATGTGGCTAAGTGCGCACCTTATTTGTTAGGTGGCGGCTTTTGATGTGTGTATTTGGGAGGCATCTTCTCTTCGGCGATCACTACTACTACCAGCTTTGTGTATTATATAAGGTAAGTCTATAGCCTCGCTTTTTACTATGTTGTAAATGGCTTTTAAACCCGCGAGGGGGAATACATGTTTTTTCATAAACTTGGAACATAATTCTTTTATGGTATGCTTGTCCCTCTATGAATGGACCCGTGGTTGCCTTTAAATTGCATTAAGTGATTGCCTTTGTTAAAGCCTCAATTATGGACCGTTAACTAGCTTATGATGGGCTAGCCGCTAGTACAATTAATAGATCTATGGGGGAAGCCGCCCCGGTTCAGTTTGTGTGGACTTGTCATAGAAGCTTAGGCCTGACCTCCACACTGTTTGAACATATTGTATTGAGAAGTCAGGTTTACGGCAATGTACCTATAATCTAGAGGTAACGACAATTAATAAATCTCTTTTCTTATTAGACCTAACGGAGTCTCTAAGGGCTCGGTTCCATGAGCTTAATGTAGTTTATGCTATATACAATTATTATTGTTGATGCAAATTATTATTTGATGCTTGTTGCCTTCAAGTATGCCACAAACTTATAATCTTTACTTGTGTTCAAATGATTTGTAAAACCTATAGACTTGCTCAACCTTTGTGTTGATGATTTTTAGCATGAATTTCAGGTAATCAAGATGGATAGTAGCGGAGCATGCAGGGAGGAAGTTGGTGCTTACTTGTCTAAACTTTATATTATTTTTCCATCCTTTGAAATGAAATAAATGGCTTTGAAAGTCTTTGATGAATGTGATGTATCGGTAACGGTTTTTGGGACAACGCTACTCTGATTTTATATATATTGGGATGGGAAACTTTTTAGACAAGATTGTATAATATATTAACTATTAACGTCTCTTTTTTGGTCGTTTTCTATGATTGTGTGTGATGTGCTATTAGTAGCGCCCCAATGTGGTATTCCGCTGCGTGGTAATTTGGGGGTGTTACAAATTGGTAATCAAAGCCACGAGTTATAGAGAACTAGGTCGATTTTGAAAAACCTAAACTATAACTTTTAGTGTGTTCTAAAAAGTTTTAAGCACGCAACTACTCCGCATGGCTCCGGTAAGGCTATTCTTGTATTACTTTTTATTGACTGTGATTATGTGATACTATGTGTATGTAGGAATGGTAGTATGTATATGTATGCATATACTATGGTATTTAAAGGCATTGCACGCGAAGCAATGTTCCTTGAATGATTTTTGTACATTTAATAATACGGTTTTGTATCGGAATTTGGTTGCATTGCCAATCATAGATATTGATGATTATGTTATCTGAATACGAGTATGAATTCATTTGATACTTTGAGTATGTATATTGTTTCGTAACCTACCGCATATCGACTTGTTTAAGTTTGATTGTTATCATCGTATCGTAATGTGCCATTTTTGGACATCTCTTTTCGAAATGAAATTGATAAATTTGATGTTCGTGTTTTCGTTACTACTTGTGAAAAATCATTTATCCGAGTCGACATCTTCTACGTAATGCGACGTGTGATTAATTTATATGACCACGTTTTATTGGCGAAAAGGAGGATGCCAATGTTGGACTTAAGATATATATATATCCTAATCAAATATATATAGTTTGGGTACAACAATGATATGCTTGTAGTAGTCATTCGGCTGAGTGACTTATTACTGTGTATCTAAATGGAATGGGACATTTGGATATATAGATTTTAACTCGCCCAACTAAGATTTGTTTAAGGTTGTCTTATTTAAATGGATTAGGACATCTGAGTAAGAAAATTTTAAACCACTGGACCTTAGATTGTCGTGTTTTCCTTATTCAGATGAAATGGGACGTTTGAATACAGAAATCATGATATAAGTTTATTGACACCTTGTATTTACTATGGTATTTTGATACGATATCGTGTTGAGAGGTAGTAATACTTGAGTAGGTTGACTTATAATCGTTTTGTTGAATTGGATTGGGACGCCTTTTCATTTGAACAAGAAAGTTATAAGTTCCCGAACCGTAAGTTTATAAAATCTTGTATACATGAAAGGGGACGCCTTTTGATGTAGACACGGAGTTATAAATGAGTGGACCCAAGTATGCCTGGCTCGATTTGTGGATGTTTGGTGTGCGTACGTCTTCCTTTCGAATCGTATTTCGTTGGTAAGAATCGTTCGGTGCCGTTGTCATTATGATGATCCTCGGCTATCATTTATGTACGAGTAACCCGTTGGACTTCCCTCGAATTATGATTTATTTCGATGGACCATTTCTAAGGTGTCTCGATGATCGTGAGCTTTATGAGCGGATTGTTAAGAACCGTTGACCGTTCTGAAAATAGGCGACTTGTTTAAGCGTCACCAGGATTCATGTGTGTATTTTTGGCGAAGATTTTGTAATTCTAATTGCTAAGGGTCACCGAAGACTTTTATTGATGATGAAACTCTTGGAGGCCAGCATGACGAATTAAACGGGGAATATGATGCATCACCTTGAGCACTGAAGCAGAAACTATTCGGACACCTCTATATGATGAATGATGGAGTAGAAGGATGCCTTTATATGATGAACACTGGAACAAAAATTAGTGGGACACATTTGGTATGCTGAGCATTGGAGCAGAATCTGTTGATATGCCCGATATGTTGTGAATCTTCGCCAACGGACCGAATTTCTTAATGATTGGAATTAATAAATTCTTTATCACTCGAGGAGTATGCTGTAGCTGACACCACACGTGATAAGGCTTTAGAAGTTGAATTGTATTATCAAGGGTTCGTTCAAGGTTTCTCGATGATCAACGGTGGAGATCTACATTTGATGTTTATGTTCGACCTTTTCTTTTATGTACTTATATGGTGTGTGATCTACTCTAATGATCGTAAGTTGTGAGAACTTGCGACGACATCATCCGATGACGTCCGATCATGTAGAACACATATTATGTAATATCTTGTTGACTTTCAACGACGATGTTTATTGAGACTTGGAATGCGCGTGGGTGGAAGTGAGATGGTGTCTTCGTATTATCTTTTGAGTAAGGACCCGCGTGTGAGTACCCTCTGATGACGAAAATGTTTTTCATGTCAGTTCTTTTTGATGTATGTCCATGGCGATCCGGCCAATGGATATCCGTTAATTTGAAACCTTCCTTTTGAATGGACTTACCCGAAAATCCCGTCATCTACTCTTGTCGTCGAATGAGCTTCGTGTAATTAATAAAATTTTCATGTGTCGAGCTTGAATGAGTGATTGGTGGATAAGGATTTATTCATTCTCCTTTGGTAAAATACAACTTGATGACAAGTTGTGTTTTGTAAGAAGAGCCAGTGGAGATCGTGGATCGAGATTCGCGTGGGATCGTGAGAGCTTCTTTAGAAGAAAGCTCCCTTATCTTTCCTAGCGGAACGCAATACGAATATGAGGCGAGGTGAGCGCCGGGACGTCGCTCCTTTAAGGTGGTGAGGATGTAATAACCCGAACTTGACGTCATTATTATATCCTAATTATATAACGGATTTGTAATTTCTAAGTAATGATGAGTATTATTATATTTGACGGTTTTAGTTGAAACCGATAATGTGTGACTATATTTAATTATTGTGATGATTGAAGAGTACTAATAGTGATCGCGATGCCAATGGATGCCCAAATATTATATTTTAGTATCGATTATTTTGATATTTGATATTTTTGAAATTTTTATTTCATTACGTATTAAGTCGAGTCGAACTTTATTATTTCGTTTTGTGTGCGTTTAATTATTAAAACGATTGATTTAACAAACGAGATTTATATTTTTATGAACCCGGGACAAAACCCGACTCTCGTAAACATTTATAAAATTGACTAATAGTCATTTCCCGCTTTTTAACTAATATTTACACTTTGGTCCACAAGAATGCACTAATTGCAATTTCTACCCTCCACCCACCATATATAAACCAAAAATCTCTCACAAAAACACACACATGCAAACTTTTCTTCTCTCCCCTGTTTTTCTTTACTTTGCCGTGACATCCATAGCACCAAAACACCATCACCATTTTAATTTGAGCTTGATTCAAGAAAAACTAAACAAAGTCCCATGTTTAGAATTAAAAGGAGATCATTTTGGTATGCTTTTTACTTACATGCATCAACTTTTATTTTTTTTAAAGATTTTCAAGATGATCAAGTAATGTTTGATCTATTTTTATTGTTGTAGGATGTGTTATTATTATTATATAATTTATTTTTGTTATTGCATGCTTGATTTTTGTAGAATATTGATAACCTATGAATCTATAAAGTGGGTTGATGTTTTCTAGAGAGAGAAACTAGAGAGAGAAAGTGAGAGAAACTATGTGTCTTTTATATGAAAATGATAAGTGAACAACAACCAACCCCTTTCCAAGGAGGAAAGGGGTATTTATACTTCCAAGCCTTATTTGGACTTGGGCCAGCCCATGACAAGCCCATGGACCGGTTCTTACTTAACTAAATAAGTATTTGTTAACTACGAGCTATTACAACATAAATAATATTGTGGAGTGACCGATACTTCTAATATATGTTAAAACGTATTTCTAACAATCTCCCCCTAAGGGAGGTCACTCCACGTTACAAAGTTCTAAACCTAGCATACTATACTAAGTCTTCGTTCTTCAGCTCGTAGTCTTTTTCTTCTTTCTTTTTGTTGTGATTATTTTGATTTGATCTTTTAGGCTTTGACTTGAGAGCATTGTTCTTTTGGCCAATCACGTGCGATCTTTGCCTTCTTGTGAAACTTGCCTCCTCGTGACTCCATGTTCCACACACTTATGTCTTTTTGTTGAATTCTCGAAAGCTTCAGAGTTTGGTACAGCGGAAGACTTCAGTTTGTACTTTCTTGAATTTTTGCTGAACTTTGATGCAGAAAAACATAAGCATGTGGAAATGACTTCTACAGGTACACCGCAACACCACCGTCTTTAACTGGTACACAGCAACGCCACTGTCTTCAACAGGTACACAGCAACGCCACCGTCTTTAACAGGTACACAGCAACGACACGAATAAAATGGCTTTGAACATTTTATTCTAATTCGGTAGCATTTTACCTCCGGTCGGTGAAGACCGTTGGACGATAATAGATATCGTACCCGTGACGGATAGTTTCAATTAAGTAACTTCCTGACAGGATTTCGCGGGTAACCCCGTTCTCTTTATTCGACCGTCTAAAACTGACTGCGAACATAAAGAGTGAATCACTTGGATAAATTATCCTTGTGATTTGAAGCCGTCAATTCATGAAACCTGGAACAAGTGAATTTCAATTAAGATTTTCACCATCGTTGCTTTCCAGTTATCACGAGCTCAATTCATAAAGAATCTTGCACGTCACCTACCAAGTGCTGTTTGATGTTAACACTAGAAGGATTTCCACTCGTCACTGTGATCAATAAAGAGTCACTCTGAGTGTTCTGGCAAGATCATATGATAATGCGTAGAGGCCTGGAACGATTTTAAGTTCAATTAAGAATTAAACCTCTGTTTCCTTCCAGTTTTTCACAAGATTGGTTCTAAAAGAACCGCACGTGTAACCTACCATAAGCTTGTTTGATGTTGGCTCAAGCAGGATTTCCATTTTCATTGTAATACTTGCGTATTACTCGGATGTTCTGGCAATATTACAGGAATACTGCATAGGACTCATGAAAATCTCTTACTTTTCACAGTGTGTGAGAAAGCAAGGAATAAATGGAAAGTGTCCTAATGAGACTTTTGATGATCTCTTGGCTCTAGACTCCATAGTGTGTTTTAATTTAGTGAGCGATGGTTGGAGAGGAGTGCCACCTTTTCAATACCAGTCTATTCGGAGTGAATAAACCAATAGATAACGTGTTGATCTCCGTGTGATTAAAACAAATATCTTTTGAGAGATATTTGAGTTAGCTGGGAAGGGTTGTGCATTGCATCACTGGGTCCATGATGTCTTTCTTCAATATCGAGAATAATTAACAAAAATGACCTCAATAGCATATGTATTGACCCGGTTTCTGCCTTAAGTTGTAAGGAGGGCTTCTTTCTTTACACCCTTTATCTTTACAATTCTTTTTCATTCTTCAACCCCTTCAATGCTTACCAATACGTCATCACTAGCACCTTGTTGTGATTGTTCCAGTGCTAGCTTAAGTACTTGGTCGGCATTCAGCTACGTTCATATTCTTTCTCCAACTTTCCTAGGACTTCTAATTCTATCTAGGGAATTGTCCTTGGGAAGATTCCATCGGCTCTGATGAATCATTGGACTAAACCTATTCCTACCACCCTTTTGTCACCACATTCATCGTGAATTAAGCGTGTTTTGGGAAGGAATTGCCACCATGAAAAATCATTGAAAATCACCTAAAGTACTTGTGATATTGAAATCAAAAGTTTTGTACCTTAGGTGTTTTGTTCATCAAAAACTTTCCCCCTTAATACGTGCTTTACACATATTAAGTTGTATTATCGTTAAATCTTTTTCATCTTTTAGCCAAATATCATTTAGGTCTCCTTAATCCCATTTTTCGCCCCTTATCCAAAATGTTAACCATTAATATTTGGGATATTGAATGGATTAACCGGTCTTTGGGTAAAAATGAAATCGATGTTTGGCCATAGAACATGTTAATGCTCCCCCTTAATTTAATAAGGGATAGTTGTAGTGCTTTAGTATGATATATTTTGAAAGATTTAGAATCTCGTGAGAAATTCTTGAAAAATTATCATACCTTAACACTACATCAAGCCGCAAAAGCACAATATTCACAAATATACATATTCACAATTGAAAACCAATATAAAGTGGACCTGAAATGTACGACCCATTAGATGGATCGTTGCAGTAGCTTGTGGTGCACTAAATATGGTCTACCACCAACGAATCTTTCCAAGCTCCTCATCAATCTACGTTTACGGAGCTTTTGATCAATCTTCTTGATCATATACTTCGCCATCTGCCGATAACCCTGATGCCAATCCTCTGTCATCTCAGGTAAAGTCCCACCCGAATTAAGATGCTCCAACTTTCCTCTGACTTGTAGAAGAGTCCCATCACTGTACTTATAAAGCTCACCCACCCTCATAAACTTCATTAACCCTCGACTGTTCAAGTAGAAAATCCCGCAATTCGGAACAGAAATGCCTGTATAGGGACATCTATCTACATGTTGGGGTAACACTTGATTCACTGGACGGGTTAGGTTGAGCTTCCTTTGGTAGCTTTCGACTCCCAACTGAAGATCTTCAACTCGTTTCTTGATAACAACGCTTCGTGTGAACATACGAAGTGTTGTATTCAAGGCAATGATGTCTTCTCGAGGAATATGTGTGAGTTGATCACGGGTCATCATAAGCAACATATCTTCGATATCCTCAAGGCGAATGATAGAAAAATATCCCTGCTGGATTTTGTATTCTCTGTCATCCTCCCTTTTCAGACGAATCTCCGTCACATGATAATAGCCATTCTTGGCTTCAGTTTTCATCCCTAAAATACTGGAGTTGCGGATATCGGATCTAACGTTGCTTCCTGAATTGACTAAGCAGCAACCCCTGTACGCCCTTCGAACTCGTTCGTCCCAGTGTGATGCACCTATGATAGCATACATATCATAATTACGATTTACCTTTGGGACCCAGAGTCTGTTTACCTTTTCCTCAATAAAGGGTATTGTCCCCCAGTTGGCAGCTTTCAGCAAGGTCAGGGAGGTTGCGTACTTCGATGAACCCTTGAGGAGATAATCAAGATCATTGGTGACGAAGAAGTCAAGAGCAATCTGATTATCTTGAGAAGGATCAAGTGGAGGTGGAGCTCTTTCGGATTCATGAAGACCTGGCCGTTGAACGGTGTTCAGAGCTTTCAGGATCTCATCGGCATAATACTCGAACTCCATTCGGGTTAACCGGGTTTTGGCGCGAATTCTCTTATCCTTCAGCGCTTTTTTCACCAACGACGGAGTAACCGAAGTCTTATACTCATGAGCCAGAAATGCACATAAGTCAATCGGACTGCGGATACGGAGATATAAGACATCTTTGTCAGCGTCTGTGATTGGATCATATTGCGCCGCTGCCGTGATCCAAGTATGACACATTAAGCGTCTGCTGCTTGTTGTCCAAGGAAAATGTGATTTTGTTCGACGTCGTCTCCTTGGTAGCCCAGAACTCGTAAAGGTAGTCATAGGGCACTGAAGCACTTTGCCTTAGCGCATGCTTGAGTTTAGAGTTATCAAGTATGGCTGAACCTACCTTAAATCCGTTATGGGTAAAATGAGATACCTCCTTCAAACGGAAGTTGTTTGGAAGAAACTTTAGATTCTTGGCTTCGGCAATGGCGGTGGCTCTGGCGTCTTGTATTTGTTGTACTGTAGGGTTAGTCATCGTCTCTGCTTAAGATAAAACACAAAGGTTGAAACATACAAATATGAATATCATTATGATCTTAAACCTAAGCATTAAACATATGACCTAATCCCTTAAGCTTGTAAAAAAACACTCAAACATCCTTCATTCAGAATAAGCATTTAAGTCAGCATAAACCTTTATCCGGAATAAACATGACATGATGGAATAAACATACTATGCGGAATAATTATCCTATGTGGATTAAACATCTACTCGGAATAATCATCCTATGCGGAATGCCATGCCTACCCGGAATAATCATCCTATGCGGAATAGACAGCCTATGCGGAATAAAATTTCTATTCGGAAAGATCTGTTTATGCGGAATAAAGATTCTATTCGGAAAGATCAGTCTATGCGGAATAAATATTCTATTCGGAAAGATCGGTCTATACGGAATAAATTTCTATTCGGAAAGATCTGTCTATGCGGAATAAATTTCTATTCGGAAAGGTCTATGCGGAATAACATTCTTATTCGGAAAGTTAGGCCTATGCGGAATAAAAGTTCTATTCGGAAAGATTATTCTATGCGAAATAAAGCTTCTATTCGGAAAGATTATCCTATGCGGAATAAAGCTTCTATTCGGAATAATCCTCCTATTCGGAAAGTTTATTCTATTCTGAATAAGTGCCTTTATTCGGAAAGTCCATCCTATTCGGAATGTTTAATCAGTTATGATTTCTCTAATTAGGCACTAATTCGTTTGATTCAAGTGTTCTAAAGGCCATATCAGTTCAATTTGTGCTATTCCGAATTAATCCCAGGCAAAACCCCCAATTAATTAAACCCTAATTTAAGCAGTAACTTAATTAGATTGATTTCAATTAAAAGGAGTTAATCAAATTAAATTGCATGAATGTTTAAACAGATTTGATACCTTTTGAAGATCTTGATCTATAAGATGTTAGATTTTGAGATGTTTTGTTTGAATTCGTGTGTTTGTGTTTGTATGTTAATGGCGGGCAAGGGAAAAAGAAACAGAGGAATGAATGAAGGATGGAAAGAAAGACGGGGGGGATGTTTGACTAGGTCAACTTTTTAACAAGTTTGATACATGGTCAAATTTAACCCCTCACTTTTTCTTTTTACTTCAATCAATATTCTTTTGTTTTCCAAGTTTTAATTCTTGTCAATTTTGACCCTATCTTATGTTAAATACCCGAGCCTTAGTGATTAACCTATCTTAACACACGCACCAATCTATTCACGACAAACTTATGAGCAACAACAAGACAAGTGCCAAAGCTATCCAACCATTTAACCATTGAGCTACTTGAATTTCCTCGAAAACTTTTGAAGATCTTTTTTTTGATGTGAAGGATGATTTAACATTTTCTCCCCCTTAAACGATGACCCGTTTTCTATTTAAAGAGCTGTAGTCATTGTTTAACGAGGCACATGATGAAAACATTTCCAATTAATATCTTGAAAATATTGATTCGTGGTGGCAATAAGATTTCTCTTATTTAGACAAATTAATGCACTGAGACGTACACTAATTTGTGAGAGATCAAGTTGTAAAGTAAACTTGATCCCTTTGCATGATTTGGCTTGTAAATCATGCCCGAGAAAATTAATTCCCGTTGTGAGCCAACGTTTTCCAAGGAAATACGTGACTTTAATATGAAAACCGGGTTGCAGTCAGAAATAACTACAAGCCATAATGGGCATGTTTTAAAAATGTACAACTTTTATACGGACTCTATTTATGGCACCGTGTCAATATTGATCGACATTTCTAAGGCCGTAAATATTACCGTAGTAAAAGACATGCCCGATTTAAAAACGAAAATATTTTTGGTTTTTCTGGATTTTAATTTTTATAGTTTTGCTAGGTTTTATATTTTTTATGGATTTTCTTGGTTTTATATTTTTGTATTTTTCTTTTTGTGGTTTTATATATGTACGATAATATACATGATCACGAACAAAGGATACTCTGAATAGTTTACCACCACTATTCAGCTGATTCTTCTGCCAACTATTTGAGAGTCGCTGGAGTGAATGATTTCATGCCAAGCTTGTCGATCAAAAACTCGATTCGTCCTCGATCTAAGGCTTTGGTGAACATATCCGCCAGCTGGTACTCAGTAGTGACAAAATACAGCTCGATCACTCCGTTCTCCACCTGCTCCTTAATGAAATGGTAGCGAATGTCTATGTGCTTGGCCCGGGAGTGTTGAACATAGTTGCAGCAAAGGGCAATGGCGCTCTTGTTGTCACAATACATCGGGATTTTGTTGAAACCCAAACCGTAGTCAGTTAATTGTGATCTCATCCAAAGGACTTGAGCACAACAACCGGACATGGCGATGTATTCAGCCTCCGTGCTAGAAATTGCAGCGCTTTTCTACCTTTTTGAAGACCAACTGATCAATCTATCTCCAAGGAGTTGCACAGATCCAGAAGTGCTACGCCTCGTGTCTTGACATCCAGCATGATCGGCATCTGCGTATGATATTAAAGCAATAGAGGAATCTTTCGGATACCATAGACCACGATGAAGTGTTCCTTTTAGATACCGAAAGATCCTTTTAACAACATGTAGGTGCTTTTCGGTAGGCCGAGCCTGATACCGGGCACACATGCCTACGACAAATTGCAAATCAGGCCTGCTAGCAGTCAGATAGAGAAGGGTGCCGATCATCCCACGGTAAAGTTTTGGATCGACAATAGTCCCATTCCTATCTTCATCTAACTTGGATTTCTCCACCATTGGAGTGTCCACGGGGTCACAATTTTCAAAGTTATATTTCTTTAAAGATTCAAGAGCATATTTGGATTGATTAATAAAGATGCCTCTGGGATTTTGAGAAATCTGTAATCCTAAGAAAAATGAGATTTTTCCCATCATTGACATCTGAAAGCGTGTAGACATTATCTTCTCAAAGCGTTGTGACAATTCTATGTTAGAGGCAGCAAATATTATATCATCAACATAAATTTGTACCAGAAGCATGTCGTTGCCCTCCTTGAGAGTGAATAGAGTGGGGTCCACCTTGCCTTTGGAGAAGCCTTCCGAAATGAGATATGTTGAGAGGAGATCATACCACGCGCGTGGAGCTTGTTTCAACCCATAGAGAGCCTTCTTAAGCTTGTACACATGATTAGGAAACTTCGTGCTAACGAACCCATCCGGCTGACTAACATAGACTTCTTCCCTTAGTTCACCGTTCAAAAATGCCGTCTTCACATCCATTTAATAGACGATTATGTTCATATGAGCAGCATACGCAAGGAATAGTCTAATCGCCTCCAATCTTGCCACAGGAGCAAAAGATTCTTCAAAGTCTATACCCAAGGCTTGTTTATATCCTCTAGCGACCAATCTAGCCTTATTCTTCAATACTGCACCCATCTCATCAAGTTTAACCTTATAAACCCACAACAAAGTAAGGATGTTAACCTTGTCAGGGAGAGGAACTAATTCCCATACTTCAAGTCTTTGGAATTCATTTAGTTCCTCCTGCATGGCTTCAATCCAAGATGATTGAGTCATAGCCTGCTGCCAATTTTTCGGTTCAACTTCAGAGAGAAATGCATCAAAGTAGCAATAGAGTGCACTCTCTTGTAATTGATGGCGTGTAGAGACTGGTCGATCTAGATCTCCAATGACATTCCTAATAGGGTGATCTTTTGTCCATTTAGTGCTATGGTTTTCAATCCTAGGTGGTCTGGAGTGAACAATAGAAGGAGCTTCTTCTGAGGTAGACGCGACTGAAGGGTTTTCAGGTATCGCTACACCAAAGAAAGGAAGCTCTTGCAGGTGAGCATATTCCAAATCGTGATCAATAGAATCCTCTTCCACATCATTAGGCACAAGTAGGGGTGACGATTCAGGTGTAGTTTGAGAATCACTTGGTGAAGGTGCATCCGGTTCAATGTGAATTGAAGATGCATTAGATAAAGCTTCATTTGCTTGAGCAACAACTTCAGGGATTGGAGCTATCACTACAGGTGCTGGAACTTCATCATTTAGGGGATCAAAGAATTCGTCAAACAACGGTTGAAACAGTTTATCCCACTCGGGCCTTGATGGTGGTAAAAATGATGTAGAAGTAGGATTATTGTGAACTAATCCGGAACTAATAGCACCGGTTCCCATCTCATGAAGCGCGGGTTCCGAGCTGTGTTGCTCAGAAGCCATCGCTGTCAGCTCATCGAAATCTGCGTCCATAGTTTCTACGATCTTACCAAGACGACGGTTGTAAATTCGGTATGCTTTCTTTGACGGTGAGTAACCAATGAAAATACCTATATCGGCTTTCGGTTGAAGCTTACCCAAGTTCTCACTATTAATGTTTGGATAACAAAGAGCACCAAACACATGAAAAAATGAAAAATCGGGTTTACGGTCATGTAGAAGCTCGTAAGGTGTTTTTCCATGGCGTTTCCGAATGATAGAACGGTTTTGGGTGAAACATGCAGTAGATATGGCTTCTGCCCACAAGAACAATGGAGCGTTCACATAAATTAGCATAGTCCTAGCAGCTTCCATAAGCGTACGATTCCGTCTTTCAACGACACCGTTTTGTTGTGGAGTGCGTGCAGCGGATGTTTCATGTGAGATACCAACTCCTTCATAGTAATCACGAAGAGTCTGGTTGACGAACTCTGTTCCATTATATGTACGAATACGGCAGACAGTAGTATTCAAACGTACCTGAATGAATTTCAGAAAAGTGATGATAGCCTTCGGTGCTTCATCCTTTGTACGTAGAAATCTAACCCATGTAAACCTGGAGAAATCATCCACAATAACCAGAATGAATTTCTTACCGCTCACACTTTCAGTTCTCATTGGCCCACAAAGATCCATATGCAAAAGATGAAGTTTTTCTTGATTGGTGTCTTCAGCTTTGGGCTTGTATGATTTCTTGGTACTTTTCCCCCTTGAACACGCGGAACATAAATGATCCTTGTGAAATTTGAGCTTTGGAAGACCACGAACTAATTCGTTTTTAGCCAGATGATTAATAGCATCAAAGTTGAGATGAGATAATCTGCGATGCCATAACCATGACTTGGTCTTAGATGCTTTAGAGAGAAGACATACTGGAGAGGCGGCCATCATGTCTTGTAAGGACAAGGTATAAAGATTTGCACCACGAGATCCCTTCAACAAATCTTTTCCTTCCAAGTTACGGATGAAACAAGTGTGTTGTCGAAAAGCAACCTCTAGGTTGGAATCACAAAACTGTCCTACTGAGAATAAATTATGACCAAGACCTTCTACATAGTATACCCTTGAAATCGTAACGTTTCCAATCTGATATTCACCATACCCCATTATCTTTGCATTATGATCATTCCCGAATTTAACCGTACCAAGAAACTTGCTAACGAAATTTCGGAGCATCGAGCGATCTCCGGTCATATGCTTTGAACAACCGGAGTCCAAATACCATAGGATGATTTGGACCACCTGGAAATATCACCAGACGAGGACAATGTAGAGGTATCGGAATCTGAATGTTCCTTGTTATTAGCAGGTATAGATTTAATAATCTTAGATTTGCTAACTTTAGGTTTCTTAGATTTCCTAGCCTTCTTCTTCCTAGTTGGTGGTGTAAATTCTAGTTGGCTTAAATCCTGTGGTATTTCTTCACTGATAGGCACTATAGTGGGGGCTGACCTAATTAAAGGGCGCTGTTTCCATACTTTAGTGCTGGTGTGCCTATTTAAGGAACGCTCAGACCTAACCTCAATGGATGCATTCCTAGTTAAAGGGCACATTTTTCCATCTAATGTAAAGGTCCTACCAGTGGGACGCTATTGCCAGCCAACTTGGGCACGAGTTCTACCAGTTGGCTTCCATTCAAGACCATTCCTAATTGCATTCATTTCATTCACATGATCAATAAGACACAAATCGTGACGTTGGGAAAACATACATTCATTACAATTCCAACAATTCAAATTAGAATTCACGAATGGTTTAGGCTTCTGCACAGGCGCAGAGCTTTTAGTCTTAACATGATTCTTTTTATTTAAAACTGAACTAACATTCCTATGGTGAGCTTCTACGTTCTTCTTGTTGGTACTACTAGTAGAGGGCTTGATCTTATCTTTCTTGAGTGGCGATCCTTTAGCCTTAGTAGACTCTTTTAATCCTGTAGAAGGCAAAGTGGAAACATTAGCAACAGATTTTAAAGGTGCCTTACTTGATGGTGCCAGTGACGGTTTTGCTCCTGGAGTCTTATTGAATGGAGTTACAGCAATGGGCCTATTAGTAAGTAGTGCAGAACCTGGTTTACCTATGTATTGCAAGTAGGCTAAGCAATATTGAACACGCTTAATATATTCATGGGCTGAATAATAGTAGCTACTTGAGGGATCTAAGGCATAAAGATCGTCTAAGATATCCCTAACAAGATCTACATGCTTAATTGCGTTCCTCATATAATCATCGTAGGTAACCGGGTTTTTCTTATGGAGCTGGTTCTTATAAAGCACTACTGACTTGGTTGTTGGAGCACTAGTGGGCGGTGCAGAGTCGGTAGCTAAGTTATCAACAACTTCTTGTCGGGTGAAAAGAAGTGTCTCCTTTAACTCGGCCAAAACCTTGTTTTTGTCAATGAGCAGGATGTTTAAGTCAGAGATTTCCTCACACTTTTGGTTCAGTTGTTCAACATAATATTGTTGCTGTGCCGCATTAAAAGCGAAGCGTTCTTCTAGTGAACCATAAAGAGCGGATAGTCCCTGTCTTGTCCGATCCATCAAACCTAGAAAGACGAAAGTCTAATTTCTAAGACCTGGTTTTTAGACTCTGCAGCCTCTAGTTCCAATTTTAGTGTTTCATTTGATAACACATCTCTCTTCAATCTCATAATCTCTTCCTCTAATGCCTTAACAATTGCAATCATCTTGTCACTCGTCTCAACACCGTTTTCACAACTATTTGTTATCAAAAGATCCTCATTTTGAGTTTGTTGTTTTAATTCTAAAGATATACAATGTTGTTCTAGTTGATTAAAGCGTTTTGACAGTAAATTGTAAGAATCTTGTAGCTTTAAAAACTCAGCGTTAGATTCGTGACAAGAATGATTATCTACCTCATTTACAGTATCAGCAACATTTACAGAGAGATCACAAACATCATCACATATATTCACAGCATCACAATTAATCATAGCGGATGTAAGCTCATTCGAATAATTAACATTTACAGTAGTAAGCACATCACACGAGATTACTTCGGACAAAAATCGGTCATATTCGGATAAAATCTTTTCTTTTTCAATTAGTTGTAGTTCGTAAGCGGTGTCCATTTCATAAAACACTTTTTGAACTTCTCCAATTTCAAACTCAAGATTTTCCTTAAGAGATGCAAAACTTCCTTTCAGACTTTCGACAAACGGATTGATCTCAATTTTAAACACCTCGTTCATGTGTTCGAAAGCCCATTTTCTGGCGTTTAGGCCATTTGAAGTCGTACATTCCAAAATGACCTTGTCAAAATTAGTAAAGTATTGATTAATCTCTTGCAAGTTTAACCATACAGTGCTAACAGGTGGAAGATCCTTTGGAATTTCCTTAGGACCTTCCATGTTGACAAGTGTAGGAAATGTACTAGGGTTTTATTCATTCAACATGTAGGTTGGTGCTGTAATGAGATCTTTGTCCATATGGAAGCGAATTCTAAAATCCGTTTTTGCAAGCTCCTTATTCATTTTAAAATAATCACACTCAGGATATTTTGCAGAATTGTATGACCGATCCTCATCAACTAGATCCTTACTTGTTCGATCATCGAAAATAACAATTGGGTCTAAGACCAATCCTAATTGGGTTGCATTATAAAGTCTTGGACTATGTCTTAAAGCTTGTGTTGCATAACTTGGGTTAGGGGGAAGGCCTTTTTGACGTGATTAGTTAAATTCTCTAAACGAAGCATCAAATAAGTGCACTAGTTGAGAAGCAGCGTATTGTCTTAAAAGCAAATAATCTAGACTTCTAATCTTATTAGCAGCATTAATCTCCATTTCATTTTTCTTAGACTCGAGTAACTCAAAATCCGTTTTGAAGTTTTTGAAAATTAGTGACCACTAACTCCTTTTCTTTAAGTTCATTAGAAAGATTTGCTCTCAAGTTTTCAATTTTTTGCAAGTGACCCATTTGTTTGTTTCGAAAGTGATCATATTCGGGATTTTTTAGAACACTAGACGAAGGCACTAATTCTAAAGTTTGAACTTTCTCGTTGCTTAAGGCAAGCTCATCAGACAAATTCTTATTCTTAGCTAGGGTTTCTAAGAGTGCATCATTCATTTGGCTAAGTAATGTAGCAGGAACCGTGACCAAATCTTGTTGAGCAGGAGTATGCGTATGCGAAATGGCTCCCGGTTATGATTCACTCAAAGTCTGGGGACTCACATTGATATTACTATCATTGATTGTCTCCTCATTTGAAAGACTCACCACCGAAGATTCATTCGAATCAACACGCTCTTGCACAACTTGATGTGGTTGAATACTATCATCAGTGGTATTATCAGTGGTATTAATAAGTACCTCAGATCTCTTTTCTGGCCCTAAGCTGGAGATAGTTGCCATGAGAGCAGCCTTTGCAGATTGAAATTCATCACAGTCTGAGTCATACGCATCGAGATCATCTGCTTGGTATGCTGCATTCTGTGTGGTGACAGTGTCTTGTTCAGCAATCCCTGGATCAGCAAGAAATGCAAGCTCCTCTTCATCAAGTTCCCTTCCTTGTGCCTGAGCATTCACCAGATAAATCTTCTCTGCAAACCATTGACCATCCCTTCTCCTCTTGGGTGTCTTGCAATCCCTGGACATGTGACCTTCTTCCTTGCAGTTGTAGCATGTAATCATTCTCAACTTGCCTGTGGAATTAGCCCGTGGAGGAGTGTTGACCATTGGAGCAGGATTGACCGTGCGAGCATTGGTAGTTGATGTAGTAGGTCTCCCCTGATATGGTTGAATAGGTTGAACCATTACCCTGCCATTCTCAATAGTAGCTTGTTGACGAGAATTGGATGAATTCCTCAACTGATTGTTGGTTGGAGCTGATCCCCTAAATCCTCGTTTGCTTAAAGTCCTTGTGAGATAAGCAGACATAGTGGTTAACACTTCAACTGGGTCAGCTCCTTGTTTGAATACAGGAATGGGGACTTCCTCATCATCACAATACATTGCTTGATCTTGTTGAACTGCATAATCACTGGAAGGAATACTCATGTGATCAGAGTAGCTTGATAGATATGATGCATTCTCTTGATAAGAAGAATATGAAGGCTGAGCATAAGGTGCAATGTTTGCTGGGTAAAGTTGTGAAGCATACTGTGGTGAAGGTGCATTAAACCGATATTGTTGCTGATGTGAGGTGGGTGGTTGCGGTAGAATCGAGTATTGGGGGAAGGTTGGTGTCATGTAAGGTGATGGATGATAGGCTTGATGTTCCAAGATATAAGGTGTGTTGTTGTGTGACAAGCTTGGTTGATTCACCATCAAAGCTAAGGAATCAGGGTACATACCTCGAGGCGAACGGTGCATGATCACATGTTTCTCATGCTGCTGAAGAAAAGCATAGATTTGATCCAAATTGCACTTATGCAAATCCCGGGTTAACTTAACATCGGTAATATACTCACCCCATTCAGCTTGAGGTAAAGTATTCAAAAACTTGGTGTTAACCTGGAATGGAGCAATCACGAGATTGTATACATTCAGATCATTCATTAGAGTAGTGAATCTGAAGTAATAGTCGTGTAGCGTTTCCCCTGAGCTGTACGTGAATCTATCAAACAGATCATACAACTGACACTCCCTTTCCTGTTTGGTAAGAGACGTACCTTGTAGCAACACCTTTAGACGTTCCCATAAATCCTTGGCAACCGTATATTGACTTACCATGCGATAAATATCATGCGGAAGAGCTTGGAGAAGAGTTTGTAGAGCCTTTTCATCAGCATCAACAATGAGTTGTTGTGCCGGTGTGAATTCTTCATATTCTCTTGGTCGAGTCACGTTATTCGCCACAATGGTACCATAGTCGAGTGGACCATTCAAAATCGATTTGACCATAAGCCTTCCGTATGTTGGTTTACCCTTCAGGTATTGCATCATACGGCCCTGCCATGCCTCAAACACCTCTTTAATAAGCATCGGTGGACGACTATCAGTTCCCGTTATGATTGAGATATCCGTAAGAGATGTCATTTGAGGCATTAATGAACTCGGATTCATTGTGATCACTTAAAAGACTCAAAGATTATCGGTTGATCGAGCAGTGAAGAAAGGTTGAGAATTTGTGTTGTGTTGTTGAAATTAAGATTAAATCCACTAAAGATCGTCGAAAAAACTCAAATACCCCTTGAACTTGCTTATACGGAATAACCCTAACAAAGAATAAATCCTATTCGGAATAATCCCTATTCGGAATAACCCTATGCTGAAAAAACCCTTATACAGAATAATCCTATGCGGAATAACCCTATTCTGAGAATACCCTATTCGGAATAGACCCTATGCTGAATAAACCTTATGCGGAAAAATCCTTATGCGGAATAATTCTTCAATTCGGAATGATCGGCTATTCGGAAAGTTTGGTTATTCGGAAAAATCGGCTATTCGGAAAATCTTTGCTATTCGGAAAGAATTTGCTATTCGGAAAATCTTTGCTATTCGGAAAGATTTTGCTATTCGGAAAATCTTTTCTATTCGGAAAGAATTTGCTATTCGGAATGTCTCTTCTATGCGGAAAGTCTATTCGGAAAAAAACCTGCTATTCGGAAAACTTTCCTATTCGGAATGTCTATTCGGAATAATCTGGGAATATCAGTTCGAGACTCAAACCAGCACTTTTCAATCCGATTTTTTGATCAAAACCACAAAAAGTTTTATGATTTTTACCAAAAAAAGCTAAACCCAATCCTTATCAATTAATCCCAATAACAAAAACACCAAAAACAACAAGATTCAAGATTGATTTTTTTCTAAAGATCACTAATTGATTCAAAAACTAAAAAAGCAACACAATCCTTACCTTAAATCACCCCATAGTTCTTGATACCAAATGTAGAATATTGATAACCTATGAATCTATGAAGTGGGTTGATGTTTTCTAGAGAGAGAAACTAGAGAGAGAAAGTGAGAGAAACTATGTGTCTTTTATTAATATGAAAATGATAAGTGAACAACAACCAACCCCTTTCCAAGGAGGAAAGGGGTATTTATACTTCCAAGCCTTATTCTGACTTGGGCCGGCCCATGACAAGCCCATGGGCCGGTTCTTACTTAACTAAATAAGTATTTGTTAACTATGAGCTATTACAACATAAATAATATTGTGGAGTGACCGATACTTCTAATATACGTTAAAACGTATTTCTAACAATTTTTGATATGGGTTTTGAAAGGATGGATCATGCAAGTGATTTAGGAATGATATGAGATGTTAGGAATGATTAATATAGCATATTTGAGGTGTTGATGATGCTAAAAATGGGTCAAAATGGTTGTTGGTATGATTTTTAAAGAGTCATTTAGATCAGTAGGTTTAAGGCCATTTTCATACAGTAAATGTTGGATAAAGTTTGATATTATTATATATTGTTGTAGTAGTCGTCAAGACGATTGTTTTGATATAAGATAGAGCTTTTAACTCCTAACAAGTCAAAAGTTATGCTAGTTTGAATATTCGTGTACCGGGAGACGAGTATTGACACAATACGAAATTGTTGTCGATATTTGGATCGAATCTCGGGGACTATAAGTTGAGTTTTAAAACTGATCAAAGGCTTTTGTTAGGTTCTAAACTTAGCATTTTGAGTCTATTTTCAAAGTCAAGTGACGATTTTATAAATGGAAATGTTTAACAAGGTCAATATGGTTTTACGATGCAAGTGTGCAAAACTGTCCGGTTTTTAATGTCTAAAGATGTATCGAGCAGGTGGTTCTAAAATGTGAATCATTTGATGAAATTTAAACTGAGTCTGCTACAGATTATAAGTGAGTTTGTCACCAAGTTTTGTCGAAAACGGAGTTGTTTAGGTATGGTAAAACAGCGTGTAATTTTGGTAAGTACCGGATGAGTATTTTTGGGAGGTACTTAACCTCGCGTCATAGTTTGAGACGAGAGGCTAATCTATTAGCTTCTCAAAGTTCTAAAAGAATATAAGTAATGTGTGAGAGTGTATATTCTGAGATTGGAGACCCATTTAGGGTACTTGAACCGTATTGATTTGGCATCTTGAGATGGATCAATATCGAAGGTGCTAGTCTTGGAAAGCTAGTACTTGTCGTGGAGTTAGAAGGAATCACTTGCATTGATTGATCATGTCTATGTACATAATATTTTGAGTCGATGATTTTATTATATTAAGTATGTTTTGAAATACTTAAGTATGTGGCTAAGTGCGCACCTTATTTGTTAGGTGGCGGCTTTTGATGTGTATATTTGGGAGGCATCTTCTCTTCGGCGATCACTACTACTACCAGCTTTGTGTATTATATAAGGTAAGTCTATAGCCTCGCTTTTTACTATGTTGTAAATGGCTTTTAAACCCGCGATGGGGAATACATGTTTTTCATAAACTTGGAACACAAGTCTTTTATGGTATGCTTGTCCCTCTATGAATGGACCCGTGGTTGCCTTTAAATTGCATTAAGTGATTGCCTTTGTTAAAGCCTCAATTATGGACCGTTAACTAGCTTATGATGGGCTAGCCGCTAGTACAATTAATACATCTATGGGGGAAGCCGCCCCGGTTTAGTTTGTGCGGACTTGTCATAGAACTTAGGCCCGACCTCCACACTGTTTGAACATATTGTATTGAGAAGTCAGGTATACGGCAATGTACCAATAATCTGGAGGTAACAACAATTATTAAATCTCTTGTCTTATTAGACCTAACAGAGTGTCTAAGGGCTCGGTTCCTTGAGCTTAATGCAGTTTATGCTATATACAATTATTATTGTTGATGCAAATTATTATTTGATGCTTGTTGACTTCAAGTATGCCACAAACTTATAATCTTTACTTGTGTTCAAATGATTTGTAAAACCTATAGAATTGCTCAACCTTTGTGTTGATGATTTTTAGCATGAATTTCAGGTAATCAAGATGGATAGTAGCGGAGCATGCAGGGAGGAAGTTGGTGCTTACTTGTCTAAACTTTATATTATTTTTCCATCCTTTGAAATGAAATAAATGGCTTTTAAAGTCTTTGATGAATGTGATGTATCGGTAACGGTTTTTGGGACAACGCTACTCTGATTTTATATATATTGGGATGGGAAACTTTTTAGACAAGATTGTATAATATATTAACGTCTCTTTTGTGGTCGTTTTCTATGATTGTGTGTGATGTGCTATTAGTAGCGCCCCAATGTGGTATTCCGCTGCGTGGTAATTTGGGGGTGTTACACCGCCTAACTCATCGAGTTTCACCTTATAAACCCATTTCAAAGTGAGTAACTGCACTTTATCTGGGCATGGGACAAGTTCCCATACTTCAAGACGTATAAATTCATTAAGTTCTTCTTGCATAGCTTCTATCAAACAGGATTGAGTAAAAGCTTCTTGCCATGTCTTACGTTCAACTTCAGTGAGAAAAGCATCAAAACGACAAAACATTGCATTTTCTTGTAACTGACTTCGTGTGGATAACGGACGATTAGGGTCACCAATAATAGAATCTATAGGACGATCCTTTGTCCACTTGCTGTCATGTTCACGAATCCGTGGATTGGAGTAGACCGTAGTAGGAGCTTCCTCTGAGGTGGACGACCCGACTTGATTATGGTCGGGAATTGGTACACCAAAGAACGGAAGTTCACGCATTTGAGCGAATTCCAAATCGTGATCATCATCATCCTCTTCATCATCAATAGGCATGACATGAGTAGTTGATTCGGTAGTTGGTTGAGAATTACTCGTTCAAGGTATATCTTGACCAATTGTAGGTGTAGACGTATCTGATTGTGCTTCGGTTGCTGGAGCGACAACTTCGGTTACCGGAGCTATTACCTCAGGTTCTGGAGCAACAATACTTGGAGGAGTAAAGAATTCATCAGAGAACGGTTGAAACAACGTATCCCATTCATTCCTAGAAGGTGGTGTAAATGATGATGAAGTAGGGTTATTTGAGACAAGACCAGAGCTAATGTTACTGGGTCCCATTTCATGAAGTGCGGGTTCAGAGCTGCTTTACTCAGAAGCCATTGCTGTCAGCTCATCAAAAACAACATTCATAGTATCGAGGATCTTTCAAGAATTACGGTTGTAGATTCGGTATGCCTTCTTTGTGGGTGCATAACCAATGAAGATACCAATATCAGCCTTGGGTTGAAGTTTTCCCAAATCGTCACCATCATTATTTGGATAACAAAGAGAACCAAATAAATGAAGATATGATAAATCGGGTACTTTTCCATGTAGAAGCTCATAAGGTGTTTTACCATGGAGTTTACGAATTAGTGACCGGTTTTGGGTGTACACTGCTGTAGATACTGCTTCTGCCCATAAAAACAATAGAGCCTTTGCGTAAATTAACATCGTTCGAGCAACTTCCATAAATGTGCAATTTCGCCTTTCAACGACATCGTTTTGTTGTGGAGTGCGAGCAACAGATGTTTCATGAGAAATGCCAACTTCTTCATATTAATCACGCAAGATTTGATTCACAAATTCAGTTCCATTATCTGTATGAATGCGTCGGACAGTAGTGTTGAGACGCACTTGAATCATCTTGAGAAATCCGATGATGAATTTAGGTGCCTCATTTTTTGTTGTAAGAAATTTCACCCATGTAAACCGAGAGTAATCATCGACAATGACGAGGATGTACTTTTTACCACTAAGACTTTCAACACGCATTGTCCCACAAAGATCCATATGCAACAAATAAAGTTTCTCTTGGTTGGTGTCTTCAATCTTGGGTTTGTATGTGTTAATGCAAGTGATGCCTAAAAACATTATTAATGTTAACTAATCTTTCTTAGTTTTGATCACAACAAACTATACAACACATTTAGTGTAGAAACACAAAACGAATTATTTAACTAACACTATCATCAAGGTAATAATCATATCACTAACTTTTCTTAATCATACTTAGTGATCATCAAAGTGATTATCCTTAAAACTCACTTTTGTTAATATGACAAAAGATTTTTTAATAAACTTTATTTTTAAGAAAATATTTTATTAAAATGGAAAATATAAATTTGAAAATGGCATATTCCATATGCCATAAGAATATCCTTTGAAGGTTTAAAAAACCTCAGATATTCCTGCCCCACTAAAAGACAAAAAAGGGAGCGGACTCTACTGGGCGGTACCTTAAATAGCTAGGCGGTTCCTTATCGATAAGGTACCGCCGGCTAGATAAGGATCCGCGCCCAGCTAGCCGTTAGACTTTGTATTCTATAAATAGTGGATCAAATTTCATTTTCCAACAAGCTTCTTGGACGTTTTTCTTAGCCCCCTTTCTCTTTTCTATAGCATAATCGTTAGTAAATGATCACTCAAAGTGTTAAGGATGTTTACATATGATTATCCTCTTGATCCCCTCCTTTACCTTGTCCAATGAGAAGATCACTCACTCACTAGTGTTGTGATAAAGATGAATCCATGAATTAGTCATGTTCATCATGTTAGACTTTTTATTTTTCTTGATCCATTTGTATTTATGAAATACTTGGACTAGTTGTGTTCATCCAAGCTATTTGTGAATACTTGGATTTGTTGTGTACATCTATTGCATATGTGTTTGCTTGGATTTGTGTTGTGTAGATCCAAGCTACATGTGTGTACTTGGATATGTATAGTTGAGTTGTAATAGATTTGTGTAGTAGTTCTCACTAAACTATACAGTGATGTGGTTGTGTCTTGTGAGTTCTCACTAAACTTGAAAGTAATTAGTAGTTGTGTTGTGTGAAGTTCTCATTTAGATTCAAAGTGAAGAGTCGTGAAGATTGGTTCTAGCTTTGGATTAGAACTCGACATCTAGCCTTGTGTCGTTAAATGGTGAAGTATGCAACGTCGTGAAGATTGGTTATGCCTTGAGATTAGAACTCGACATCTAGCCTTGTGTCGTTAAATTGTGAAGTAGGCAATGTTGTGTAGATTGGTCCTAGCTAATGATTAGGCCTCGACATTTAGCTTAGTGTTGGAAAATAATGTAACCGACAATGTAAGGCTTTCTCTGCCAAGAAGGGAGCTTGTGGATATAGTGGAAATCTCAAGTAGGTGTACTCGAGGAGTGGAGTAGAAACGAGGATAGAGCCTCGTTGTCTAACCACTATAAATCTTGGTGTCCTGTCACTAGGTTTTCTCTTTCCTTACTCTTTACTTATTTCATTATCATTATACTTACCTATTACCATTGCTAATGGATTTTGAAATGAACCTAATCATTATGCAACTTAGCTTCAAGTAAAAGATAGTTTTGATACACACTTAATTCAAAGTAATTTAATTAGGTGACTAATTAAAGAGAAACTATTTAACCCCCCCCCCCCCCCTTCTAGTTTCTACAATTGGTATCAGAGTGATGGTCACTCAAGATCTTTGAAGTATATTGTACTTTAAAACATGGATCGATCCATTGTCTCCTCAAATTAGAAGGTCAAGTTTTACTAAAGTTTCTCTTTGGTCAAAACTATTTTTTCTTGGAAAATAGGTCTTTTAATTAGTAATATTGCATCCTTCTTAGATTAGAAGTCTTTATGCAGTTTAGATCTACTCTTGAAATGTATCTACTAGTTTGCATCTTGCCTTGTGTAGGTACTCATGAAGATCAATCATTTAATTGGTTGTGGATTGAGTTACTTGCACTTGTAGAAGACTCATCTTCATTGATCTTCAACATCTTTGAATGATGATATCAAGATTATTGAGAATGATACTAGTCCTTGAAGACTTAGTACTCATCATAGTCATTGTTGGGCATTGCATTGATTCCTTGATGGATTGCGCTTTGTGGCCAAGGTACGCTTTCGTTCTTCCACACGCCCTTTGATCATTCTTTTGATCATTACTTGACTATGTGCTTGTTCTTGGCATCCTTGCCTTGACATTTGTTTGTGGTTTGTGATTCTTTTCTTTTATCCTCTCAAACCTTCATTGCTTGGATACTTGACTCACTATAGATATGTAGAGTGAGTTAGTAGTAGCTTAAAGTATCAAGCATGATTTCCATGGTTTGCACCCATACGGTTAGTAGGCCCTTTGTGTGAGAGAAAGTGAATTAATACCTTGCTCATATTTTGGTTTAGACTAAGACTATTATTTGAAAGTGATCTTAGTCTATACTTCAATAATTGCTTTGTGTTCATTCATTACCAAAGCCGTTTAACGTTTCGCCGGAAAGGCACGTCTTAAACCACTATATATGACACAAGCTCTTCGTCTCCATGATTTGAAGATTGTCATTAATCCCTTGAGAATTGATCTTAGTCTTGATTCACTTCCCTTGACTTCTCTCCACTTTGCCTTTTCGCTACGAGTAGTCGTTTGTCCGTTTTGGTTCTTTTCGATCTCGATTCAACTCGTAATCCTTCATTAAGGCATATTGCTTAGTGTTACGATGATCCAATGATATTCTAAAAGGTTTAAGATATATTTTAAAGTATTTTAGAAAACTTGGCTTTCAAAATTTTGGCGTGTTTCATTGATAAAAACCAGCCTCTGCAGGCGGTTCATTATCTCTGGCGGCTCAAACCCGCGGTTCCTTATCGATAAAGTACCGCGGGCAGTAAAGTTTGTCAGAGCGCTAGTTTTATTAAAATAACCTTTTTCAAACCAAACCCTCTCTCTTCCAAAAACATACAACCGACGGTTTTCATCTTTTCCACCATTGTTGAAGCTTCAAAAACCTTCAATCACTCAAATTAATTGATTCTAAGTTGTGGGTTTCACTCATCCTTCATTAAACATCAATTAATTATAAGTACTTTCTTTCAATTTAATCTATTTTGTTCTAGGGTTCATCCTTCCATAATTGGGGATTTTTAAAATTGAAATTGAATTAGAACCTTAATAGGAATATTGGTTGACATGGTTATTTTAGTATGATTCCTTAGGTTCATATTCATTAAGATTTCACTAAAACCCACTTGTAGAACAAATCTGAATTTTGGCTAAATGATTTTGGTTAAAAGATGGAATTGAGATGAACCCATGAACACATAGGTAGTTGCATTGTTAATGCTTACCTAAAAACCTTGTTTTGAAAAACCAATGTTCTAGTACATTGTTGATCCAACATAGGTCATATGTTCTTGGTTAATAATGGAATAGACACATTGTAAACATGAGAATGTTATGGATTCAATCCTTTGGTTGTCAAGAAATTGATATAACACATTCTCATATTTTTTAGTTTTGAGTTTATTTTTCATATGAGTGATTGGAAAAATATTTTCTTGTGTTTATTTAGGTACTAATCATGACTTCACAATCCCAAAAGGATCATCAACTCACCAAACAGTATATGCCTAACCTTTCCGAATTTTTTCACTTATCTCACCTTGCCCATACTTTTTCCTCCCTTCAATCCCGTTGTTTTCATGAGGGTAGAGTTCTCCAAAAAAGATATTAAGGATTATGTCTAAATCAAGTCCATGTTTGAAAATATTGGATTTGACTGTTTATTGAATATTAAGGAAGACATCTATCCTTGATTCCTATTGGAGTTCTTTAGCACATACTCCGTCATTGAAAACGACGATGGAATATTTGTTAGGTTCATCTTGAAAGGTCAACTCATTCAATACTCTCTCGAAGTTTTCGGTCAAATTCTTGATGTTCCATTTGTAGGAACTTGTTGCTTCACGGATAAATGGAAGCTTAGTGCTCTCCTTGAATCCTACAATTGTCCTCCAAATGATCATGAGGAAATTTATCTTGACTTCATTGTTGACATTGTCTCCAAAAAGCGTAATCGACCCGTTAAGACAAGCCTTCAAACTAAGGTACGTTCGGTGAAACGTCATGAGGTTCACTTAAGCGACCTTAATGATAATATGGTCCAATGGACCAATATCCTTAGGGAAAATGTGTTTTGTCTTGGTGGAAACCGGGATCATGTTCCGGTGTGTTTAATGCATATGTTATATTGCATCTTTACCAACACCAATTACAATTTGGCATATTTTATCGCTCAACGGATCAATTATGCTATTCACAAGCCTAAAACAAACCTCCCTTACGCAATGATTCTCACTCGCCTTTTTAAAAGTGTTGGCCGTGATTTTCCAAATCTTGATCTTTCTCAGTTTCAACCGGTCAAACGGGTCATGCTACCTATTCAAGAGGTATATAAGAGAAAGACAAGATGTGATCGTAAATCCGACTAACAAGAGTCCAATGATGAGGACATGGAAATGCCAACAAGTGATGGTGATGGCATTGGAACAAGTGCTCCCATTGATTCTTCGAGTAATTCTCACCACTCCACAAACTCATTCGTGGATGGTTTAGATGACATTTCTTCCCCTCCTCATAATTCCACTAGTGAAGTTCCTAATAATCTCAATTTGGAGGAACTTTACCGTCAAAATCTTCAAACCCAAGGTGATTTACATGATCACCAGGTTGAGTTAAGAAAGGGAATCAAGTACTTAGGAAACATGATCAATGGATTGGGCAAGAAGAGAAGATGAAGACTTTGAGTTGTTTCAAAGTATACATGTTGGTAAAAATGTAATGTGATGTTGAACATTTACTTCCTTTTATTTTTATCTTGGATGTGTATTAACTAAATTCTACTTGTTTAGATTATTTGTTATTTATCCTAAATGTTTTCCCCTGTGATTATGATTTGCATAGCTTTGTGCATCCTATGTGTTAGTTAGCTTCCTAGATTTTGTTCAGTAGTTAACTTTGGCTTGAAAATCCTTTGGTAAAAATATAGGCTAACCAAAATTTGAGGAAGTACCATTTTTGAACACCACTGGTCGCGGTTCCTTATAGACCCGCGGTACCTTATTGATAAGGAACCGCCGCCCCCTAGATAAGGAACCGCTGGCTACTGTGTCCGACAGAATCTTTGCTTTAAACTATTTTCCTTAATCTGTGTAAACCTTGCTTGATTCTTTGAGAAAACTTGCACATTTCCTAAACTAGGTTAGCTAAATTCATTGTTCACATAAAATGTTTTTAACCCATTACTAGTTTGGATCATCCATTCACCCTTTTAAACCCACCTTGTTAGCCATGTTCTTCACACATCAAACCATTCTTCCTTAAACCTTAAACCTTTCATTTCAACCATGGTTTCTACAAGAAGCTCAAACTCATCCAAAACCTCCACCACAAAGAAAAATATTAAGATTAAGATTAAAATGGCTAAACCTAACTCCTCACCCTTTCACACTCCCAAGAATTAGATTGTCCCAATTCTCATTTCTTCATCTAACTCACCACCTCTTGCTCCATGCAAGACTTCATCAACCCACGGAACCAACCATTCTCATGGTTTTACCTCCTCTTCATTCCAATCTAAGGTGAATGAGCTTTCCTCACCCTTCACTCCAAGTAATCTCTTGGATGTGACTACCCAACCACAACCCATCCAAATAATTCCCATTGTGAATGACTTTGATGATACCATGGTGACTTCACCATTTACCCCTCCAAACTCACCCTTTTTACCCTTGGAGAGCATGCCTCCACACTCACCCACATCGCCCTTGGAGAACATACCTCATCCACCTCCACCTCACTCAAACACTCCAAACTTGGGTGATCCTAGCTTTTATGGGTATTTCATGCACAATGGCACTAATTGCCCTTATTGCCTCAAAAACTTCTATCTCCTTGATATCCTAAGAATGGAGATGATTGGGGCTCACATAGAGTTGCAAAGCTTTTTGTTGAGTCTCTTTGCCAATCATCCTCCTAGGAGATAAATGATGATTTTCCCTAATAAGTTTTTCTTTAAACCAAGCCAAGGAAGACTTTTAATCAAGACCTAGTTTTTAATCTAGTTTTGCTTTTAGATAATTATTGTTTTTCTTTATTTTCTTTATGTATCTCTTTCATGAGTGTTCTATGAGTATGAATTATGGACTTAGCATTGTGTGCTTCTATCTTTATGAGGACATAAATCAACTTTAATTCCAAATTAAAATTGGACCTAAATCTATCACAACCTCTAAAACTTGACTAAAATTGGTTCAAAATGTTATCCAAAATTTTGTCACCCGTTGTCAAGACATTCTTGGTGAATGTGTTTCTTTTATGCAACCCTAGTAAAATTTTGTGCTAATAGAGGTAAAATTCCAAGATTTGCAATCTTTTGAAAAAGTCTTAGTTTTTCTCAAAACCCTGGAAAATCTAGGTTTCAAGTCCACTGCACGCGGTTCCTTAAAGAAGCGCGGTTCCTTAAGAGATAAGGAACCGCCGGTCCCTATAAGGTATCGCGGACAGAAAGTCATTTTATGGCTCGTTTTGGTCTTTCTTCATCACCCTATTCCCAGTCAAGATTCCATGTTTACTCAATTTGGCTAAACATTCCTTGACACTTTACATTGGATTTTCAAACCCTTGCCTTGTATACTGTCTTCT
Organism: Glebionis coronaria; assembly: GCA_025667525.1. NCBI lineage: Eukaryota > Viridiplantae > Streptophyta > Magnoliopsida > Asterales > Asteraceae > Glebionis > Glebionis coronaria. The sequence goes on from CM046878.1 coordinate 470,954,649, forward strand.
TATACCCCCACCTTGAGATCTCATTCTTACACCTCAACAATGTCTAACTCTCCCTTTCATAACCTTGACATTTCATTGTCACAAACCTCCTCACCCAAAGCTTCCTCATCCAAGCTTTCCAAGAAATCGAAAATCTCGGTTAGACCTATTTGGATCAAGAAAAATGAACCCCCTTCATCCAAACCACCCAAGAACCCCACCTTCTCTCCAATCAAGTATTGGAATGAGACCTACTCCATTAACCCCATCACCAGAGAAAAGGAAATCTCCACCACCACCAAAACCCTTTGACACCCCACCTTCTCATGTGTATGAGAAGTTAAATTTTCTTGAATTCCTCCTCACTCGACCTCCTATCAAAGTTTTGTTCCGATGGACAAAACTTCGAATGATGCATCGTCGTCTTATTTTTCCATCTAAAGGGCTACACTCCCTTGGAGTCAATAAAACTTTAGTTGTTTTAGAGTCATTAGTGTTTTTAAGCAATCTTGTAAAATTATCACTATTAGACTAGCTTATGCTTTATGGTTTATTTTCCATATCTTTTGCTTTAGATACTGATATTGTGTGTATGACTATCTACTTTGTTTGTCTTTTTCATATTTATGTAATATGAAATCTTTGTGTTGTGTTTGTTTTCTTTATTTGATCATTCTCTCTTCCTTTTGAGTTGATTGTGTTTAATCTTTACAATTGTTTATGGGTGATTCCATCAATTCTAAATTTTAACCCCTTGACAAATTTATCATCTTCATTGGTTGGATGTTTTACTTCTACCTCCATTCCACTAATTGAACCTTGATTTTTTTATTTACCTCTTTGGACATACTTAGCAAATACTTGCTTCTAATTTGAGATTTCTTATCCTTCCCCCTCTCAAGTTACTTAGTAGGTAGTGATCATATATACATTGGTGTTTCTTTCCTTTCTACTAACCTTTGTGTAACATGTCACCTTAGCTCATACACTTGGTGCCCCAAGCAAGGGGGAGCTACTAGAAAAGTCCGGATATCTTCAAAGACTTGTGCTTACCTTTTTGCTACGACAAAGGGGGAGAAATGATAGTGATAAACTCGTTAATAATTTGATATTTTGTGTTTCTAAGTAAATGAGTTTATAGTTTGTCGTAATAAAAAAAGGGGAGATTGTTAATGCAAGTGATGCCTAAAAACATTATTAACGTTAACTAATCTTACTTAGTTTTGATCACAACAAACTATACAACACATTTAGTGTAGAAACACAAAACAAATTATTTAACTAACACTATCATCAAGGTAATAATCATATCACTAACTTTTCTTAATCATACTTAGTGATCATCAAAGTGATTATCCTTAAAACTCACTTTTGTTAATATGACAAAAGATTTTTTAAAAAACTTTCTTTTTAAGAAAATGTTTTATTAAAATGGAAAATGTAAATTTGAAAATGGCATATTCCATATGCCATAAGAATATCCTTTGAAGGTTTAAAAAACCTCATATATTCCTACCCCACTAAAAGATAAAAAAGGGAGCGGACTCTACTGGGCGGTACCTAAAATAGCTAGGCGGTTCCTTATCGATAAGGTACCACCGGCTAGAAAAGGATCCGCGCCCAGCTAGCCGTTGGACTTTGTCTTCTATAAATAGTGGATCAAATCTCATTTTCCAACAAGCCTCTTGGACGTTTTTCTCAGCCCCCTTTCTCTTTTCTATAGCATAATCATTAGTAAATGATCACTTAAAGTGTTAAGGATGTTTACATATGATTATCCTCTTGATCCCCTCCTTTACCTTGTCCAATGAGACGATCACTCACTCACTAGTGTTGTGATAAAGATGAATCCATGAATTAGTCATGTTCATCATGTTAGCCTTTTTATTTTTCTTGATCCATTTGTATTTATGAAATACTTGGACTAGTTGTGTTCATCCAAGCTATTTGTGAATACTTGGATTTGTTGTTTACATCCTTTGCATATGTGTTTGCTTGGATTTGTGTTGTGTAGATCCAAGCTACATGTGTGTACTTGGATATGTCTAGTTGAGTTGTAATAGATTTGTGTAGTAGTTCTCACTAAACTATAAAGTGATGTGGTTGTGTCTTGTGAGTTCTCACTAAACTTGAAAGTTATTAGTAGTTGTGTTGTGTGAAGTTCTCACTTAGATTCAAAGTGAAGAGTCGTGAAGATTGGTTCTAGCTTTGGATTAGAACTCGACATCTAGCCTTGTGTCGTTAAATGGTGAAGTAGGCAACGTCGTGAAGATTGGTTCTACCTTGAGATTGTAACTCGACATCTAGCCTTGTGTCGTTAAATTGTGAAGTAGGCAACGTTGTGTAGATTGGTCCTAGCTAGTGATTAGGTCTCGACACTTAGCTTAGTGTCGGAAAATAATGTAAGCGACGATGTAAGGCTTTCTCCGCCAAGAAGGGAGCTTGTGGATATAGTGTAAATATCGAGTAGGTGTACTCGAGGAGTAGAGTAGAAACAAGGATAGAGCCTTGTTGTCGAACCACTATAAATCTTGGTGTCTTGTCACTAGGTTGTCTCTTTCCTTACTCTTTACTTATTTCATTATCATTATACTTACCTATTACCATTGCTAATGCATTTGAATTGAACCTAATCATTATGCAACTTAGCTTTAAGTAAAAGATAGTTTTGATACACACTTAATTCAAAGTAATTTAAATTAGGTGACTAGTTGAAGAGAAACTATTCAACCCCCCCCCCCCTTCTAGTTTCTACAGTATGATTTCTTAGTGCTTTTCCCCATTGTACACGCGGAACACAAATGATCCTTGTGAAATTAAAGTTTAGGAAGACCACGAACAAGTTCGTTTTTCGCCAAATGATTAATAGCGTCAAAGTTAAGATGAGATAACCGTCGATGCCATAACCATGACTTAGTCTTTGATGCTTTGGAGAGAAGACATACGGGAGAAGCGGCCTTCATGTCTTGTAGAGACAAAGTGTACAAATTATTCCCTTGAGTACCTTTGAATAAATCAACCCCTTCCAAATTACGTATGAAGCAGGTATGCTCTCGAAAAGCAACTTCTAGGTTTGCATCACAAAATTATCCAACAAAAAATAAGTTATGATCGAGAACTTCCACATAATACACTCTTGAAATTATATCATTCCCAATATGATATTCACCGTAACCCATTATCTTTTCAATATGATCATTTCCAAATCGAATCGTACCAAGAAACTTGCTGACGAAATTTCTGAGCTGAGAGCGATCACCGGTCATATGTTTAGAGCAACTAGAGTCCAAATACCAGAGAACAATTTGGACCACCTGTTTTCAACAACAACAATAGACAATGCATTAGAAACTATTGGTTCCTGAGTGTTAACAGATGCAGATATAATATTATCAGAATTGCTAACATTTGTGTGACCCTTAGACTTCCCGCGTTTTGTAATGTGAGTTTTATCACTAACAAGTTTTATTGTTCCAATTTTCTGAGGTTTTAGAGTATTAGCGGGCACTACAGTGGGAGTAGACCTATTTAAAGGGAACTTGGTTCCTACGGTAGTGTTGGTGTTCCTAGTTAAAGGACACGCTTGTGTTTTGGTAGCCTTGGTACTCCTAGTTAAAGGGCACACTTTCTTCGCTGTAGTGGGAGTGATCCTAGTCAAAGGGCACGCATTTCCTACTATAGTGAAAGTTCTACCAGTGGGACGCCACATCCAACCAACTTGGGTTGACATTTTCCCAGTCGGTTTCCATTCTAAACCATTTTTCCGGGCATTCATCTCATTCACATGGTCAATAAGGCAAGAATCATGACGACTAGAAAACATACATTCATTGCAATTCCAACATTTCAAATCAGAATTCACAGTAGGCTTAGAACGCTGCACAACCGCAGAGCCTTTAGGTTTAGCTACATGATTCGTTTTATTCAAAACAGAAATAACATTCCTAGGATGGGCTTCTACTTTCTTCTTCACTTGACTACTAGATGGGGGCAAGATCCTATCATTCTTCTTGTTTCTTTTAAGCATAGATCTTTGAGCCTTAGTAGTGATGATTAAACCTGTAGAAGGTAACACAGGAATATTAGAAGTTGGTTTTGATTTTGCCTTATCTTTAGTGACCAATGTTTGAGATGGTTTAGTCCTAGGGCCCTTGTTAAATGGTGTGACAGTGATGAGGTTCTTTTTTATTTCACTAGAGGACGGTGCTGAGACAGTGGCTGTATTATCCACAACATTCTTACCTATTAGAGTACGAAGTGTTTCCTTTAACTCAGCCAAAGCCAGATTTTTATCACAAATTTGTTCCCTCTAATCAGATATTTCCGCCGACTTTCGATTCAATTGTTCAATCAATGATTGATTCTGTATAGTGGTAATAGCACATGCGGGCTTTACTGAATCGAAGAGTTGTGTATTTTTCTGTTTTAAGTTATCAACTTTGGACAAAATCTTGGAAACTCGATTATCTAGATCAAGTTTAATATTCCCAGCGGCCTTAAGTATGTTCACACAGTTAAGCTCCTTAGATTTCTCTATGTCTATTGGCAACGAGTTAGCAACCTTGTCACTTGGCTGATGCTGTTTGATTGTAAATTCAATAGAAAATTCTTTTGAAAATTTGAATCATCTATATTAACACCTTCAAATGAAGTTTCAAAGATCTCTTGAATAAATTATTGCTTGCATTCAAGCGAAATACAATGTTTTTTGATCTCATCATAATTTTTTGAAAGCAAAGTATAAGAATCTTGAAGCTTTAAAAATTCAGCGTCAGATTTGTGACAAGTACTATTTACCACATTATCCACAGATTCAACATTATGCAAAATAGAATCATTATCAACACTTTTATTCACACAAACGGAGACAATATCATGAGACATCACTTGCTTCAGAAGCTGATCATTTTGGCGTGAAACTCGTTCAATTTCAAGTAAACTGTTTTCATAAGCATCATCCATTTCATTGAAAACATGTCTAACTTCTTCTATTTCCAGAAGAAAATCTTGATCAAGATTGCTAAGACAAGCTTTAACATTCTTTACAAACGGAACAATTTCGTCTCGGAACGCAGCTCTAGTGTGCTCAAAGTTCCATTCCCCTTCCATTATGGCCGAAGCCATCGTACGTTCCAAAATGACCTTGTCAAAATTGGCTAAGTATTGGTGCACCGCATTTAAACTATCGGATGCCTTACTTACCGGTGGAATTAACTTAGTTAAATCCTTTTTGACAAGTGTAGGAGACGTACTAGGAAGGTTTTCTGTTGATAAACTTTGGGGCACAAAATCTGTTAATTGAGATAATTCCTTTTGTAATCGAATACGAGTCTTTTTATCAAATTGAAGTTTATTGTGCTTATCATAATCAATCTTATGGAATTTTGAAAGCATTTTAGAATGAGTTTCTTCCGCAAGTGATTGTGTCTCCTCAGAACTACGAACATAAGGTTCTTCTTTCGATTTGCCAATTAGGGTCACATCATAAAGACAAGGAATATATTCCTGAGCTTGTTTTGCATAACCGGGATTAGGTGGTAAACCTTGAAGACGCTTAAGTTCGAGTTCTTTAAACGATTTAGTTAAAAGATGAACCTTTTCTGTGGAAGCGTATTGTTTTAAAAGCAGTTTTTCTTTGAATTTAAGAAGTTTGGTACCGATTCAAACTTTTTAGACTCGAGAGTTTCGAAATCCATTTTAAGTTTCTGAAAATCATTGACAACATGACTCATTTGCTTTTAATTCATTGGTAAGATTAACTTTTAATGATTCTATTTCTTTCAAGTTTTCAATCTTTTCAAAACAAAATTGGTCAAATTCAGAACACGTTATTTACTCCGCTTGAGGGACCATTTCAAAAGCTTTGACCTTTTATTTATGCAACGCAAGCTCAGCTGTTAGGGTAGAATTCGTATCTACGGATTGTCTGAGAGCCATATCATTTGATCAATAATATGTTTAGGCACCATGACCAAATCATGTTAAGCATAAGATTCCATACACGTCGTAGCATTTGGTTGAGGTTCACTCAAATGTGTATGATTGGGTACCACATCATTTGAGTTACTAGTTCCCGACTGCTGTTCGAGGTTGTCATTTTCATGCCCAACTTGATGTGGGTTATCATCATTACCAAGATTGGTTGTGGTGGGTACCTCACTGACGACATCAGAACCGTAGTGAGAGAGATTAGCAACGAGAGCAACTGTGGCTGAGTGAATGTCATCACAATCTGAATCATATGCATCAAGATCGTCTGCTTGATATGCTGCATTAGAAGTAGAAACGACTGCAATGCCTTCATTATCTGCAGCCCCTGGGTCTGCAAGAAATGCTAACTCTTCTGAATCCAAAATGTTTCCCTTAGACTGAGCATCAACCAAATACATCTTCTCACGAAACCATGTTGCATCCCTTCTTCTTTTTGGCTGAGTGCATTCCTTCGCCATATGACCTTGTCCTCAGCAATTGTAGCAAGTCACAACCTTTTGAGGACCAATAGAGCTTCTATTTCCAGTAGCATGAGTAGTCACGGCTTGAGCACTCACGGTCCTTGTAGGAGGTCCATATGAATTTTGCCTACCCAGAATGGATTGCACTGTTACTTGACCATCTTGAATAGTGGCTTGTTGTCGAGGATTTGAAGAGGCGCGAAGCTGATTGTTTGTTGGTGGAAATCCTCTAGTTGCAACAAGTTTTGACAAGTAGGCAGTAAGATGGTTTAGCACATCAGTTGGCGTATCATTTGGATTAAAGACCGGTGTTTCAATTGGTGGAAGTTCATTGGAGTAGAAGGCTTGTGCTGGTTGTGCTTCAATTGGAAAATATCCTTGCTAAGGAGTGTAGCCGATTGGAGAAGTGATGGCTTGTGAGGGTGATACCAGATGTGCTGGTTGTTGTAGAAAAGACTGTTGATGAACACTTTGTTGAAATGCTTGATGTGGCATCATTAGTGGTTGATAAGATGGTTGTTATGGTTGTTGATAGATGTGTGGTGGTGGCTGCTGCAAGTATGATGGTTGTTGATAAGTATAATCCATGTTTTGTTGAGAAGCATACATGGCAAGTGGATCATGAACTTGAGGTGTAGACAACCGAGCCTCTATCACATGGCATCCGTGTTGTTGAAGAAAAGCTTGAAGTTGATCCACATTGGTGTTATGAAAGTCCTTAGCCAATTTAACATCCTTCACGTACTTACGCCATTCTGAAGGAAGGGTGTTCAAATACTTGGTGTTTAATTGAAACGTAGGAATTGCCATGCCATAGATATTGAGCTCATTCAACAATAGGGTAAATCTCAAATAGTAGTCATTGAGAGTCTCCCCGGGGACGTAGGCAAACTTATCAAAAGTATCATAAAGCTTACACTCTCGTTCTTGTTTAGTTAACGAGGTGCCTTGCATTAGAACACGAATTCTTTCCCATAACTCTTTGGCAACTTTATGTTTGCTGACGAGTTTGTAGACATTTGGAGGAAGGGCTAGGAGAATGATATTTGTAGCATACTTATCACATTTGTCTTGAATCTTCATATCTCCAGTCAATTCACCCGTTGTGCGAGGACGAGTAACTGTACCTTCCGTCACTGTACCATAATCTAATGGTCCATTGAGCACCGATGCCCAAATGAGATGTCCATTCTCTTTGTTCAACATGTAAAGTTCCATTCGGGAAGTCCAATCTTCGTACATAGACTTCTCCAACGTTGGTGGACGATTATCCGTACCCGAGAGGATGGACTTATCCGTAAGAGATGTGTACTCCATTTCGATAAGTTAAGATTTAAAAATGTTGATCGAACAATGAGAGAAAGTAAATGTATTTCTTGTTGTGTGTTAAAGCCGAGTAATAATGTTGAAATCCCATAAATTATGTTCTCGATAAACCAAAACTTCCAAGTCAAAATTACACACGTTTTTGAAAAATGTTGGATCGCAACACTTGATCGCAGTGGGGATCGTACTCAGATCGTGACAAGTGATCGTACTCGGATCGTACTAGTGATCGTACTCGGATCGTACTAGTGATCGTACCCAACGATCATACTCGGATCACACTAGTTATCGTACTCGGATCGTACTAGTGATCGTACCCAACGATCGTACTTGGATCGCACTTGTGATCATACCCAACGATCGTACTCGGATCCTACTAGTGATCGTACCCAACGATCGTACTCGGATCGCACTAGTGATCGAGGCCTGTGATTGCAGTGAGTGATCGTGGCCTGTGATCGTAGTGAGTGATTGTCGCCTGTGATCGTGCTACTGGATCGCAAGTAGAAACCCTAGGTTTATGCGATCACAATACACAGATCGTACTTGTTGGGAACTAATTTGATGAGACAAAACAAGAATAATGAAATAAGAAGGACTTATATGCAAAAAGAAAGATTTACAATAATATGGAGCCCTTTCATACAACAAGGAGGACTTATTAGCAAAAGATGGAGGGACTTCTAGTGTAATAAGATTTCTTGTAAGAAGGGGTATGTGTAGTATATAAACACATACACCCTACGTGAATTATTATCCATTATTCACAATGTAGTCATAAAGCGTTTGTCATGTTCTAGGCGTGTGTGTTCTTTGTAAACACGCCTAGGGTTTGAGTGTTAACGTTTAATGAGAAGTGAACGTTGGAAGTAATTGTCTTGTTTGTTAAACACCTTGTTTATGTATTATGTTCTAGTTCCGCTATGTAATCTACATATGAACACGATGCATATCCTAGTTGCCAAAAGATCCATGAATAATAGTTTCCACAATTGGTATCAGAGCGGGTGGCTCTCGATACTAGGAACTATCAAGGTGTTCGAGTCGAAGAATGAAGATCGAAGCTTAAAAATTCTTGTTTGTTTTTAACAGCCATAACTCTTTCGTTAACCGTTGGATCGTCGTGAAATTCAAACTGTAGGTTCTTGGCATATATTTCTTGAATCTCACCAAAGGGATTTTTGATCTGTGGTCTTATGAAGGAGATATACATACTCGAAGTTGGATGCAGAGTATGGTATGAATTTTCTGTCTTTGTTTTTATTGAATAAAGATTTAGGGTTTCTTCCCCTAAACCCTAGATCGACTCTAAAACAGAAAAGATATTCCAGATTTGTTATGTTTTTATGGTGATCAATTCTCAAACCCTAGGTTAGGGTTTTGATCATCAAAAATTGTTTTTAGGGTTTGTTCTAAACCCTAGATCTGGATGAGTACAAAGGAGAAAAAGTTGTGAATAATATTGTGTAGGGTTCTGTTAGTGCAAACATTACGATGCTTTGTCGATATAATCTCTTTATGTTTTGTTGATGACAAACGTATAATTCGCAATACATTATGTAAAATGTTAAGGTACTCGTAATCACTCAAGAATACATTTGTATACTTCTCTTGACACCTCCAAAACCGCATTCGGCATGAATCACCCAAGGTATGTACAAACATGTCATTAACCTAACTAAGTGATCAAGGATTAATACTTTCTTAAAACTCACATTTTAATCACATGTGACAAAAGATTTTAATTAACTTTATTTTTAAGAAAATGTTTTATTAAAAAGAAAATGGAAATTTGAATTAGGCATATTCCATATGCGAAAGGAATATCCTTTGAGGGTATAAACTACCCCAGATGGCATATCCCCACTAAAGGACAAATTTGCACGGACTCCGACGGGGAGGTTCCTTAAAGGAACCCGCGGTTCCTTATTGATAAGGTACCTCGGGTAGAGATAAGGAACCGCGGGTGTTTTTGACCGTTGCAATGTTGTCCTATAAATAGTGGATCATTTCTAGATTTTCTTTCAACCTTTTTTGCATAGTTTCTTTCAAAAACCATCTTAGATCCTTGATTAGTTAGTTTTGATTAATCTTGTTTAAGATGTGATTCAATCTTCAATCTCCTCATCCTCTCAAGTGCAAAGAGAAGAACACTATCATTACCATGATGTGTTGGGTTCACTACATGATGAAGATCTTTCCTTCAATAGATCTAAGTTATGTTTTTAGTCTTCCTACTATGTATATGTAGAAGATCCAAGTGTTGGGTACACTTGGATGTGTTTGTAAGGGTAGAATATCCAAGTGATGGGTATCCTTGGATTAGGTGTTAGTTGTGTAGATCCAAGTCTTGTTAGTACTTGGATATAGCATTAGAGTTATAGATCTAAGTGATGTGTGCTTAGATCTATATGGTTTATGTGTTTAGGCCATAAAACACAAGGTTTGTTATGTTGGGCCATAAAACATAACTAGTGGGTAGATTAGATTGTGTCTTGGTAGTTCTCACTAAACTCTAAAGTGACGTGGTTGTGTCTAGGTAGTTCTCACTAAACTATAAAGTGATGTGGTTGTGTCTTGTGAGTTCTCACTAAACTTGAAAGTGATTAGTAGTTGTGTTGTGTGAAGTTCTCACTTATCTTCAAAGTGAAGAGTCGTGAAGATTGGTTCTAGATTTCGATTAGAACTCGACATCTAGCCTTGTGTCGTTAAATGGTGAAGTGGGCGACGTTGTGTAGATTGGTCCTACCTAAGATTAGGACTCGACTTTTAGCTTAGAGTCGGAAATTGGATAAGCGACGTTGTGTATGGTTTCTCCACCTTAAGGAGTTTGTTGACTAGTGAAGTAACTCTCGAGTAAGGTGTACTCGAGGAGTGGAGTAGGGCGAAGAGGAGCTTCGTGACCGAACCACTATAAATCATCGTGTCGGTACTTTCATTTACATTTATGTCTTTACCTTTTTAGATATATTTATAGTTGCATACTTGTTGTTGTGTGTTGTGTGCATCTCATAATCTAAACATCTAAGTTGCGGAAAAGCTAAGGCTTAGTACGTGTGTGCTTCATGTTTAGATTATGGTCAAGTGTATATCACTTAGTCTAAACATCCTAGTTGCGGAAAAGCTTATGCTTAGTACGTGTGTGCTTAGTGTTTAGACTATTGCTTGATGTACTCTTGATTTGATGTGTTTGTGTGTTTACTTACTTGTAGTATTTATCTTTTAATCAAACACATCTCATATCTAGTCAAGCTTGATCGAGAATTTGATACAAAGGATTGTTGATGTTTAACATGTAACAAATGGCATCGTCCACTGTCGGCGGTTCCATAATTGGACCGGCGGTTCATTATGGATAAGGAACCGCAGGTAGACATAAGGAACCGCGCACAGTGGATTAAGCCGAAATGTTTTGAAAACTAACTAGAAACTATTCAACCCCCCCTTCTAGTTTCTACACCCGCCTTATACCCACCTTATAGTTTGTGTTTGTCAAAATTAAGCTTCACGAAAGTAATTATATATTTTGCCTTTTTTTCTTCGTTTGAGATTCGAATACAATGATCGAGTGATGAAATCCCGAATCAAGGTTGTGTTTTCACACAATTGGAATACTTATGAGTTTATTGTTCTACGTATACAATATAGTAATATTCACACAAAAAACGAAAAACCGATAATACGTATTAGTAGAATGCTACTAATACAAATAGCTATTATGGCTAGTATAAAAACAACAATTGTTCAAATCAAAACACAACACGCCTCCCCGACAGCGGCGCCAAAATTGATATAGTGGTCTTACTACTCTTAGGAAAAGAGCGTAAAAGTTGCAAGTATTAAGTGTCGGTTTAGGAAAACCAAGCACTAATGACCAAATTAAGTTCAAGTTCGTTTCCCAAGGAGGCAAGTGTGTTGTGTAAGAAATGATTAAGTGTTTGAGATTATATTTATGAAGAAAGAAAATAGAAAAGAAAGTAGAAAAGGATGATGGTTACGATTACGAATTAAACTAAGACGAAAAGTCGTGCACGTAAAACCGTAAAAAGTGACTAAATTTAAAATTACCCAAAAAATCCTAGAAATTGCAATAAATCTTAAAAAATGTAATTAGAGTTTACAAAAAATAAAAAATCACCCAAACCTTTTATTTAATTAAATAATAATTTTTTAATGCTAATTAAAGCCCAAAAAATCAAATTATATAACAAAAAGCCAAAAATGAGATTTTTCACTTTGTAAACCTCTAAAATGACTTAACTAAAGTAAAAACTATTTTTGAAAATTTTAAAATTAATTAAAACTATTTGAAAACAATTAAAAACTATAAAATCTTAAAATAATTCTAAAAATTAATCAGATGACACTAAAATTAATCTAAAAATTTTAAAATTCCTAACTTAATGTATTTGAACTAGAAAAAATGAAAAACTTGTAAAAATCTAAATTTTAATTTTAAATAATAAAATAATATTAAAAATCCAAAATTTATAAAAAATTCTAAAAAGTTGCAAACTAGTTTATTTTAACCTAATAAACACAGAAATGAACTTGAAATTACCAAAATACCCCTAATGGGCTTTAAAATGGGCTAAATAGCGAAACAGGCCCTTAATGGGCTGAAATTAGGCCCAATAAGAAAAAGTCCACCAAATAAGCCCAAAATCACCTACTTGACTCAAATTTGATTTTAAGCACAAAACTCTGAAGGCCCAAAAGCTGAAAGTGAGCTTATCACAGCTTAATTGTCAACAGCTTATTCTTAATGGGCTTTTTGGCCCATTAAGCCATAAGCTAATGCCATAAGCTCTAATTTGACACACAAGCTTATTTTAGGATAATAAAGTGATCTGTGAAAAGTAATTTTGAAAAAGCCCAAGAAATAAGCCTAACATAAGCGAAAGCTCTCTACACAAAACGACAAAATACTCGTTTTCGAGTAATAGGCCAACTCAAGTGCTGATTCAAGTTGCAAAAGGTTTAAAATGACTTAACTAAATAAGCACACTGAATAAGCTAGAATAAGCAAATAAGCACTTATGTAAAAGTCAACTCAGTTGGTATTCTAGTCAAACCTAAAAGTCAAACCCTAAAAAGCTCCAGATTAGTTCATTGGGTTAAATAAGGAAGATTGATCACATAAAATAAGTTGTTGCAAGTCCAAATAAGCTAAAATAGCTTATGAATAAGCTGATGACCAATTAACACTAGCAGTGGCTAGCAACAGGGAAAAGGAGTTCCCACTGCTTGACTATTTTGACCTTTTGTCTTATATGGATTTTTGTTGGATTCAAGCCACACAAAGGCACCCTTATAACCAGTGGGTTATAAGGAGTAAAATGCAATCACAATAACACAAATCCTTTCAGCCAATTAGTGCAGTTAATTCAAAAGATTACCAAATATGATACAAACATGAACAATAAGCAGTTTTCAACAAATAAGCAATTTTAGCAAGAATAAGCCAACCAAATTGAACCAAATGCACACAACAGCTTAGATTAATTCAAATGAACATAAATTAACTAGTTTCATGCAATGATTCAAGGTTTATACAAAGATTCAAGCCAACAAACGTTAGTGATGAACAAAGAACAAGCAGATTTCAAACTTTGCTGATGTACTTGACCACAAATCCAATTTCAAACCCTCAAATCTTCTTAACAGGTTATATAAACTTTGTTTAATCACTTGTTAGCCCTAAGCATGCATACAATCTATGTGTTTCTAAGTTCTTAGGTCAAAATAAGCAGACTTCAACAAGTTATAGCAAGAGCCATGGGATGATTGTTTGGTTTTTATGTTTGTGTTCTTGATTCCTACGCCTATTTTGATCCTAAAAACATTCGGACTTTTTGTGTTTTTATGGTTTAATCTTGATATACTTCATCTACTTACTAGTTGTAGTGATTTGATATCGTTATTTTGTTTAAAAACACAAAAAATTTGGGTGTTTGATTCATTTTTAGGCTTAGAATCTCGAATTTGTTGTGTTTTGTACTATCCGAGAAAAGTGGTAACCATAGTACTGCGGAAACCATTATTCATGAATCTTTAGGCTACTAGGATATGCATCGTGTTCATATGTAGATTACATAGCGGAACTAGAACACAATACATAAACAAGGTGTTTAACAAACAAGACAATTACTTCCAACGTTCACTTCTCATTAAACGTTAACACTCAAACCCTAGGCGTGTTTACAAAGAACACACATGCCTAGAACACGACAAACGCTTTATGACTACATTGTGAATAATGGATGATAATTCACGTAGGGTGTATGTGTTTATATACTATACATACCCTTTCTTACAAGAAATCTGATTACACTAGAAGTCCTTCCATCTTTTAATAATAAGCCCTCCTTGTTGTTTGAAAGGGCTCCATATTCTTGTAAATCTTTCTTTTTGCATATAAGTCCTTCTTGTTTCATTATTCTTGTGTTGCCTCATCAATATAATTCCCAACAATCTTCCCCTATTTGATGATGACAAAACTAATCTCCAAATCTTGATCTTTCACGAATGAAACAAGCTTCCCCTTAACGTAAGATTTCTTGTAAAACATATCACCACATAAAATTAAGTTGCATACCTTGATCTTTGAATATTCTTCCCCTTTTTGTCACATACAATAGGGGTCTTCTAAAGATAAACAACTAATAAACACTTCCCCTTGAGTGGTGCATGTAAATGAATCACGAACCATGTAGACTCTAATTGTAGATAACGAATGAAGAAAAACGAATATAACCTATTTGTTGAAGAAGTGGAATCTCCCATGATTGTACCTTATATCTTGCACTATCCATGTGATTTCAAACTTATATGAAAATGTTAAAGTATAAGCAGACCTCGATCTCTTATCAAAATCCTCATCCTTTGTGAGACACTGAGCACGATAATGCAACTCCTTCAAGTGATAGCAATGTCACCTAATTGCTAGATTCAGACAAGTCTTCGTCACCAACCATTAAAAGAACAAGCAAGTTATGTCAAAAGAGAGGAGAATCTTTTGAGATATGATAAAATACAAACCTGCGAAAAACAACTCCAACACCAAAGAAGCAATAATCAAACCTCTTCATCGAAACCTCCAATTTGCAATGAAAATCATCTAACTACAACATCATCCTCTTCTTTTATGCAACTGCTGCCTCTGTCGGCGTTCTGCTTCTAATCCAAGTCGGTACGTAACCGCAAGGTTAGCCTTGTCACATAATTAAATAAAATGTCATTGTACCAAACACAATCTTCAAAAACGAGCCATAAAATTTTAAACAGTCAGTTCTGTCCGAGATCCTTTGTCATCCAATATATGTTCTGTATGTATTGTCCAATATCAGACGATACGTGTCAACGCTTAAAAACAATATATCGGATAACACGCTGTCAGCGTCTAAATTACAACGTGTCAGCGTCTTCCTTGCCAGCGTGTCTTTTATTCTTGTCAGCGTCTCGACTCAGCCACTGACACCACCTTTCTTTTGTCTTGGTCTTCATTTTATTTTATACCCAATATCCCAAGTGAAACGATATATCTAGTCCAATAATGAGCACACATACATCTATATCACCCATTCACGTGAGCCTTTACTTTGCTGCTATCAAACTTCAATCCCTTGTATAAATAATAAAGAATTAATCATGAGCATATCATGACCAACCTTTAACCTCTATCCCACGTGATGTAAATATTACATAAGGTACCTTTTCTTTTCATGTAGTAATTCACGGGACCATAAAGCCATTGTTACATGTATATCTTGTGGTATCTTTTCCTTGTTTAATATATCACGGCCTTACAACTTGCTTTCATCTCTTCATGTGATGCAACTTTGCATATACTAAACACGTGAATCCCTTTGTCTCTTTTTGCTTTGAGATACAAACATTAAAGAAACAGATACTCACATTTCTTTTGCTTTTGCAATATTACTGGAACTGTGGTCTGTGGACCACACTTCTTTTTCACTATCACGTGGACAAACACAAACAAACGTATCTCCTATTCCATATCCATGTATCGTATACTTTTATTGTACCAATATCTGTATTGGTATAAACGAATACCAACATAAATCTCTGCCACGAATAGAAAAGCACACTTCTGACCTTAATTTTGCTCCATTAATACTAGATCTAGGGTTTGTAACTCAAACCCTAAAAACCATTCTTGTTGCAGCAGTATATATACCATCACGATCAGATTTAGGGTTCTAAAATAAAGGAACATGTAGAAACTAGAAGGGGGGTTGAATAATTTCTAGTTAGTTTTCAAAACATTTCGGCTTAATCCACTGTGCGTGGTTCCTTATGTCTACCTGCGGTTCCTTATCAATAAAGAACCGCCGGTCCACTTATGGAACCGCCGACATTGGACGATGCCATTTGTTACATGTTAAACATCAACAATCCTTTGTATCAAATTCTCGATCAAGCTTGACTAGATATGAGATGTGTTTGATTAAAAGATAAATACTACAAGTAAGTAAACACACAAACACATCAAATCAAGAGTACATCAAGCAATAGTCTAAACACTAAGCACACACGTACTAAGCATAAGCTTTTCCACAACTAGGATGTTTAGACTAAGTGATGTACACTTGACCATAATCTAAACATGAAGCACACACGTACTAAGCCTTAGCTTTTCCGCAACTTAGATGTTTAGATTATGAGATGCACACAACACACAACAACAAGTATGCAACTATAAATATATCTAAAAAGGTAAAGACATAAATGTAAATGAAAGTACCGACACGATGATTTATAGTGGTTCGGTCACAAAGCTCCTCTTTGCCCTACTCCACTCCTCGAGTACACCTTACTCGAGAGTTACTTCACTAGTCAACAAACTCCTTAAGGTGGAGAAACCATACACAACGTCGCTTATCCAATTTCCGACTCTAAGCTAAAAGTCGAGTCCTAATCTTAGGTAGGACCAATCTACACAACGTCACCCACTTCACCATTTAACGACACAAGACTAGATGTCGAGTTCTAATCGAAATCTAGAACCAATCTTCACGACTCTTCACTTTGAAGCTAAGTGAGAACTTCACACAACACAACTACTAATCACTTTCAAGTTTAGTGAGAACTCACAAGACACAACCACATCACTTTATAGTATAGTGAGAACTACCTAGACACAACCACATCACTTTAGAGTTTAGTGAGAACTACCAAGATGTGACAATCTAACATTTTCAGGTAGTGAATAATTTTCTCGTATAAATATTTTTAAACTTATTTTGGTGTTGGTTGATGAACTCACAATTTACGGATTTAAATTTGGGCTTACGTGCATAATTTAGCGTCCTTTACGATTAAACCGGAAACCATAGGATTACGTATTTACGTTTTTGAACTCCGTTTTTTATGAGACAATTTTTATTGGATTCGTTTTGTGTCGTTGATTCATAATTTATAAAAACGTTTTTCGTGAAACGACCCGAGGGCACGCAAATCGAGAAAACTAGAATCGAGGAATACCCGTAAATTAGTGAGGTAGGACAAAATACATTATCCCACCCCACTACACACATGGGACGACACACATGACACCACATCAAGGATGTGGCATCATGTTAGCTTATAACTTACAAGTGTAAGTTAAGCTTACACTTTAAGCTACTTTCTAGCTAAAACCATTAACCTAAACACATACCACCATTCTCACATGCGAATCAACCAAAAATCCTCTCAACCACACCACCATTGCCGTCCACTTTGAAGAACAAACACCCCTTCTTGATCTTTTCTAGCCACAAAATACTTGTTATCTAGCTCTATCATGGAGTTACCTTGAAGACTTGATCATTTGGTGGCCATTTTAACAACAAAGGAGGTGATTTGCTTGTGTCCTAGGGCTGATTTCTCAACTTATATTCTTGGTGTTTGATGATCTTGGAGTTACATTTGGTGTTCATCAAGTTCTTGTCTTCCAAAAACAAGATATACTCTTGGTTGGTAAAGAAGATCATCCTCTCCATTTTCTCTTGTTATTTTTGTAAAGATCAAATATGTTTTCTTTCTTGTTGTATATGTATATGATGAATATATGATGATAAAAATGTTGTGTGGGGATCAAGTGTTGATAAATATGCTTAAAAAGGTTAATAACAATGAGAAATAAGGCTAAAATCATGCTTATTTAGTTGGCTGTATAAAAACAGTATGTAACTAAAACTTGAACTGAAAAACTTGCATGGTAGAATCCATTTACAGTAGGTACAAGATGTCATACACATGTGAGAGTTGGCCATGCAATGGAATCATTAAAATGAGTGAGATATGATCAAAACAAGATAAATGTGCTAATCTGAATAAGCTGTTTTGTAGGGACGGTTAAGGATAGATGAACTTAAAATGAGCAGTAGCTATAACTAAGTTAAATGTAGCACATAATATGAAGATCATGCCATTCAAAAATGAGCTTCTAATCATTATAGAACTCTAGATATGATAAAAATGGTGAAAATGAAAATAAAAATCAGATTTTGAGAATTAATGTTTATTATTATTATATAAGCACTCAAATTTTATTGTATAAAATATAAATAAAAACCCACTAACTTATGAAATTTATTTATATAAATATTTAAAAGGTTAAATAAATGTATAAATTATAAAAATGGTAGTGGAATAATACTTGTAAGTAATAAAAACTATAAACTTGATTTTTACGACTTTTTCGGCTATTACCGTAAAATTAACGTTTTTCGCCAATTAAAACTTAGACGATCAAACCCGTCTAATGTAAAGTTTTTAAAAGTCATATTATGATATATAAGTAACTAATACAAGTAAAAACCGATAAAACACGAACTATAGGACATACGGACATTAACGAGCTAACTAAACATATTGGACTAATAATTGGACTAAATAAGTTAAACACTTATAAAAAGAAATTATTGGGCTTAACCCATTTGGGCCCAACATGGAAAGTATAGATACTGATAATATAAGTATAAAATGGATTAAAACAAGTTAAAGAACTTATAATAAGCTTATTGGACTTAAAACATGTAAATAGGTAAAACTAGTAAACTAGTAAAAAGTTACTAATACATGAACACTAAAATAAGTAAACAAGGATGTATAAACCCACTTGATCATCATCATATGTACAAAATCATCATATGTATATTGTTATTTTGATAAAAGTCATTCGACAAGAGTCTAAGACCGATTATTATTTATATATGTTTCCGTGACCGAAGCACGCCCGTAGTCGATAATCCGCCTTTCATTATCAACGTTAGTTCATAGCCTCGTACTCTTTTAAATGTTTTATAAAATGATTTGTAAACCCGCGAGGGAGATAACATGCTAGATTTTTATAAAAATAGAACACTAGTAGTCCCGATGGTATACTTAATGATATGGACCCGAATGATGCTATGACCTTATAAACGAGACAAAAAGGATTATTAGTAGTTAGGTTATGTCACTTAAAGTCCCATTAGCATGAATTGTGAAATACCAGGATTTGGTAGACGCTTATGAATTTGATAGTACTATTTGGGGACGATCACCCTAGTTCGCGCCTTGACGGTTGATCCCCGTCGTACCACATTGATTGGTAAGCGAATTTATGTATGAGAAGATTTCCATAGCGTGATTTTTGTGACGACACGCTAACTTAGATGGGCAAATTGTTTGTCGGGTTCGCGGCCCTTTCTTTTCATAGTAAGGTAACAATTTCATGCGGCTAATAATAATCCTAAAATGTATCCTATATAATCTAAATATCCGATATGATACGACGCTAATAACGATAATAATATTACCTATAATGGTAATATTGAGACTACGGTCTCATGGACGGTTTAAGATGTATGCTTGATTTATATATTGCCTGACTAGCAATACGTGGACTTACTTCCGATATTATACTTGTGTTCTGATTTTAACGATTGTTTTATATAACGGTTTTTATTAAACTCTATGAATTCACTCGGCATTCGCTGATATGATATTTGCATGTTTTTATATCATGTGCTTGAAGGTAATCTGGATGGAGATCGACTCTGATGGCCCACATAATATTAAAAATGTTCATTCGATCTATGTTTTGTAAACTTAATGACCTGTATAATTTGGGACCTGTTGTACACTTTAAACCTTTTTATCGAATGAATGTATGTTAAACCTTGTACAACCATTTTTATGTGTTGTCTATGATTGGAGTTATTGTGCTATCCCGTAACACTCTAAAAGACCCTTCCGTTGTACCGATACGAAAATTGAGAGTGTTACAGTTTGGTACCAGAGCTCTCGTTATAGAGAACAAAAGATTTTAAAAACTGTGACACCCTAGAATCGAGGTCATTAACGTTACCCTAAATTACGCTAATTTTTGAAATTTTTAATAAATTTTAATTTCTATATTTATAAGTATTTTGGTTAAAGCCGATGTTCGAGGTTATAATTTTTACGTTTGACGATTTAAGAAGGACGATGACGATTACGATCCCGAGGGATGCCCAATTTTATATAATTATTGACGATTTATCGATAACGTAATTTTTCGAGAATTTTATTTACGGTTCGTGTTAAGTTGAGTCGGGTGAGTTTTATAGCTTTCCGAGTACATTTAAAGTATCCCAAAAATATTTTGGAGTGTTCGGGAAGATTTCCGACTCCCGTAAAATTTTCAAAATTGACTAATGAGTCGAACCCGCAAAGTTTTGAGGACGTTTTCAACTTAAGGCCAAAAGAAACTAAATATTGCAAAATGGTCCCTCCCAATCCACCAAAAAGCCCCAAAAGGACATAAACACAAACACATAGAACATATCACCAAAAACAAACAACTCTCTCCCTCTCTTGCTCCCATAGCCGACGGACACCCCCAACCCACCAAGAAATCCATCAAAAACTTTTTTTCACTTGATTTTCATAAAAATTAAGGTTAGACCACATCTAATTTGGTCATTCCCTACATTTTTATGTGCTCAAATCCCACATGCACTAACAAAAATTTTCCAAAATTTTTCATGATGATCCAAATTCGTTTTTGTGGCTAAATGTTGTAATGCATGTTAAATTTATGAGTTATGGAAGCATAAACACCAAGAAAACCCACTAAAATCAATTTGGTTGTGGTGATTGGGGCACCCAAACCCCACGGCACAAGGGGTGTTTGGGGAGCCATGGTGGTTGTTGAAATTTGAGCTTAGTCTTGTGTTTGGTTATGTGTTTAGTGATGATTTAAGTAGGTTTAGGTGATTGCATGTTTGAATTCTTTGATTTTTGATTTTGAGATTGGTTGATCAATAGGGGTAGGACTGAAATTTGGTGTTTGGATATGTTTAGGGAGGCTTAGGATGATGCCTAGTGGTGGTTAGAAGGTTTGAAATCGAGTCTAAGCGTGATTTTGGAGTAGCAAAATTTAGGCAGAAACTTTTAGCTCATTTCATAAAAATTATTGTTTTTTCCAGGTCTTGAAAACTAAATGTAGTTATAGAGGGTCTTCTTGTCTTTAATTTGGTATAAGGTAGAGCCTGTGACTCAAAACGAGCTAAAAGTTATGAGGTTTTAAAGATCGAGTACCGGGAGACGAGGACTTTCGTAATCCGAATTTACGTAAAGTTTTAGTCAAATCCCGAGGGTCACAAGTATGAATTGGTAAATGGTCAAGGGTCAAAATTTAGTCCCAAACCTGTATAAATGGGTCTATAAGTTGACTTAGGAGTCAAAGAAGTCAAAGGTACATTTCATATAGGTCAAAGAGGTCAAAATTGGTCGAAGTGCAATTTCAGCCCGTAAAATGTAGTTTTGGAAAAACGTTGCGTAACGGGTCGTAAAAGTAAAAACTTTTATTGGGCTTAAAAACATGTTATCTACAGGTCTTATAGGATTTTTGAGAATTTTGTCAAATTTTATAAGTGTGGTTAAACATGGTAAAACAGCCCGTACTTTAGTCAAGTACCGGCGAGAATGAGTAAAAATGGACAACGTAAGTAATGAGAACGAATGGTATAAAATGAGTGATACTTGTTATTTTGTTTTTGGCGTGAGTTATACTTGTCTTAAGTGGCTAGTATATATGTATTTTATACAGTACCGTAAGTATTTAAAATGAGATTACTCATTACGCATTATTTGTAATAGGTGTTGATTTAACCGGGCATCCGTTTCGTCGTCAGTGATCATCCCTCGAACTACCGACTACTTAAGATATAAGGTGTGAATTTATAGCCTCGCTTATATTTATTTCAAATTGTTTTACCCGCGAGGGAAATGCATGCTAGTTTTTAAAAGGAACGTATATCATGAATGATTGTTAGACCCGAAAGTTGCCTTAGAAATTGTGTTGAGTACCAAAGTTGCAAAAGTCCCTAAAATCATGAACTATTAACTATTTTCCTGCCCTCGAGTAGGGGGAAATAGCCGCTTATGCAATTTGTAGTACTACGGGGCTAACGACCCAATGCTAGCCGAGAAGCTGTACTTTTAGTAAGTTCTGCGGTAGATTATTTTGTATGAGAAATAAGGTATAATTGCAACTGATGCCTTTAGAAGGGGCACTGGTTTCATCTGAATCACGCCGATATTTATTACGCGGGTGATTGAGTTAACGGATTAGTGTCATGAGCTTAAACACAATTGTCAGTATCCTGATTATAGTTTGTTTGATCGACAAGACTATAAATGATCACGAATGGTTTTTATTTTATATACGTTCAAATGATTGTAAAACCTATGAATTCCACTCAACGTTTTCGTTGACCAAAATTTTGGCATGTGTTTCAGGTAACCGCTGAGGTGTAGGATGGAGCATGCATGGGATGGATGTTGTGTGTACGGCTTGGAGTCCGCTTGTTTTTCCCTCCTTTTCTACTTAAACAATTTTTAAGTTTAATGTCATGTTGTTGTAAAACTGAAATTCTTGGGTTGAGATTCATGGGGACCGAAAACGCTAAACTCTGTGTACTAATTGGGGTTGGAAAAACCGTGGACATGTATCATCTAACAATTTTAAATTCAAGTTTTAAGTTGACGTCTTTTTAGCGTCGTTTAATATATCTTGTGTGCAATGAATACTGTGTAGCACCCATTGTTGTAGTTCCGCTGCGCATAGCAATTGTGGGGGTGTTACAGATTGGTAATCAGAGCCACGAGTTATAGAGAACTAGGTCGTTTTTGAAAATCCTAAACTATAACTTTTGGTGTCGTAAGAAATGGTCCAAGCACACACAACTATCCTGCATGGCTCCGGTAAGATTTATTGTTGTATTTATGGCATTTGACGTATACTTTTGAGTGAAGTATATATGTGGGTAATTATTACGTAAGTATGGAATTACTATATGTAGACGTTGAATTTTACGTGAAATATCCGACATCGTAATTTTTGTATTAATCATGCATGAGCATCATATTATTACATTTTGGGCATATGTACCACCTTTGCATTGCATTTGCATGCATGTATTTATAACTATTGTATAATTACTTATGTATCCTCCGAAATTCGCTGTTATTGCAGGAATAGCCGAGGTACCGCCTAATGATAATGGAAACGATTATGTCGTAGGTCGCGAAGGGGGAAGTGTTGGAACAGCAGCTGAAGGACAAGCTGAGACGAACGATGTACAAGCCCAGGACCCCGACCGAAGGAGAACTACTTGCCCCACGCCTATGCGTACTTCCCATCTGGTTGGTGTACCAGGTATCCCCAGAAGAGCCGAAGGTGCAATGAGCGCAAATTCTCTTCATCAAGGCATCCCAAGAATTTGCTGTCCCGGACCGAGAATTTATCATGACGTACGACGGGTTGTGAGAGGTTTGGAAGGATCGATGTGCATGAGGTATGTAGTGGAATCAAGGGTGATCAGTAGATTCGACGAGAATGAAAAGGCAGACCAAAGACTGTTGGAAAGGACTGCAAGAGTTGAGTATGACGGGAATGTGAACAAAAGTGACATCAACAGTTTAAGATCAATGGTTGCAAATTTAAGTGCTAGTCTTGACCGTGTTAGGGAGGATCAAATGAGGTTGTCGAGGATGCAGAATTGGG
Source organism: Glebionis coronaria (assembly GCA_025667525.1). Lineage (NCBI taxonomy): Eukaryota > Viridiplantae > Streptophyta > Magnoliopsida > Asterales > Asteraceae > Glebionis > Glebionis coronaria. Next base: position 470,978,451 of record CM046878.1, read on the forward strand.
AGCATCGTGTGAGAGCATCATTGCCCCCGGATTGGAGATTCGTGGACGATTTGGAGATGGAGGCGAACGACTTCATGGTTCAGCCGCCTACTTGAGGTGCTTGTATTACGGTGGGAAGTCAGGTAGTGATTGAGTGTGGATCCACATCAGGGACGAAAAAGGAAATGGAATGTGGGCCAGATGATAAAGGAAAGAGAAAAGTGGATGATGTGGATGAGGACGCTAGTGATGAGGAAACCGAGGAAGACGACGACGAGCCGCCATCCAAGAGGCCGTGTGGATCACCACATGCCTAGTTACTTGTTTTGTATTTTCTTTGATCATTGTAATAGAACTGTTTTAGACCTTTGTATGATGGTATTATGACGAGAAACTCAAGTACTTGAAGTTTTATGGTGAACGATTGTAGTGGCAATACTTGTCACGATTTTGGTTAATTATCAATACAATCTATGTTACCTTTCATGATCTGTGATATGTCTTAAATTTGATCTTTTGTGGTGTGAATTGATGAATATTAGTAACTCCGTAGTGATGTGTCGTTGTATGTATATTATGTCTGGGAAACTTGATATGTATACTTACATTGTTTTTCTATTTTCCCTGTCTTGCAGAAAGAGATATTCGATAACACCATGCCTCCAAAGTTGACCGCCGATCGTGTTAACACCATGATTCAGGAAGCTATAGCAAATGCGTTGGAAGCGGACCGAGCTGGGAGGAATCAGGACCAGGGAAGGAACGCGGGGAGACAGCAAGCCCCGAGAGTGTGTACCTATTCTAGTTTTATGAAGTGCGGTCCCACGCAGTTCCGTGGAACGGGTGGAGCTTTAGAACTTAGACGATGGTTGGAAAAGGTTGAAAGTACGTTCGAAATCAGTGGTTGTGCAGAAGCGGATAAAGTGAAGTTTGCAGCTGCTACGTTTCTTGATGATGCGTTAAGTTGGTGGAATACCCAGGTAGCTACGGTTGGATTGGCTGTAGCGAATGCAAGGACGTGGAATGCGACAAAAGCTCTGTTGACTAAGAAGTTTTGCCCGGAAGAGGAATTGGGGCAATTGGAGGATGAGTTGAGGCACTTGGCCTTGAAGAACAATGATATAGCTGCTTACACCAGGAGGTTCAACGAATTAAGCCTCTTGTGTCCAGATATTTTTGCCAATGATGCCAAGAAGATGAAGCAGTACATTAAGGGTTTATCTAGCAATATCAAAGGTGAAACAACTTCGTCAAAACCTGGAACGTTTGATGAAGCGGTTCAAATGGCTCACGCTTTGATGGACGTCAAGCTTCAGGACAAGCAGAACTACATTGCTGAGGGCAACAAGAGGAAATGGGAAGCGGCACAAAGCAATCAATCCCAAGGCCAGAACCGAGGTGGAAATCGAAACAACCATGGGCCGAACCGAAATCAGCAGTTTAATAAAAGAAGGAATGAAGGGATGAGGGCAGTGACGAACCCTAGAGGTGTGAAAGTGAATCCCCATTGTGGTAAGTGCAATTTGTATCATGTTGGAAATTGCCCGCCGGCATGCGGCAAGTGTGGAAAGGCAGGTCATAGGACATCTAGTTGTCGAACGGGAGGAGTAGCCACTGGGGCTAATGCTATCAGAATGAGGGGATGTTATGGTTGTGGAGAGAGAGGTCATGTGCAAGCGAATTGCCCGAAGGCAGGAAACAGGCGGGGAGGTAACAATGCGGCTGCTGTGTATCAAGTGGGAACGGCTGATAAACCACAGGGTCCAAATGTGGTTACCGGTACGTTTTTGCTAGACGCTTGTTATGCTAGTATTTTGTTTGATTCTGGCTCCGACAAGAGTTTTGTAGATGTTAAATTTAGTCGTCATATCGATAGAAAACCGGTGTTGTTAGCGACTAGTTATAACGTTGAGATAGCCGATGGAAAAATTGTTAGTACGAATTCTATACTGAAAGGGTGTACCTTGAAGTTAGGAAATTACGCTTTTAAAATCGACTTGATGCCTATAGAGCTAGGATCGTTTGACGTGATTGTGGGAATGGATTGGCTAATGGCGCACAGTGCTATGATCGTCTGTGGCGAGAGATTGGTTCAGATTCCGTTGAGGAATAAGGTTTTGACGGTAAAGGGAGACGAATGCACTTCTCGTTTGAAAGTGATTTCGTGTTTGAAAATGATGAAGTACGTAGAGAGCGGATGCGATGTGTTTTTGGCACAGGTTTCGAGTGATGGTGATTTAGAGGCGAGGATTGATGAGGTACCAGTTATTTGCGAGTATCCGGAAGTTTTTCCAGACGAGTTGCCGGGTTTACCGCCTACCCGTGAGGTCGAGTTTCGAATTGATTTAGTGCCAGGAGCTGCGCCGGTTGCACGTGCACCTTATCGCTTAGCACCATCTGAGTTAAAGGAGTTACCGGATCAACTGAAGGAGTTGATGGACAAAGGATTTATTAGGCCGAGCTCATCACCTTGGGGAGCGCCAGTGTTGTTCGTAAAGAAGAAAGATGGTTCGTTTCGGATGTGTATTGACTATAGGGAACTCAATAAGCTGACGGTTAAGAATCGGTACCCATTGCCGAGGATTGACGATTTGTTCGATCAATTGCAAGGTTCCAGTGTATACTCAAAGATCGATTTAAGATCAGGGTATCATCAACTGCGTGTAAGAGAGGAGGATATTCCTGTAACTGCCTTTCGTACGCGGTATGGACACTTTGAATTTCGAGTGATGCCGTTTGGGTTGACAAACGCGCCTGCTGTATTCATGGACCTTATGAATCGCGTGTGCAAGCCGTATCTAGATAAGTTTGTTATTGTGTTCATCGATGATATACTTATTTACTCTAAAAGTAAGGAGGAGCACGAGAAGCACCTGAGGAAGATTTTGGAGTTGTTGAAGAAGGAGAAGCTGTATGCAAAATTCTCGAAGTGTGAGTTTTGGTTGGAATCAGTGCAGTTTCTAGGTCATGTGATTGATAGTGAGGGAGTTCGTGTGGATCCTGCCAAGATCGAAGCGATCAGGGAATGGTCAGCACCGACGACGCCGACTGAAGTTCGACAATTTCTGGGATTAGCGGGGTATTATCGAAGGTTCATTGAAGGATTTTCGTTGATTGCAAAACCATTGACGAGGCTTACCGAAAAGAATAGGGTGTATGAATGGGGAATTGAGGAAGAACTTGCTTTCGAAACGCTTAAGGATAAGTTATGTTCCGCACCGATTTTATCATTGCCTGAAGGAACCGAAGACTTCGTAGTGTATTGTGATGCGTCTCGTAAGGGTTATGGAGCGGTATTAATGCAACGTGAAAAGGTGATAGCTTACGCGTCGAGGCAACTAAGGAAGAATGAGGAGAACTACACGACGCACGATTTGGAATTAGGAGCTGTAGTTTTTGCGTTGAAGTTGTGGAGACACTATCTGTATGGGACAAAGTGTGTTGTATTCACTGACCACAAGAGTTTGCAGCACATTTTAAATCAAAAGGAGTTGAATATGCGACAGAGACGATGGGTTGAACTACTGAGTGATTATGACTGCGAGATTCGCTACCACCCTGGCAAAGCGAATGTTGTAGCGGATGCACTGAGTAGGAAGGAACGGGAGAAACCTTTGAGGGTTAGAGCTTTAGTGATGACTGAGAGCGTTGACTTAACCGAAACCATACTGAAGGCTCAGGAGAGAGGACTAATGAAAGGGAATGTTGAAGCCGAGAACTTGGGACGAATGTTGAAACCTCTTTTCGTGATTAGGTCTGACGGACTGAGATATTTTGAGAATCGGATTTGGTTACCATTGTGTTCATCTGAGGAAGGAAAGCCTGGAGTTCGAGAATTGGTTATGAATGAGTCGCATAAGTCGAAGTATTCGATACATCCTGGATCGGACAAAATGTACCACGACCTGAAGAAAGTTTATTGGTGGCCGAATATGAAGGCGGATATTGCTCGTTACGTTAGTAAGTGTTTGACTTGCGCGAAGGTTCAGGCAGAACATAAGAAACCATCTGGATTGTTGGTACAACCAGAAATCCCAGAATGGAAATGGGAGAAAATCGCAATGGATTTCGTGACGGGTTTACCTAGAACTCCTAGTGGATGTGATATGATATGGGTAATTGTGGATAGGTTGACGAAATCTGCTCATTTCTTACCTATGAAGAAGACGGACAACATGGAAAAACTCGCCAGCGTGTACGTGAAGGAGATCGTCTGTAGACATGGAGTGCCGTTATCGATCATTTCGGATCGCGACAGTAGGTTTACGTCAGAATTTTGGAAATCGCTTCAACGTGCGATGGGCACTGAACTGAGTTTAAGCACGGCTTATCACCCGGAAACTGACGGCCAGAGTGAACGAACTATTCAAACGATGGAGGACATGCTCCGAGCATGCGTGATTGATTTTGGAGGAAGTTGGGAACGCCACTTGCCTCTGGTGGAATTTTCGTACAATAATAGTTATCATGCGAGTATCAAGGCAGCACCGTTCGAAGCATTGTATGGAAGGAAGTGTAGATCGCCTGTGTGTTGGAGTGAAGTGGGGGAAAGTCAATTGACTGGACCCGAAATGGTTTTAGAAACGACAGAGAAGATTGTGCAAATCAAGAACCGACTACTTGCTGCGAGAAGCCGACAGAATAGTTATGCCGATAACAGAAGGAAACCGTTGGAGTTTGAAGTTGGAGATATGGTTATGCTCAAGGTATCGCCGTGGAAGGGTGTAATTCGTTTTGGAAAGAAAGGAAAGTTGAGTCCGAGGTATATTGGACCGTTTAAGATCGTTGAACGAATTGGACCGGTAGCGTACAAGTTAGAATTGCCGAGTGAACTTAGTGCTATTCACGACACGTTTCACGTATCGAACCTGAAGAAGAGTTTGGCGGATAAGGAATTGGTGATTCCTTTGGACGAGATTCGACTAGACGACAAAATGCACTTTGTGGAAGAACCTGTGGAAATTATGGACCGAGAGGTCAAGCGGTTGAAGCGTAGTAGGATTCCTATTGTGAAAGTCCGATGGAATTCTAAGCGTGGACCGGAATACACTTGGGAACGTGAGGACTTTTTCAAGGAAAGGTATCCTCATCTGTTCCAGTAGAACGAAATGTGAGTACAAGAAGAGGCGAGCGCCGGGACGTCGCTCTCTTTAAGGAGGGGTGGATGTGACACCCTAGAATCGAGGTCATTAACGTTACCCTAAATTACGCTAATTTTTGAAATTTTTAATAAATTTTAATTTCTATATTTATAAGTATTTTGGTTAAAGCCGATGTTCGAGGTTATAATTTTTACGTTTGACGATTTAAGAAGGACGATGACGATTACGATCCCGAGGGATGCCCAATTTTATATAATTATTGACGATTTATCGATAACGTAATTTTTCGAGAATTTTATTTACGGTTCGTGTTAAGTTGAGTCGGGTGAGTTTTATAGCTTTCCGAGTACATTTAAAGTATCCCAAAAATATTTTGGAGTGTTCGGGAAGATTTCCGACTCCCGTAAAATTTTCAAAATTGACTAATGAGTCGAACCCGCAAAGTTTTGAGGACGTTTTCAACTTAAGGCCAAAAGAAACTAAATATTGCAAAATGGTCCCTCCCAATCCACCAAAAAGCCCCAAAAGGACATAAACACAAACACATAGAACATATCACCAAAAACAAACAACTCTCTCCCTCTCCTGCTCCCATAGCCGACGGACACCCCCAACCCACCAAGAAATCCATCAAAAACTTTTTTTCACTTGATTTTCATAAAAATTAAGGTTAGACCACATCTAATTTGGTCATTCCCTACATTTCTATGTGCTCAAATCCCACATGCACTAACAAAAATTTTCCAAAATTTTTCATGATGATCCAAATTCGTTTTTGTGGCTAAATGTTGTAATGCATGTTAAATTTATGAGTTATGGAAGCATAAACACCAAGAAAACCCACCAAAATCAATTTGGTTGTGGTGATTGGGGCACCCAAACCCCACGGCACAAGGGGTGTTTGGGGAGCCATGGTGGTTGTTGAAATTTGAGCTTAGTCTTGTGTTTGGTTATGTGTTTAGTGATGATTTAAGTAGGTTTAGGTGATTGCATGTTTGAATTCTTTGATTTTTGATTTTGAGATTGGTTGATCAATAGGGGTAGGACTGAAATTTGGTGTTTGGATATGTTTAGGGAGGCTTAGGATGATGCCTAGTGGTGGTTAGAAGGTTTGAAATCGAGTCTAAGCGTGATTTTGGAGTAGCAAAATTTAGGCAGAAACTTTTAGCTCATTTCATAAAAATTATTTTTTTTCCAGGTCTTGAAAACTAAATGTAGTTATAGAGGGTCTTCTTGTCTTTAATTTGGTATAAGGTAGAGCCCATGACTCAAAACGAGCTAAAAGTTATGAGGTTTTAAAGATCGAGTACCGGGAGACGAGGACTTTCGTAATCCGAATTTACGTAAAGTTTTAGTCAAATCCCGAGGGTCACAAGTATGAATTGGTAAATGGTCAAGGGTCAAAATTTGGTCCCAAACCTGTATAAATGGGTCTATAAGTTGACTTAGGAGTCAAAGAAGTCAAAGGTACATTTCATATAGGTCAAAGAGGTCAAAATTGGTCGAAGTGCAATTTCAGCCCGTAAAATGTAGTTTTGGAAAAACGTTGCGTAACGGGTCGTAAAAGTAAAAACTTTTATTGGGCTTAAAAACATGTTATCTACAGGTCTTATAGGATTTTTGAGAATTTTGTCAAATTTTATAAGTGTGGTTAAACATGGTAAAACAGCCCGTACTTTAGTCAAGTACCGGCGAGAATGAGTAAAAATGGACAACGTAAGTAATGAGAACGAATGGTATAAAATGAGTGATACTTGTTATTTTGTTTTTGGCGTGAGTTATACTTGTCTTAAGTGGCTAGTATATATGTATTTTATACAGTACCGTAAGTATTTAAAATGAGATTACTCATTACGCATTATTTGTGATAGGTGTTGATTTAACCGGGCATCCGTTTCGTCGTCAGTGATCATCCCTCGAACTACCGACTACTTAAGATATAAGGTGTGAATTTATAGCCTCGCTTATATTTATTTCAAATTGTTTTACCCGCGAGGGAAATGCATGCTAGTTATTAAAAGGAACGTATATCATGAATGATTGTTAGACCCGAAAGTTGCCTTAGAAATTGTGTTGAGTACCAAAGTTGCAAAAGTCCCTAAAATCATGAACTATTAACTATTGTCCTGCCCTCGAGTAGGGGGAAATAGCCGCTTATGCAATTTGTAGTACTACGGGGCTAACGACCCAATGCTAGCCGAGAAGCTGTACTTTTAGTAAGTTCTGCGGTAGATTATTTTGTATGAGAAATAAGGTATAATTGCAACTGATGCCTTTAGAAGGGGCACTGGTTTCATCTGAATCACGCCGGTATTTATTACGCGGGTGATTGAGTTAACGGATTAGTGTCATGAGCTTAAACACAATTGTCAGTATCCTGATTATAGTTTGTTTGATCGACAAGACTATAAATGATCACGAATGGTTTTTATTTTATATATGTTCAAATGATTGTAAAACCTATGAATTCCACTCAACGTTTTCGTTGACCAAAATTTTGGCATGTGTTTCAGGTAACCGCTGAGGTGTAGGATGGAGCATGCATGGGATGGATGTTGTGTGTACGGCTTGGAGTCCGCTTGTTTTTCCCTCCTTTTCTACTTAAACAATTTTTAAGTTTAATGTCATGTTGTTGTAAAACTGAAATTCTTGGGTTGAGATTCATGGGGACCGAAAACGCTAAACTCTGTGTACTAATTGGGGTTGGAAAAACCGTGGACATGTATCATCTAACAATTTTAAATTCAAGTTTTAAGTTGACGTCTTTTTAGCGTCGTTTAATATATCTTGTGTGCAATGAATACTGTGTAGCACCCATTGTTGTAGTTCCGCTGCGCATAGCAATTGTGGGGGTGTTACAAAAACCAAGGTTTTGAACAAAACTTTTCAAAATCTTTTAACTATGAACATTTGAGAAAATATTTGAAAAATCTTTTGACTATAACGGTGCCAAAGATCTCCGACGTTACCAACAAGCCCTATTTAGAAGATATATATTTTGATATATATAATTTAATTTATATATATGTATATATCGTGGTTTCAGTATGTAATTGTTTAACTAGTATGTTATCCTAATACGAGATATATATATATAAATGCAGATTGTCATGGCTGACCCTAATATTCCTGTAGAGAACCATGCTATTCCCGAACCTAATGTAGATGATGATCCTTATTTAGACTTAGCAGATTATGATATGGATGATGAGGAGGAACCATTTAAGGATCCCAAGCCCGAGTTAGGACTAGGAGATCAGATTGCCCCTCAGGTTGATATGGTAGAGAATGAGATTGATAATGTTGATATAGAGAATGATGATGAGATTGGGTTAGATAATTTAGATGATGAGATTGACGACGAGGATGTCGAGGAGGATGTAGGTATAGACGATGAGGTTGATGACGATGAGGAAGTTGAGCTTATTTATCCTTATGATGTTCCAGAGGGCGAGCCTTTACCCCCACCAGTTTCTTTGTCTGATTCTGAGGTTGAGCTACCTAGGGATGAAATGTCTGAATAGTCTGAATCTGATTCTGAATCAGAGGAGGATGAGGATGACAATGCACCTGATGGTACTGATGTTATTGCTACTCGTAGACGTGAGATAGGAGAGTCGTCTAGTACTCGAGAGGCTACTCATATTGATGGTCTTGCACCATGGGCCTTGAGACGTGATCTAGATGCTTCCCGTGTTAAGAGTAGTATGACAGAGATTGGATTAGGTGTTGTTCAGACTCATGTTGCTTATTTGGAGTCGAAGACTAAGGTTGGCGAGAAAGAGCGGGAATTGATTAGTTTGGATTTGACTGATGTAGAGCGTGGTTTGAATGAGGCTTTTAGGAGGTTATCAGTGTTAGAAAGTGGTGAGTTTTCTGAAATGAAGAAAAAGGTGAATTCTATGGAGATTCAATTGAGTGTAGCTCGTGCGATGCGTGAGAAAGCTAAGAAGGAGTTGAATATATCTGTGGGATGGAATAGTAGATTTTATGCTGACATGGTTGAAAGAGGAGTGATCCGTAAGCGCCCAGCTGAAGATGTGTCTAGTGATCGTCCGACAAAGATACAGAAGACGATGGATGATGGACCATCTGGCGGTTCTCAGTAGACCAGTCTGTATTTAGTAGTGACCTTTGTATCTTTTGTACTTTTGTAGCTTTGACTAAACCGACTTGTTAGTAGTAGACTTGGCACGAATTTTGAGTATATATAGTGCTAGAACTTTGATATGGGATGTAACTAAGACAATACTTTTGTTTCAAATCGAATGAAATATGTATCTTGTCTTGAATTCCATATTGTGCCTTATTTGTATCTTGGTTATGAATTCAATCCATATTATATGAATCCCTTATTGAGTGAATGCTTAATACTTTGAAATTATGAAATTATAGAACTATGCCGCCCAAGAAGGCTGTCACTGAGGATGATGTACGTAGGATTATTACGGAGCAAGTTACCGCATCTATGACTGAATTTATGGCAAATGCTAGAAATGAAGCTGGCGGTAGTGGAGCCGGCGGTAGTGTATCTGGCGGTAGTGGAATTGACGGTACTAATGTGAATGTGAATGCTAATAATGTGAATGCTAATGCTGGAGGAAATGTAGGGGGACTTGGAACTAATGCACCTGAAGTTGATGGTTGTACTTATGTGACGTTCATGAAGTGTGAACCTCTACCTTTTAATGGAACTGAAGGTACTGTAGGATTAAGCCAGTGGATTGAGAAGATTGAATCGGTGTTTCGGATTAGTAAGTGTAAGGAGGAAGATAAGGTGACTTTTGCTATGGCTACTCTTAAAGGTCGTGCGTTGACTTGGTGGAACGGAAGAATTGCTTTCATGGGTCTTGATGCTGCTAATGCTACTCCTTGGGCTGAAATTAAGAAGTGGATGACTTTGGAGTTTTGTCCTCGTAGTGTGATCATTAGGTTAGAACAAGAGTTGATTCATATGAGAATGAAAGGTGTGGACATTGATAGTTACACAAATCGATTCCATGAGTTGGCCTTGCTATGTCCTCGATTGGTGGAACCCGAAGAGATCCGAATTGAACAATATATTAAAGGGTTGACCAGGAATATCCGGGGGGACGTGACATCATCTAAACCACTGACCATTGATGATGCTGTTCGGATGGCTTACCAACTCATTGGACAAATAATTCGGGATAGGGAAGATGAAGCCCGTGTTGGTGAGAAAAGAAAGGGAGACGGTGATCGTGTAGATAGAGGTGATAATAGGAAGAATTTCAGTTGTCGTCAGAACCAGAGAAAGGGAAATGCAAATGCTCTTACCTACAACACACCGCGCAACGATGATAGATGTCCTAAGTGTGGCAACAAGAGGCATGCTGGCGATTGCTGGAAGTGCCGAAATTGCGGAAAGCTTGGACACAAGGTTGAAAGGTGTAAGAAGGGAAGCATTTGCTTCAACTGTAATGAAGAAGGTCATAGGAAATCGGAATGCCCCAAGTTGAAAGTGATTGTTCCTGGAAGAAACCCCCAGGGTGGTATCTATCAACTTGGAACAATTGAGGTGAAGAAATAGGATCTGAATGTCGTTACCGGTACGTTTTTACTCAACAATCATTATGCTGTTGCTTTATTTGATTCGGGTGCTGATAGGAGCTTTGTATCCACTAAATTTAGTGCCCTTATTGATATTTAACCTGTTGAGATAAATACTAGTTACGAGGTGGAATTGGCTGATGGTAAATTAGTGAAAACTAATAAGCTATTAGAAGGATGCTCTCTAAATCTCTTGAACTATTCCTTTCCGATTGATTTGATGTTGATAGAATTAGGTAGTTTTGATATTATTATTGGTATAGATTGGTTGTCGTTGAATAATGCTACTATTTTATATGGAGAGAAGAAAGTTAAGATTCCTCTTAGGAATAGGACGTTAGTAATTGATGGTAATCGAGGTGAATCCCGTTTGAAAATCGTTTCATGTATTAAAGGAGTTATCTGAGCAACTTAAGGAGTTATCTGATAAAGGTTTTATTCGACCGAGCTCGTCGCCTTGGGGAGCTCCAGTCTTGTTCGTTAAGAAGAAGGATGGATCTTTTCGTATGTGCATTGATTATAGGGAACTGAATAAGTTGACAATTAAAAATCGATATCCTTTACCTAGGATTGATGATTTGTTTGATCAACTACAAGGATCTAGTGTGTATTCTAAGATAGATTTGCGGTCAGGATATAACCAACTTCGCGTCCGTGAAGAAGATATTCCTATAACTGCATTTAGAACTCGTTATGGACACTATGAATTTCAAGTAATGCCATTTGGGTTAACTAACGCACCTGCGGTTTTCATGGATTTAATGAATCGAGTGTGCAAGCCCTACTTGGACAAATTTGTGATTGTGTTTATTGACGATATTCTAATCTATTCTAAGAATGAAGATGAACATAGAGAACATTTAAGGATTGTTTTGAATTGGTTGAAGGATGAAAGGTTGTATGCTAAGTTTTCGAAATGTGTTTTCTGGTTAGATTCTGTGCAATTTCTTGGTCATGTGATTAACAAAGATGGAATTCATGTTGATCCTACAAAGGTTGAAGCCATTAAGAATTGGTCTGCACCGACAACGCCAACAGAAGTGCGACAGTTCTTAGGATTGGCTGGCTATTATAGGCGATTCATTAAAGAATTTTCTTTGATAGCTAAACCCTTGACTAAGCTTACTCAGAGGAATAAACCTTTCGTTTGGGGAAGTGATGAAGATGGAGCATTTCAGACATTGAAGCAAAAATTATGTAGTGCGCCAATCTTATCATTACCCGACGGGAGTGAGGATTTTGTAGTGTATTGTGATGTATCTCTTAGAGGCTATGGAGCTGTTTTGATGCAGAGAGAGAAAGTGATAGCTTATGCTTCTTGGCAATTAAAGAAGAATGAGGAAAATTATACTACTAATGATCTTGAGTTAGGAGCTGTAGTCTTTGCTCTTAGGTTGTGGAGACATTATCTGTATGGCACCAAGTGTACGGTATTCACTGATCACAAAAGCCTACAGTATATTCTCGATCAGAAGGAATTGAACATGAGGCACGAAGATGGATAGAGTTGTTAAGTGATTATGATTGTGATATAAAATATCACCCAGGAAAAGCCAATGTGGTTGCCGATGCGTTAAGTAGAAAAGATAGAGAGCCTATCAGGGTACGTTCTCTAGTCTTGACCGTGCACAATAATTTGCCTGAGCAAATTAGAAATTCGCAAATAGAAGCTTGTAAGAAGGAAAATTTTGTTAATGAAGGGTTCCGAGGAGAAAGAGATCCTTTAGAGGTTAGAGCTGATGGAGTGAAATGCTTAAGAGGTCGTATGTGGATACCTAAGTTTGGAGGCTTAAGAGATTTGATTATGTTAGAATCCCATAAATCTAAGTATTCCATTCATCCGGGATCTAATAAAATGTACCATGATTTGAAGAAGTTGTACTGGTGGCCGAATATGAAAGCTGACATAGCTATGTATGTTCTTTAATGCTTGACTTGTGCTAGAGTCAAAGCTGAACATCAAAAGCCATCAGGACTACTTCAACAACCAAAGATTCCTGAATGGAAGTGGGAGCGAATTACGATGGACTTTATCACCAAGCTTCCTAGACCATCACTTAGAAACAACTCGATTTGGGTTATTGTCGATAGAGTGACCAAATCAGCACACTTCATTCCGGTTAAAGAGCAGTTCTCACTGGAGAAGCTGACTTGTATATACCTTGAGAACGTTGTATGCAAGCATGGAGTGCCTGTATCGATCATTTCGGATCGAGATCCTAGATTCGCATCGAATTTTTGGAAATCTCTCCAAAGATCTTTGGGAACGAATCTCGGCATGAGCACTGCTTATCACCCCCAGACTGATGGGCAGAGTGAAAGGACGATACAAACACTAGAAGATATGTTGAGAGCTTGTGTGTTAGATTTTGGTAAGAATTGGGATAAACATTTGCCGTTAGCAGAGTTTTCGTATAACAATAGTTACCATTCTAGTATTAAGGTTGCACCGTTTGAAGCTTTGTATGGTAGGAAGTGTAGATCTCCTGTATGTTGGAGTGAAGTTGGGGATACCCAGCTCACGGGACCGGAATTGATCCGGGAGACTACGGAGATGATAGTTCAGATTAAGAATAGGTTGTTGACTGCCCGTAGTAGACAGAAAAGTTACGCGGATGTCCGACGGAAGCCAATGGAGTTTAAAGTGGGTGACCAAGTAATGTTGAAAGTATCGCCATGGAAAGGCGTTATAAGATTTGGAAAGCGAGGAAAATTGAATCCACGTTATATTGGACCCTTTAAGATTTTATCTAGAGTATGTCCGGTGGCTTACAAACTAGAGTTACCCCCAGAACTTCATGGTGTTCACAACATATTCCATGTATCTAATCTGAAGAAATGTCTATCAGTGAGTGATGAGAAAATTTCGTTAGATAAGGTTCGAATAGATGGGAAGTTGCATTTATCGAAGAGCCCGTAGAGGTTATGGATCGTGAGGTAAAGCAACTGAAACAAAGTCGGATACCTATTGTCAAGATCCCATGGAATTCAAAGCATGGACCGGAGTATACTTGGGAACGAGAGGATGAAATGTGGAAGAAATATCCGCACCTCTTCGATTTCAATAAGAAACGGACATCCAAATGAAATGGATCACGAGGACGTTGATCCCTTTTAGGAGGAAAAGCTGTGACAATCTAACATTTTCAGGTAGTGAATTATTTTCTCGTATAATATTTTTAAACTTATTTTGGTGTTGGTTGATGAACTCACAATTTACGGATTTAAATTTGGGCTTACGTGCATAATTTAGCGTCCTTTACGATTAAACCGGAAACCTTAGGATTACGTATTTACGTTTTTGAACTCCGTTTTTTATGAGACAATTTTTATTGGATTCGTTTTGTGTCGTTGATTCAGAATTTATAAAAACGTTTTTGTGAAACGACCCGAGGGCACGCAAATAGAGAAAACTAGAATCGAGGAATACCCGTAAATTAGTGAGGTGGGACAAAATACATTATCCCAACCCACTACACACATTGGACGACACACATGACACCACATCAAGGATGTGGCATCATGTTAGCTTATAACTTACAAGTGTAAGTTAAGCTTACACTTTAAGCTACTTTCTAGATAAAACCATTAACCTAAACACATACCACCATTCTCACATGCAAATCAACAAAAAATCCTCTCAACCTCACTACCATTGCCGTCCACTTTGAAGAACAAACACCATTTCTTGATCTTTTCTAGCCACAAAATACTTGTTATCTAGCTCTATCATGGAGTTACCTTGAAACCTTGATCATTTGGTGGCCATTTTAACAACAAAGGAGGTGATTTGCTTGTGTCCTAGGGCTGATTTCTCAACTTATATTCTTGGTGTTTGATGATCTTGGAGTTACATTTGGTGTTCATCAAGTTCTTGTCTTCCAAAAACAAGATATACTCTTGGTTGGTAAAGAAGATCATCCTCTCCATTTTCTCTTGTTATTTTTGTAAAGATCAAATGTATTTTCTTTCTTGTTGTATATGTATATGATGAATATATGATGATAAAAATGTTGTGTGGGGATCAAGTGTTGATAAATATGCTTAAAAAGGTTAATAACCATGAGAAATAAGGCTAAAATCATGCTTATTTAGTTGGCTGTATAAAAACAGTATGTGACTAAAACTTGAACTGATAAACTTGCATGGTAGAATCCATTTACAGTAAGTACAAGATGTCATACACATGTGAGAGTTAGCCATGCAATGGAATCATTAAAATGAGTGAGATATGATCAAAACAAGATGAGTGTGCTAATCTGAATAAGCTGTTTTGTAGGGACTGTTAAGGATAGATGAACTTAAAATGAGAAGTAGCTATAACTAAGTTAAATGTAGCACATAATATGAAGATCATGCCATTCAAAAATGAGCTTCTAATTCATTATAGAACTCTAGATATGATAAAAATGGTGAAGATGAAAATAAAAATCAGATTTTGAGAATTAATGTTTATTATTATTATATAAGCACTCAAATTTTATTGTATAAAATGTAAAATAAAAACCCACTAACTTATGAAATTTATTTATATAAATATGTAAAAGGTTAAATAAATGGATAAATTATAAAAATAGTAGTGGAATAATACTTGTAAGTAATAAAAACTATAAACTTGATTTTTACGACTTTTTCGGCTATTACCGTAAAATTAACGTTTTTCGCCAATTAAAACTTAGATGATCAAACCCGTCTAATGTAAAGTTTTTAAAAGTCATATACTGATATATAAGTAACTAATACAAGTAAAAACTGATAAAACCCGAACTATAGGACATACGGACATTAACGAGCTAACTAAACATATTGGACTAATAATTGGACTAAATAAGTTAAACACTTATAAAAAGAACTTATTGGGCTTAACCCATTTGGGCCCAACATGGAAAGTATAGATACTGATAATATAAGTATAAAATGGATCAAAACAAGTTAAAGAACTTATAATAAGCTTATTGGACTTAAAACATGTAAATAGGTAAAATTAGTAAACTAGTAAAAAGTTACTAATACATGAACACTAAGATAAGTAAACAAGGATGTATAAACCCACTTGATCATCATCATATGTACAAAATCATCATATGTATATTGTTATTTTGATAAAAGTCATTCGACAAGAGTCTAAGACCGATTATTATTTATATAGGTTTCCGTGACCGAAGCACGCCCGTAGCCGATAATCTGCCTTTCATTATCAACGTGAGTTCATAGCCTCGCACTCTTTTAAATGTTTTATAAAATGATTTGTAAACCCGCGAGGGAGATAACATGCTAGATTTTTATAAAAATAGAACACTAGTAGTCCCGATGGTATGCTTAATGATATGGACCCGAATGATGCTATGACCCTATAAACGAGACAAAAAGGATTATTAGTAGTTAGGTTATGTCACTTAAAGTCCCATTAGCATGAATTATGAACTACCGGGATTTGGTAGACGCTTATGCATTTGATAGTACTATTTGGGACGATCACCCCAGTTCGCGCCTTGACGGTTGATCCCCGTCGTACCACATTGATTGGTAAGCGAATTTATGTATGAGAAGATTTCCATAGCGTAATTTTTGTGACGACACGCTAACTTAGATGGGCAAATTGTTTGTCGGGTTCACGGCCCGTTCTTTTCATAGTAAGGTAACAATGTCATGCGGCTAATAATAATACTAAAATGTATCCTATATAATCTAAATATCCGATATGATACGACGCTAATAACGATAATAATATTACCTATAATGGTAATATTAAGACTACGGTCTCATGGACGGTTTAAGATGTATGCTTGATTTATATATTAACTGACTAGCAATACGTGGACTTACTTCCGATATTATACTTGTGTTCTGATTTTAACGATTGTTTTATATAACGGTTTTTATTAAACTCTATGAATTCACTCGGCATTCGCTGATATGATTTTTGCATGTTTTTAACTCAGGTGCTTGAAGGTAATCCGGATGGAGATCGACTCTGATGGCCCACATAATATTAAAAATGTTCATTCGATTTATGTTTTGTAAACTTAATGACCTGTATAATTTGGGACCTGTTGTACACTTTAAACCTTTTTATCGAATGAATGTATATTAAACCTTGTACAACCATTTTTATGTGTTGTCTATGATTGGAGTTATTGTGCTATCCCGTAACACTCTAAAAGATCCTTCCGTTGTACCGATATGAAAATTGAGAGTGTTACACAAGACACAACCTAATCTACCCACTAGTTATGTTTTATGGCCCAACATAACAAACCTTGTGTTTTATGGCCTAAACACATAAACCATATAGATCTAAGCACACATCACTTAGATCTATAACTCTAATGCTATATCCAAGTACTAACAAGACTTGGATCTACACAACTAACACCTAATCCAAGGATACCCATCACTTGGATATTCTACCCTTACAAACACATCCAAGTGTACCCAACACTTGGATCTTCTACATATACATAGTAGGAAGACTAAAAAAATAACTTAGATCTATAGAAGGAAAGATCTTCATCATGTAGTGAACCCAACACATCATGGTAATGATAGTGTTCTTCTCTTTGCACTAGAGAGGATGAGGAGATTGAAGATTGAATCACATCTTAAACAAGATTAATCAAAACTAACTAATCAAGGATCTAAGATGGTTTTTGAAAGAAACTGTGCAAAAAGGGTTGAAAGAAAATCTAGAAATGATCCACTATTTATAGGACAACATTGCAACGATAAAAAACACCCGCGGTTCCTTATCTCTACCCGCGGTACCTTATCAATAAGCAACCGCGGGTTCCTTTAAGGAACCTCCCCGTCGGAGTCCGTGCAAATTTGTCCTTTAGTGGGGATATGCCATCTGGGGTAGTTTATACCCTCAAAGGATATTCCTTTGGCATATGGAATATGCCAAATTCAAATTTCCATTTTCTTTTTAATAAAACATTTTCTTAAAAATAAAGTTAATTAAAATCTTTGGTCACATTTGATTAAAATGTGAGTTTTAAGAAAATATTAATCCTTGATCACTTAGTTAGGTTAATGACATGTTTGTACATACCTTGAGTGATTCATGCCGAATGCGGTCTTGGAGGTGTCAAGAGAAGTATACAAATGTATTCTTGAGTGATTACGAGTACCTTAACATTTTACATAATGTATTGTGAATTATACGTTTGTCATCAACAAAACATAAAGAGATTATATCGACAAAGCATCGTAATGTTTGCACTAACAATCTCCCCCTTTTTGATGATGACAAATAAGTAAACCGCAACACATATTAAAATGCATAAGTTACTCGTTTACACTTACTTCTCCCCCTTTTGTCGAATCAAAAAGGTAGTCTTCATTTGTAGAAGAGGAGGATCGACTTCGAGAGAACATGCATCCAAAAATCTAATCATCCATAGTGGTTATCGTTTGAGAGGCGAGAATCCAAACCATAACCCCATCATACAAAAATATTGAGCTTGCGTCATCCTAGTGAAGTCTTTAATCACCATAGGTTAACCAACTGCAAGCATAATAATATGCTTATCTACGAGTGTCCAAAATGCATTATTTTTAAGATGTTCGATGAATGCAATTTGAGTGAGTCAACGATTGCAAAGGCAATGAATTGAACTCTTGCAAATTCTCCCCCTTGATATGAGCTCCCCCTTGCTTGAGGTACCAACAAAGCAAGAATAGTGACGAGCTACAAAAATGGGTTAGAATTGTCCTACAAAACAAGGTTAGTAGACAAGAGCATATATAAAAAGAGATGTCACCCAAACGGGGATGATTGTAACACCCCACTTGGATAAGTGGACCGTTACATGTATTTATGGCGTGTCATCAAAGCATAAGGTAAATGTCCTAAAAAATTAAATGACCATAACGGAAATACCGGAATCAAACATCGGTAATCCAACCTAAGCTCAAAACATAAAAAATAAAATACTGAAGGAAATGACTAAACAATGTCCAAATAAGCAGAATAATGTAAGTACATCAAGAAGAAGTCTGGATAGCTTCCATCCAAATGCACATGCTCTCAGAATCCTAAGAGCGTCCTGGGGTACCTGCCGTTAGAACATGAAAGGGAACTACGGCTGAGCATAACGCTCAGTGAACGGATATAAAGCATGATAAGGAACTACTGAAATGAAACAGATGGTAAAATACTGGAGCTGTAAGACTGATAAGTAAAGTTGCAGCGGAAATCTGTGCATAATCTGTAAAGTCTGATTCGTAAATAATAAAGCTGAACTAATACCTGATAAATCTGAAAACATGCATTTACTGTATTTTAATTTGCCAGAGCTTATATAGGTCACGTGCTATAACAACCGTGCATGAATAACTGGAGGGGTGACCTCGTCATGCTGTAGAGGGGTGACCTCTAAATAACTGTGCTGGGTGGAGGGATCAGCTCCAATATGAAGGATGTAGAGCACACACCACATTCACCCTGATAACATGAAACACTTATAAGCCTAGGATGCATCCATACGCCCCACTAATAATACTGATAAAATGGCCAAGCTGAGCTGAGTGGGACGATGCAGGATATCACTCTCCTGCATGTGAGTCACGACACCGGTGCCTCTAGTGCCGTGGTTACGGTACCTCCATAACTAGTACATAAACTGGTCGTGCTTGTATATAATGCTCAGGCAATTTCTTTAGTTATTAACATGATTACTGATAAACTTAAACATATACTGGGGAAAACATTTGGCTGAAGACGGGGAATCCTAATCATGCATAGAAAGGAAGTCCTTACTGAAAGGACGGGAAATCCGTACCTCGTGTCCAGTAACTGACCGAGATCAACTACCCGAAAGTCTACTCTGATTTCACGCGAGCTACATGAATAAGGACACGAATAAGTTAACTGATATTAGTTTATTTAATTTTTACTGATCTTATTGGCTTCTTAATTATTTATTATATTTCTGAAATTCTGTACGTATATTAACTGATAAATCTGATCTTATAATAATTCTTTTAATGTATTATCGTTCTACTATCAATTACGGTACAAGCATATTTCTGACGCTATAGCAAATGCATTAAGTATCCTGCTTAAAATATAAAGTTTCTTAAATTAGAAAGTTCCCCAGATAATTTAATTCATTTAATAAAATTATACCCATTTAGAATATTAAAGAACTACTTAATTTAATACATTCAAAATATATTTTAACCATTTATTAAACAATTAGATTAAAAGGTATAATATAAAACTCTTCGTTTTATATGTTTAAACTATAACCCGAGCCTACCGAGATACCCCAATCTCGGTCGCATTAAACAATTTCACAACTATATTAAATCTGTCTATATGAACTTTACGACAGAAAAACTGTCACAAAAAGGTGTGACCAAAAGCTGAGTGTTTAAACTGTCTATAAAGAAAACTGTCACAAAAACAGTCTGCGACGGAAAATACTGTCACCAAACCGTCGCTAATCTGGAAATAAAATCCTTTATTTTCTGTTTAGAAAACCAGGTACTGACTTTACCCTTATTCCCACTGTTTTTCTACGTTTTCCCAGTGTTTGGTCACGTTTTCCCCCGTTTATATACACCAAACGCACCCTTATGTTTTCTGCCGTCCCAAACGCACCCCTTAGTGTCTATTCCCACTGTTTGCAAAACCAAACACCCTACAACCCAAACAACCACCCCTGCTTTTGATTTTGGCTGTGTCTGGTCGAACAAAGGCACCACCGAGGCACTAGGCCTCGGCTGTATACCAACAGAAAACCCCACCGAGACTGTAGGGTCTCGGTTTCCTTGCATAAGCAAAACCCGACACCCCTGTTTGGGTAACCTGCTCACGGCAGGGCCAAAGAACACCACACTAGCCTGTTAGGGACACAACTGGCCTGAATAAAACACCCCGAGACTGTAGGGTCTCGGTTTTCGTGAGAAGGACACACCCGACACCCTATTTATTATATATATATATCTATGATTTGTTCTTTATAAGCCTTAATCAAATGTAAAATCGTGGTATAACAGATTTTAAGGAATAAGGGTGATACCTTTCAAGATTAAGGATGAGATATTATTACACATGAATAATAGCTGACGAAATCAAACTTGAAACTCCCTTTATGCTTGACTACAGCCGGCGGCCACATAGAGCACAAACCCTAATTATATTTTTTTTGTTTGCTGCGTCTGATCTACACAAAAGGGGTAAACCCCGATATCTTTTTTTTTCTTTCATTGCCGGGCCTAAAGCCCATTTAAACATTATTTTTTTTTTAAAACTGTCCCTTTTGTAAACTTTATATGGTTTTCCTTTTTCTAAAAAAAAAACTTTAATTTACTTACATACTTTCGTGATCAATATTCGCGTGTCTCTAGTCTTTATGAAACGTAATAAATTTTGCGTACTTAACGTATTATTTTTCCTAAATAAATGCATATAGTTTTATGTAATTAAAACTGCGTATTTAATTTTCTAAAATTTAAATACGGGTTTTACAATTCTTCCCCTCTAAAAAGAATAATTCGTCCCCGAATTAAAGATACTACCATACTGGGTTTTACAATTCTTCCCCTCTAAAAAGGAGAAATTCGTCCTCGAATTAAAGGTAATAAGCTGATGAAGTTATAAGAACTGAAAGAACACGTAAACTAAAAAGAAAATAAGCTGAAGGATAATTCGTCTTCTAATTAAGACATAATGCTGTTGATAGGTATAAACATGACATGACTAAAGTGATCATGCAACGTGACATGGCTGAAGAGGACATGGAACGTAACCTGACTGAAAGAACTTAACTGGATTTATTGAAGAAAAGGATGAGAGGTCCGGATGGACTCCTCCGTTTCGAGTGGCTTCCCGCTCGAAACGATTCCTTCAAAGGTCTAAACACAATGAAAATCTTGGTCCTGATGACCCTGTCCTGATGAATACTGAATAGTTCTTGATTCCATACATAAGAAGGATTTTCTGAATCTGATAGAATGAACAAGCTATAGCATGTGGATACATGGAATGGTACGTATAAATATCCTGAAATATAACATTTACATATCTGCGCAAGCTGCTGAAATATATAGGGACGAACTACGTGAATAATTGAGAACGTGATACGTGAGCAATTGTGAACGTGGTTCATAATTATAGGAGGAGTGCTGGCATGGAATTAGAATATGATAAGTGAATCATACTGTGAACGTGATACTAGAACATATCATGAGCGTATGCTGACTGAGGAATGAATGCCAAACGATACGGCCTGAGATGTGAAACGTCTGCCTGGTTATGGAATAGTTGTGCTAAACTTGAGTCTAGTCTCTCAAGCTTTCCGTAACCGTATTCGGTAATAAACTGAGAAACGTGTATCGTGAAATGGCACACGAACTTGAACGTGAACAATGTTATGAACGCTAGCGTGAGTTTAAATCATGAGATAACACAAGACATGAACTGTAACAGCATCATACTACGAATAAGACGTAATCGTGGAAGTGAAATAAACATGAGCGTAAAGTGGACGTAAACATACACGTGATCGTGAACAGGAATTCTGTTTGATATGATGGTCGATGGAATGCCTTGAATTCGTACGATTTACTGCTGAATTTCAAAATTTTCTGCAGATCTGCTACTGCGTGATCCTTTCGGATGAAAGAAACGCGCAGGCTGATTACATGGTTGACGATAACTTAGATAGTATCATACTTTCTCTGAGCCTGTGGTAGCTAATAACAATTTCATGGAATTTCGTCTCATTTCTGTTCAGAAATTTCTAAGGGTTGTAGTAACTCACTAACATGACGGCGTTCTATCTTGAACCTGCAGTAGGTCAGGCATCTAGATATGAACATAGCTGCATTAATGTGTGATGCGGATTCTATTAAAGTTTTGTCTGGGATTATGGAACATTCTGGTGGAAATCTGGTTGAATAGTCATAAAACATTTTTAGTGAGAATTATCGGCAATTTATGCGGTAGTAGTCAATTGAGTTCTAGAATATTGTACTTCGTTCACAGGCGTCAGTCAGGACCATCAGGTGATGGCCTTCACCTGCGCAGGATTGTCTGAAATTTCTTGCCGTTGAGATGTGGTGGCTCAGAACTGCCACTTTGTTCAAGTGAGATTTATATCTGGAAAGTTGTGTATAAAAATAACTCCTATTGAAGATTCAGCACAATTGTGAGAAGATGAGTCTCGTGTTCTTCTCTAGTATTAGGCATATCAGAATGTGATCAATGAATATACTGATGATATTGCATGAGAGCCATAAAAAAATATTTATTCATAATTTCATATCTAACTGGAGCGTTAGGGAGCTCAGAAGTATAAAATCAATTTTTTTTTAGAGAGACTGTAATATGTGCAACAGCAGTCTGGAAAACCTCGTGTTCTTTCTCTCAGCACTGTTGGTGGTATGATCGTGAATCGTTCTAGAAAATATTTAAGGCATCGTAGTAGGCCAGAAGACCTCCTGTACGTGGAATGAACATTGATTATGTATGGTGACCTTGTAAAATTTGGTGATCGATCCATGATCTCATGTTACCGGCCTTTTTCTGGTCAGACAGAAAATGGTGCACCTTCTGGTGGTGCGCTAGGACGAATAAAGCCTCATCCTAGTAATTCTTGCAGCAAATGATGCAACCCTTTAACTTAGATGCAACTCTGGAATAAAGAGTTTTGGAAACAGGCACTATTCTTGAGACAAGCTCGATGTTAAATTATGTCTCGTAGTTAGGAAAGAATTTCTGGAATGACATCTGGAAATTTTGTATAATCTGCTGATCATGGATTCGAGGAATTTTAGAAGTGAATTTATAACTGGTAGCTAAAAGTGTTCGTAGCTATGTATTGATAAGTCACGCGCTTGTAAGGAAGAAACAACTTGTATTGATTTTTCTTGCAAAAATATATAATGAATATATTTGGGATTTAGTAAGACGGATCTCGTCGTCAACTGAAAGGAGAACTTTAATAAATATGGTGATACTGTTGAGTCCTTTCTGGGTGAGAGGCAGATAACTACCTGGTTTGAGATAAAGCTGACATAGGAATACGTGAAGTAAACATGGCGACTTTTCACTAAGTTCTGACTCGTATTTTGACAAAAGGTTCGTATGACGTGTATCGTAACTGGGGTCCTGAAAGGTCTTCCAAGATGATACTTGGGACCTACGTCTTGACTGTTGTCTGAACATGTATTTTAATGGGCGAGTCTGAATGAGATTAAGAATTTCTGGTAACTGCTAGGGTTGGCGGACCGGTTAGACTACTGACCTCTGTATTTCTTTTCACGTCCGTTCCGGAATTCCGGTGGTTACTGACTGATTAATTATAAGCACGGTGGTTGTCACTACTGCTTTGTCTGTCAATTTATGACGATCATTATCATGACCCTGATTCATGTAACTATTCTGCTGAGTGGCCGGCTGAGTTCCGGTTCCCACTCTTTGAATATACGGTTAGCTGAGTGGAGTGTGACATCTAACTGAGAAGGTAAAAGTATGTAATGGAATGGTAGTGTCTGATGGTTGAAATTTATTCTTGACATAAAGTTCAAATTTATAGTTTTCGTCCTTGCTCTGCGGTGTCTTTATAGTATAACAGCATCAGCATCAGCATCTTGCGAAATCTCCAAAGTATCAGCAACATCAGCAATTTTGAGGTCTTCAAAGTGTTCGCAACATCAGCATCTGGTAAAATCTTCAACTCACGAGCAGCATCAACACCTGGTAAAATATCGACAAGTGGCAACGCCTGAGATGGTTGAGGATCGATTAGCAATATCCATGGAGTAGGGTACCTGGAGTACATCCCGACTACTGTACATGAAGTACAAACTGAATACTGCACATGGAACATATCTGAGGCACTATACGTGGAGTACTCATGAAATACTGTCCATGAAGTATAACTGAGGCACTGTACATGGGGTACATATGGAAGACTATACGGGGCACTGGTGAAAATTTTATGGAATGATCAATACTGGTGTCACTTGTGTGACATGATCAAGGATTAAATTGATTTAACTGGTTACCAAACTGAACTGAAATGGTTAGTCATGATAGGGTGATAATTTTTGCGTAGACTTAATGCTGGTTGTATAGAGTTTCAAGAATATGCTTAAACAGAATTTTCAACAAATGTCAGCATGAAGACATGACTGATGAAGATCAAACCTGATTATTATGAAAACAGGATTTAACTGTAACCCTTTCTGTATCTTAGCATAAAACATCATCACCTTGCTGAAAACATAATCCTCATAAGGAGACATGAACTTAGTCAGCATGAAAACGACACTCACGTGAGAGTATAAACTTGACTGGTTCAAAGAACATAGAAGAATAATCAACTGAGGTTTAACATCAACTGATGTGGATAATTATGGTTTGATCCACAGTATTCATAGTAGGAAGCATGTGACTAAGTATGGGCGATTCTGTTTCGATCCATACTTGTCAAAATTTTATAAGACTGTCATGTATAGAAATTTACAACCTGAGACTAAATATGGTTGGCTGTAGTTCAAACCATACTTGTCAAAATTTTATGAAATGTCATGATATGACAAAAGTGAATAACTATGGATCGGTTCAAAATAGCATTTGACTGAAAAGCATAAAATTTGACTTGAATAATGGTGAACAGTTATGGCTGGTTCACTAATTAATATTTGACTGAAAACATGAATCTGTCATGAGTAAGGGTAAACGCCTATGGCCGGTTTACCAATACAAAATCTGAACGGGCAAGGGTGAGCGCCTATGGTCAGCTCACCAAAACGAAAATTCGCTAAAAGCACATGCGACTAAATATGGCTAGTTATGTACCAACCTTTTACTTAGTCAAAACTTTAAGAAAAATGACTGATAAATGAAGAAAACTGACTGAATAATCCATGAGAAACATGAAAGATAACAACGCCAAAATCTGGGAAGTTCCTGGTGACTACCCACTAGTCACAGGTCAAGTTTTAGAGCCTACAGGTCGAACCAGGCTCTGATACCATAATTGTAACACCCCACTTGGATAAGTGGACCGTTACATGTATTTATGGCGTGTCATCAAGCATAAGGTAAATGTCCTAAAACATTAAATGACCATAACGGAAATACCGGAATCAAACATCGGTAATCCAACCTAAGCTCAAAACATGAAAAATAAAATACTGAAGGAAATGACTAAACAATGTCCAAATAAGCAGAATAATGTAAGTACATCAAGAAGAAGTCTGGATAGCTTCCATCCAAATGCACATGCTCTCAGAATCCTAAGAGCGTCCTGGGGTACCTGCCGTTAGAACATGAAAGGGACTACGGCTGAGCATAACGCTCAGTGAACGGATATAAAGCATGATAAGGAACTACTGAAATGAAACAGATGGTAAAATACTGGAGCTGTAAGACTGATAAGTAAAGTTGCAGCGGAAATCTGTGCATAATCTGTAAAGTCTGATTCGTAAATAATAAAGCTGAACTAATATCTGATAAATCTGAAAACATGCATTTACTGTATTTTAATTTGCCAGAGCTTATATAGGTCACGTGCTGTAACAACCGTGCATGAATAACTGGAGGGGTGACCTCGTCATGCTGTAGAGGGGTGACCTCTAAATAACTGTGCTGGGTGGAGGGATCAGCTCCAATGTGAAGGATGTAGAGCACACACCACATTCACCCTGATAACATGAAACACTTATAAGCCTAGGATGCATCCATACGCCCCACTAATAATACTGATAAAATGGCCAAGCTGAGCTGAGTGGGACGATGCAGGATATCACTCTCCTGCATGTGAGTCACGACACCGGTGCCTCTAGTGCCGTGGTTACGGTACCTCCGTAACTAGTACATAAACTGGTCGTGCTTGTATATAATGCTCAGGCAATTTATTTAGTTATTAACATGATTACTGATAAACTTAAACATATACCGGGGAAAACATTTGGCTGAAGACGGGGAATCCTAATCATGCATAGAAAGGAAGTCCTTACTGAAAGGGCGGGAAATCCGTACCTCGTGTCCAGTAACTGACCGAGATCAACTAACCGAAAGTCTACTCTGATTTCACGCGAGCTACATGAATAAGGACACGAATAAGTTAACTGATATTAGTTTATTTAATTTTTACTGATCTTATTGGCTTCTTAATTATTTATTATATTTCTGAAATTCTGTACGTATATTAACTGATAAATCTGATCTTATAATAATTCTTTTAATGTATTATCGTTCTACTATCAATTACGGTACAAGCATATTTCTGACGCTATAGCAACTGTATTAAGTATCCTGCTTAAAATATAAAGTTTCTTAAATTAGAAAGTTCCCCAGATAATTTAATTCATTTAATAAAATTATACCCATTTAGAATATTAAAGAACTACTTAATTTAATACATTCAAAATATATTTTAACCATTTATTAAACAATTAGATTAAAAGGTATAATATAAAACTCTTCGTTTTATATGTTTAAACTATAACCCGAGCCTACCGAGATACCCCAATCTCGGTCGCACTAAACAATTTCACAACTATATTAAATCTGTCTATATGAACTTTACGACAGAAAAACTGTCACAAAAAGGTGTGACCAAAAGCTGAGTGTTTAAACTGTCTATAAAGAAAACTGTCACAAAAACAGTCTGCGACGGAAAATACTGTCACCAAACCGTCGCTAATCTGGAAATAAAATCCTTTATTTTCTGTTTAGAAAACCAGGTACTGACTTTACCCTTATTCCCACTGTGTTTCTACGTTTTCCCACTGTTTGGTCACGTTTTCCCCCGTTTATATACACCAAACGCACCCTTATGTTTTCTGCCGTCCCAAACGCACCCCTTAGTGTCTATTCCCACTGTTTGCAAAACCAAACACCCTGCAACCCAAACAACCACCCCTGCTTTTGATTTTGGCTGTGTCTGGTCGAACAAAGGCACCACCGAGGCACTAGGCCTCGGCTGTATACCAACAAAAAACCCCACCGAGACTGTAGGGTCTCGGTTTCCTTGCATAAGCAAAACCCGACACCCCTGTTTGGGTAACCTTCTCACGGCAGGGCCAAAGAACACCACGCTAGCCTGTTAGGGACACGACTGGCCTGAATAAAACACCCCGAGACTGTAGGGTCTCGGTTTCGTGAGAAGGACACACCCGACACCCTCTTTATTATATATATATCTATGATTTGTTCTTTATAAGCCTTAATCAAATGTAAAATCGTGGTATAACAGATTTTAAGGAATAAGGGTGATACCTTTCAAGATTAAGGATGAGATATTATTACACATGAATAATAGCTGACGAAATCAAACTTGAAACTCCCTTTATGCTTGACTACAGCCGGCGGCCACATAGAGCACAAACCCTAATTATATTTTTTTTTGTTTGCTGCGTCTGATCTACACAAAAGGGGTAAACCCCGATATCTTTTTTTTTCTTTCATTGGCCGGGCCTAAAGCCCATTTAAACATTATTTGTTTTTTAAAACTGTCCCTTTTTTAAACTTTATATGGTTTTCCTTTTTCTAAAAAAAAAACTTTAATTTACTTACATACTTTCGTGATCAATATTCGCGTGTCTCTAGTCTTTATGAAACGTAATAAATTTTGCGTACTTAACGTATTATTTTTCCTAAATAAATGCATATAGTTTTATGTAATTAAAACTGCGTATTTAATTTTCTAAAATTTAAATACGGGTTTTACAATGATAAACAAGTCGTTTGCACAAACAATGACAAGCAAAGAAGTGTGTATGCGATGCTATCAATCCAAAAACAAATCAAAGGAGAGGATCTTGACAAGATCAATTCACAATTGTTGGAATAGAGATAGAAAAGAAACATCCATACCAATTGTAATGATAATATGTCAAGGGGTAAAAAGCTTAGAATTTTTGGAATCACCCAAGAAAATTCAGGATTTAACCATAAACTCTAAAAAAAACAAGGAGAGGATTTTGAGGAAATCAATTCAAAATTGTTGGAGTAGAGGTAGAAAACATCCAATAATTTGAAGATATCATCTCAAGGTGTTAAAAACTTAGAATTGATGGAATCACCCATACCAATTGTAAATTTTAACCGCAATCAACTCTCAAAAAGAGGAACAAAAATATCTCAACCTAGAGACATTTTTGACCAAAAAAAATAAAGGAAAACCAAAAGCGGATAAATCGACGCTTTAAGAAAAATACGGGATATAGGACATTATAGGCAACAATGCGTATGAATGTCGACACCAAATGGTGTTTAGCATACGATAAACTACATGCTCAAAGTTTCGTAGCTCTTCTCAATCATTAAGGATGTTCAAAGAACAATTACATGATGAGGAAAGGGTAAGGTTCGACTCAACTTAGTTTAGAAAGACTAGAAGAAAGAGACTCGACAGCATGATTAAAATGAATTGAGAGAGACTCAACAAAGAAGTTAAGGATAACTTTACGAAACGAGAGAAGAAACTCAAAAGAAGCTCAAGAAGACATGAAAGAGTTAGTACAAAATCTAACACATAATCAAGTAAGCACATACGATAATTCATGCAATGCCTAATGAAGTCTACAATAAACCAATGTAGAGAAGGTGTGCAATTAACACATATGGCATGCAAGAAACATGATTACTTAAAAAGAGAAGACTAAGTAAAACATGTTAGCACGTAGCATTTAAGGACATGCATAAGTTAGACACATCTAAGAGATATTATATTGGAATTGCTTGACAAAGACAAAACCTTTATAATAAGCATACATTCATTAACTAATCAATTAAGCATATAGCAAACGGATAAGCAAGAAGATATATAAGCAAGTAGCATACAAGCAAGTCATATATCTAGATATCACAAATCAAGCTACATGTAATATAAATCTCCAAGAAGATTCCTAATTATTATTAGTTTAAGAAAAGGACTCAAGATAAGAGAAAAGAAATAAACATAATAACAACAACATTTAAGACTCAAAGAAAAATCATGTTGAAAAACATGAAAGGAAATACAAGAGAATAGAAAAACAAGCCTAAAACTTAAGCATAATTCTAATCTTAGTTACACTAGAATCCTAAGATTTGCTTAAATTAGATGTCTTAGCAATAAGCAATCCACATGCTTAAATGAAAGACAAGGGTAATGGCGGAATTTGGTGGGGTGAAAGGTGAAGTCACCAAGGGTTCAACAAAGTCACTCACAATGGGAATGCTTTGGATGGGTTGAGGTTGGGTAGTCACATCCAAGAGAGTACTTGGAGTGAAGGGTTAGATCATTCATTCTAGATTGGAATAAAGAGGAGGTAGAACCATGAGAATGGTTGGTACCATGGGTTGAGGAAGTCTTGCATGGAGCAAGAGGTGGTGAGGGTGATGAAGAGATGAGAATGGGCACAATCTCATTCTAGGTGTGGCAAAAGGGTGAAGATTTAAGTTTGGGTAACTTAATCTTAATTTTGAGGTGCCTCTTTGAGGAGGAGGTTTGTGACAAAGAAATGTCAAGGTTATGAAAAGGGAGAGTTAGGCATTGTGGATGTGTGAGAATGAAATCTCAAGGTTGGGGAGGTGTGAGAATGAAATCTCAAGGTTGAGGATGTGTGAGAATGAAATCTCAAGGTTGGGGTATAAGTAGAATAGTTTGATGAATTGGAGGTTCTTGTAGAAACCATGGTAGTAATGGGTGGTTTAATGGGTAATGATGAATGGTTTGAGGTGTGAAGAACATGGCTAACAAGGAGGGTTTAAAAGGGTGAGGGGATGATCCAAACTAGTAAAGGGATAAAAAGGGAAAGCCCAAGATATTTTGGGAGTGTTCAAAGGTTTGGAACAAAGATTCCAAAGGGTGTTGGAACAATTGGGAAGTTTCAGAAAAACCGAATAAGGAAGAACTGTACGCGGTTCCTTATCTATACCGGCGGTTCCTTATCAATAAGGATCTGCGGCCTATATATACGGAACCGCCTATAGAGGCAGTGTTTTGGTGGTAAGGGAAGATTTTCCAATTCAGCAAATCCTAATGTTCTAGTCTAACTTATCATAAAGTCATGCTTAAGAGCAATAAAAACTAGAACACACACAAAGGAAAGACACATAGGTTCAATTAGCACGTAAGAAGAAAGCTAAGAAAAACCTAATGGCTACAAAAGAAAAAGACTCCTAATGACATACAAAGTTCATCAAAGTAAACTATCATTAGTCATATATAGGAAGAGCTATTTAGCCAATTTAGAGAATGAGTATGAGACTATCACTAGAGGTGCTCAATTAAGGCTAAACACGACCATTTCTACGAGTTATACACCAACTCAACTTCCCACGTGGAAGTAATTCAACCGTTAGGTCAAATTAAGATCCTAGTGCATAAATTCTCTAGTAGTCATTCTCAAGTTATACAAAATATAATTCCAACATTTGCCTAATAAAGTTTAGCAAGGAGGAAACTTGCATGGCGACACAATGCAAGACCTAATGAGGGTTAAGAATGCACCATTGCATATCTTGACAAAAGAGTCTAGTTAAGGTTAATTACCTTAATAGATCTTGAGGTCAATAACATTGAATTGTACAAACCAAGTTTACATAATTTGTTAAACACTCTTGATTGGTCTTTCGGAAATGACACATTTATAAATTGCATAGCAATGTAAATTACTTGAGTATTTCGGATGAAACATCCAAGTTATCAAACCGACTCTATTGTGCATTATAAGTAATTATTAAACAAAATATGTCTAACAATTTGAACAATTAGATTCAATATAACACCATCAACACAAGTGTGAGTTATGATCCGATGTATATTATTAATAAACCACATTCATGTCTACACTAAAAAACATGTCAGTTAGATTCGATAATGATACCAATCATAATTTGAATAATGCATTGATATTTAATCGAAATCTTTCTTGATTCCCACAAACACTCTTTTAAGAGAAAATAGCTAAGATTTTCAAAGGGTGTTTCATGTTTTATAGTGAGACATTTATCTACTTGAACTAATAACACAATGATCGAGTAAGACGACCTAAATCAATAGATTTGACAAGCTCCCAAAGCTTTCAAACCTAAAAGTGTTAAAGAACATCCCGAGGTGTACAAAATGTTTATGTAACATTTGTAAACTAAGAGATGTTAATCCTATATGCAATGCACACATAATGTTGAAACTAAAATGTAAGAAATCTAGCGTACATCCTAATTAGGAAAAACTAGATACTAACAAATACCAAGCAAGGCACAAGAGACTAGACATATAAGCAATACTACTACAAATAGCAAGGAACACTTAATAATGTCTATATATAATAATAACACACAAGGAAACACATACAAACAATTAGCTTAACACATAAAAGCATTCGTCCATGTTTTGAGTGTTAGATACAACAAAGTATTCATAGCTTGATTTTATTTGAAAATAGTCTTTGACCCATTTAAGATTTAATTAAGTTTAACACTTTGTAAATATATCAATTTTTAAAGATATATCACCAAGAGATGTCCAACTTAATAGAAAAGAGTAAAACACAAGTTTTACGACAAACCGACGCTCAATACTTTGGACAAAGTATGGAACTTAGAAACCATCCAAATTTTAAAGTTTGAATAAAGGTTTGGAAGCATTTTTAATTGAAAGAAAATTCAATTACATTCGAAATGACGGGTGGCACGACTTCTACGGACTTACGGTTGATTTTATATGATTTTTCAAAGTTTTCAAAAATCTGAGTCAGACTGACTGCGGTTCCTTATTGATAAGGATCCACGGGGAACAATAAAGAACCGCGGTCAGAGGACAAAAAATGATTTTTTGGCCAAAATCATTTGGTAACTTTTTGGAAGGACTTATGACTCTAAAAAATCATTTTAGACACATAGAACTCGTATTTTAGAGTTAATTATGACACAAAAGATTTTTATACTTCCAAACATGAAAAAATTTAATTCAGGCTATTATACAAGTTTATTTAACACCAAAACTTGTATGAATAAAACAACAAAACACATTTCATAAGTAATCAATCTTTATGAACAATTTGATACAAAGATCGTCTCTATTTTTTAAAAACCGTTTTCATTTTTAAAAACCATTTGTTTTGAAAAAGAGAGCAAAGATCGATCCAAGCTTTAAAGTACAATATACTTCAAAGATCTTGATTAACCTCGCTCTGATACCAATTGTAGAAACTAGAAGGGGGGTTTGAATAGTTTCTAGTTAGTTTTCAATACATTTCGGCTTAATCCACTGTGCGCGGTTCCTTATGTCTACCTGCGGTTCCTTATCAATAAAGAACCGCCGGTCCACTTATGGAACCGCCGACAGTGGACGATGCCATTTGTTACATGTTAAACATCAACAATCCTTTGTATCAAATTCTCGATCAAGCTTGACTAGATATGAGATGTGTTTGATTAAAAGATAAATACTACAAGTAAGTAAACACACAAACACATCAAATCAAGAGTACATCAGGCAATAGTCTAAACACTAAGCACACACGTAATAAGCATAAGCTTTTCCGCAACTAAGATGTTTAGACTAAGTGATGTACACTTGACCATAATCTAAACATTAAGCACACACGTACTAAGCCTTAGCTTTTCCGCAACTTAGATGTTTAGATTATGAGATGCACACAACACACAACAACAAGTATGCAACTATAAATATATCTAAAAAGGTAAAGACATAAATGTAAATGAAAGTACCGACACGATGATTTATAGTGGTTCGGTTACGAAGCTCTTCTTCGCCCTACTCCACTCCTCGAGTACACCTTACTCGAAAGTTACTTCACTAGTCAACAAACTCCTTAAGGTAGAGAAACCATACACAACGTCGCTTATCCAATTTCCGACTCTAAGGTAAAAGTCGAGTCCTAATCTTAGGTAGGACCAATCTACACAACGTCGCCCACTTCACCATTTAACGACACAAGACTAGATGTCGAGTTCTAATCGAAAGCTAGAACCAATCTTCACGACTCTTTACTTTGAAGCTAAGTGAGAACTTCACACAACACAACTACTAATCACTTTCAAGTTTAGTGAGAACTCACAAGACACAACCACATCACTTTAGAGTTTAGTGAGAACTACCAAGACACAACCTAATCTACCCACTAGTTATGTTTTATGGCCCAACATAACAAACCTTGTGTTTTATGGCCTAAACACATAAACCATATAGATCTAAGCACACATCACTTAGATCTATAACTCTAATGCTATATCCAAGTACTAACAAGGCTTGGATCGACACAACTAACACCTAATCTAAGTATACCCATCACTTGGATATTCTACCCTTACAAACACATCCAAGTGTACCCAACACTTGGATCTTCTACATATACATAGTAGGAAGACTAAAAACATAACTTAGATCTATAGAAGGAAAGATCTTCATCATGTAGTGAACACAACACATCATGGTAATGATAGTGTTCTTCTCTTTGCACTTGAGAGTATGAGAAGATTGAAGATTGAATCACATCTTAAATAAGATTTATCAAAACTAACTAATAAAGGATCTAAGATGGTCTTTGAAAGAAACTGTGCAAAAAGGGTTGAAAGAAAATCTGGAAATGATCCACTATTTATAGGACAACATTGCAACTGTCAAAAACACCCGCGGTTCCTTATCTCTACCCGCGGTACCTTATCAATAAGGAACCGCGGGTTCCTTTAAGGAACCTCCTCGTCGGAGTCCGTGCAAATTTGTCCTTTAGTAGGGATATGCCATCCGGGTAGTTTATACCCTCAAAGGATATTCCTTTGGCATATGGAATATGCCAAATTCAAATTTCCATTTTCTTTTTAATAAAACATTTTCTTAAAAATAAAGTTAATTAAAATCTTTTTTCACATTTGATTAAAATGTGAGTTTTATAAAAATATTAATCCTTGATCACTTAGTTAGGTTAATGACATGTTTGTACATACCTTGAGTGATTCATGCCGAATGCGGTCTTGGAGGTGTCAAGAGAAGTATACAAATGTATTCTTGAGTGATTACGAGTACCTTAACATTTTACATAATGTATTGAGAATTATACGTTTGTCATCAACAAAACATAAAGAGAATATATCGACAAAGCATCGTAATGTTTGCACTAACAGTGGGTATTATAAAATATACCCTAACGAAAAAGGCTCTTAAGTGCTTCGCGCCGCCTTGTTTCCCCGCTTGCTTGTGCGTGTTTAGATAAAAAGGGCTAATCGAGGGTTTGCCAACCAAAGTATTATCTAAGTATCATATATATTTTCTTGGTTTCATTTGATTAAACCCTCTTGAACGTTTTGGTGTTACACCAACGTTCTAAAGTCATCGAAGGCGTTCACTTCACGTGATCGTTTTCATTCCTTGAGGCTCCTTTAATCAAGAGATTTGATTGAGGAGAGATTTGCAGATTTTTGTCTACTTAATACATTCACAAAATCCAAAAAAGTAAAAACAATCAAAAATAAAAAAAATTCGAAAAATTAAAAACACACAAAAGAATCTTCTTTGGTCGTCCCCACGTTGTACGTGACGTTTATGCTTACTCATAATCAAGCAAGACGTACACGTAAACGAAAAACCGAAAGGAGACCACACCTAACCTTTCTAGTGAGGAGTCTCCTATTGACGAACCTATCGTAGAAGAAGAACCAACCATGGCTAATCGAACTATGATGGAGTTACTTCAGCACCCATCGAGGGTTATGGAGAGGTGTAAGATATTGTAAATCTTGCTTATGTTTTAGAGAGAGAAAGAGATAGAAATATGGTAAGAACACACACACACTTTTAGAGAGAAAGTATGAAAACACACTTTTACTATGTGTAAAGTTATGTGAACCAACCACCCTCTCCATCTAAGGAGAGGGTTTATATACCAAGCCCATAAGATGGGCTTGGGCTTACAATTGGGTCGGCCATACAAGCATGGACCGGGCTTTTCCTTGTTTGAGTTATAAAAAGATATCTAGACTACGAGCTACTACTTAATATATTGTCGGAGTGACCGAATCTTCCTAAATACGTAAAAACGTATTTCTAACAAGAGGCTATTGTGATTCCTGTCATCCTTGCGGAGAATTTTGAAGTTAAAACGGGTTTGTTGTCGATGATTCAAAACAACAAATTCCGTGGTGATGAAAAGGACAACCCGCACAACCATATCCGCCAATTCAATCGTCTTACCGCCACTTGCAAGTCTAAGGACGTTGCTAATGACTCGATTAAGATGATGATTTTTCCGTATTCCTTAGAGGGGCCCGCTAAAATTTGGTTAGAGAAACAGCCACCCAATTCTATATTGACGTGGAAGGATCTCGTTTCAAAGTTTGTGAACCATTTTTTCTGCCCTCTAAGACTACCCACTTGAAAAACAAGATTTCAAAATTTTCACAAGAATTTAATGAGAGATTTTCTACGGCTTGGAATCGGTTTAAGGAAATGTTACATTAGTGTCCTCATCACGGTTTTTCCGACTTGCATCAAATTGATACGTTTTACAATGGATTGAATGATCATGAAAGAGATTATCTTAATGTCGCCGCTGGTGGTATTTTTTTGTGTAAAACGGTTGAGGAAGCGTTGTTGATTATAGTCCTCGTAGCACATCGAGTGTTCGTAAGGCTTCGTCTTCGACTTCACCTTCATTGTCCAATACCATCGATGCTTGCCAAATTAAGGAAAATTCGGAAAAAAAATCTTTGATAAGCTTAAAGGTCATTTAATTGAATTCAAAGTTGGTGAACAAAGTGCTCCCGCTATGGCTAAGGCGGTTGAGGTTTCATGCATGTATTGTGGTGGAGGTCATGATTTCTACGAGTGCATTACCAACGGTAGTAACACTTCGAGTGCCTACCCGGATACGGAAACTTACAACCAAAACGATTAAGTTACCCGCTCTAATCAAATGACTCCACTGGGTTTTGCTCCCAATCAAAATGCTAACAACAACTATCGAAACAATCAAGTTGGTTACAAAAACAATTACAAGGGTAACAACTATGGGAATCAAGGGACTAATAACAATCAAGTTTCAAACAAAAATCAAAATAATGATTTTCAAAACAACAACAAGAGTTTGCAAACTTTGAAAGATCTTTCAAATGAATTTGTTGAATACGCAAATGGAAACGATGCTAGTTTTGATAACATACAAAGAGAGATCATTAGCCTAAGATCCGAGTTTAAGAATGACTTGAAAAAGGAGTTGAAAAATGAGTTAGCAAATGAGCTTAAGATCCACAGCAACAAACTAGAGGGAAATGTAACTAGGTTACAACAAAACCAAAAAAAATGGAACAAGGTCAACATGAAATAAAACAAGAGATGCTTAAGGCCGACAAGAGGCAATCTATGTTTGAGGATAAAATTTCATCCATGTTTGAGGCTATAATGTGTAAACCGTCTTCGAGTAGTCTTCCTAGAAACACAATATCAAACCCTAAGGGAGAGATGAAAGTGATTACACGAAGTGGTAA
Source organism: Glebionis coronaria (assembly GCA_025667525.1). Classification (NCBI taxonomy): domain Eukaryota; kingdom Viridiplantae; phylum Streptophyta; class Magnoliopsida; order Asterales; family Asteraceae; genus Glebionis; species Glebionis coronaria. The sequence continues at coordinate 471,015,561 of CM046878.1, forward strand.
GACACTTAAGGAACCGACTCCTCAACCAATTACTCCAACGGTGGAGGAAATTGAGGAAGAATCCGAGGTGGTGGTCGAAAAGGAGCAAATCCTAAGCCCACGAAGTACCGCTCATGCCACACCTACGCTTGACCCATTACCATCATTGGAACCCGAGATTCCAAAGGCTATGCCTATGCCTCAACCCACACCACCTTTGCCCTATCCATCGAGACTTAGAAAGGAGAAACATCAAGAGCGCGACAATTACCAATTTGAGCTTTTTATGAAAATGTTTCCTGATTTGCATTTCAGTATAAGTTTTGCCGACGCTTTGGTCATGATGCCTCGATTTGACGCTAACTTTAAGAGTATGTTAAACAACAAGGAGAAATTGCAATAATTGTCTAGTTGTTCTTCGGTTTATCTTAACCGCATACCTCAAAAAGTCGGTGATCCCGGTAAATTCTTGATTCCATGTGCAATTCAAGATATGGAAGAATGCTATGCCTTGGCCGATCTTGGTGCTAGTATTAACTTGATGCCACTTGCAATCTTCAAGTCGCTCAATCTTCCTAATCTTACTCCTTCACTAATGTCTATCGAATTGTCCGATCATTCCACGATTCCCGCATGTGGATTGGCCGAAGACGTTCTTGTGAAAGTGGGAAAGTTCTATTATCCGGTAGACTTTATCGTTGTCGATATTCCCACGGATCCTCAAGTTCCTCTTATTTTAGGTCGTTCGTTTTTAGATACGTCTATGGCATCGATTGATGTGCATGCTAGAAAGATCACCTTACGTTTCAACGACGAGGAACTTGTTATAAACGCAACACAAAACTCTTCAGTTTCTCATGTTTATTCCGTTGCTACCATAAACCTTGTTGATATGATCGACGTTGTTTGCGAGGAATTTTCACAAGAATTTCTAGGTTTTGGTGACGATGAAAATAGTGTTAATCCCACTATGCTTGATCCCATTCTTGATAATTCGACACCATCCTTCACTCCATTTGAAGATGGTGGTTTTACGTTGGAAGAATTTAATTTTCCACGTACTTATGACGAAGACCTCAACAACGATGAGGACTTCTCGATTATTAAGGATATTCTTAACGATTTCCCATTTCCTCCACCTGAGGAGGTTATGAGTATCGAACCCAAATCTTCAATTGAGGAACCAACAATCCTCGAGTTGAAAGATTTACCTCCTCATCTCGAATACGTATTTTTGGAGGAGGACGACAAGTTTCCGGTTATTATTGCGAAAGATCTTTCGAATGATGAAAAAACCGCACTTGTCGATGTTCTAAAGGATCACAAAGGGGCAATTGCGTGGAAATTATCCGACATTAAGGGGGTCGATCCTAAATTTTGTACCCATAAAATCTTAATGGAGGAGGACTACAAACCCGCAATCCAATGCTAAAGAAGGGTGAACCCCAAAATTCACGACGTCATCAAAAAAGAAGTCCTAAAACTCCTTGACGCAGGAATGATATACCCTATTTCTGATAGCCCTTGGGTGAGTCGTATTTATTGTGTCCCTAAAAAGGGAGGAATGACCGTTGTGCCAAACGATGCCAACGAGTTAATTCTAACTCGACTCGTGACTGGTTGGAGGGTGTGTATCGACTATCGCAAGTTGAATGACGCGACTCGTAAAGACCATTTTCCCTTGCCCTTCATGGACCAAATGTTGGAGCGTCTTGCGGGAAACGATTTTTATTGCTTTTTAGATGTTTTTTTCGGTTACTTCCAAATCCCCATCGATCCTGGTGATCAAGAAAAAACTACGTTTACATGTCCATATGGAACGTTTGCCTATCGTAGAATGCCACTCGGACATTGTAATGCACCGGGAACCTTTCAAAGGTGCATGATGGAAATTTTTCATGATATGATCGAGAAGACGATGGAAGTTTTTATGGATGACTTTTCCATGTTTGGTAGTTCGTTCACCTCGTGTCTAGGATATTTAAGACAAATGTTAAAACATTGTGAGGAAACCAACCTTGTGCTTAATTGGGAGAATTGTCATTTTATGGTTAAAAGTGGAATCGTCTTAGGGCACAAAGTTTCGAAAGCGGCGATTCAGGTAGACAAAGCTAAGGTAGACGTCATCGCCAAGTTAACTCATCCCAAAACCGTCAAGGGAGTTAGGAGTTTCCTAGGCCACGCGGGCTTTTATCGTCGATTCATCAAGGATTTTTCAAAGATTTCTCGACCTATTACACATCTCCTCGAAAAATACGATCCTTTTGTCTTTAACGAAGATTGTGTACGAGCCTTTGAAATCCTTAAGAGGAAACTTACTGAAGCTCCCATTCTTGTTGCTCCCAATTGGAACCTTCCCTTTAAGCTCATGTGTGATGCTAGTGACTACGCTATTGGGGCCGTATTGGGGCAACGTCATGAAAAACACATCTTGCCTATTCACTATGCTAGCAAGAAGATGACCGAGGCTCAACTAAAGTACACTACAACGAAAAAGGAAATCCTTCCCGTGGTGTATGCATTTGAGAAATTCCAACCTTGCCTCGTCTTGACTCAATGCATAGTGCATACGGATCACTCGGCTATCAAGTATCTCATGGCTAAACAAGATGCAAAGCCGAGACTACTTCGTTGGATTCTCCTCCTACAAGAATTTGATGTCGAAATCCTTGACAAAAAAGGAGCCGAGAATCTAGCGGCCGATCATCTTTCTCGTTTGGAAGATCCTCACCAAAGTGTTTACGAGCCAAAGGAAATCACCGAAACATTTCCTCTAGAGACACTTGGTGTAGTGAATTCTAAGCCTGATTCATCCACCCCATGGTTTGCGGACATCGCAAATTACCATGCGGGGAACTTCATCATTAAGGGTATAACGACTCAACAAAAACAAAAATTCTTTCGTGACGTCAAGTTCTACTTTTGGAACGACTCTTATCTATTTCGAACTTGTGCGGATCAAATCATTCGACGTTGTGCATTTGGCACCGAAGCTTTTAACATCCTTAGAGCTTGTCACGTGGGAGCAACGGGTGGTCACCACGGTGCTAATCTCATGGCGAAGAAGGTCTTTGATGTCGGGTTCTTTTGGCCTACTATTTACCGAGATGCACATGCACTTGTGAAGTCATGTAACTCATGCCAACGACAATGAAAAGCCTCACAAAATGATGAAATGCCACAAAATATCATCCAAGTGTGTGAGATCTTTGACGTTTGGGGAATTGATTTTATGGGGTCGTTCCCATCATCTCGTGGTAATAAGTACATCCTTGTCGCCGTTGACTACCTATCCAAGTAGGTGGAAGCTAAGGCTTTGCCCACGAACAATGCTCGTGTGGTAGTCAAGTTTTTGAAAATCTTGTCTTCTCGGTTTGGAACCCCTCGTGCGATCATAAGCGAACGTGGAACCCATTTTTGTAATGACCTATTCGAAAGGGTCCTAAGGAAATAGGGGGTTACACATCGGCTTTCTATGGCTTATCACCCACAAACGAGTGGGCAAGTCGAGGTTTCAAATCGAGCGTTTCAAACCGGCTTATCACCCACAATCATGGTCGGATAAGTTGGACGATGCTTTATGGGCCTTTTGGACCGCTCATAAGACGCCCATAGGGTGCACTCCTTATAAGCTTGTATATGGGAAGAATTGTCACTTACCAATTGAACTTGAACACAAAGCTTATTGGGCCCTTAAGCATTGTAAAGATGATATTGAGACTGCGGGGAAACACCGGAAAATGCAATTGAATGAATTGGATGAATTAAGAGACATTGCTTATGAAAATTCTTTGATTTACAAAGAAAAGACTAAAAAGTTTCATGACTCAAAAATTTAAAACTGGGTTTTTAACATTGGAGATCAAGTGTTGCTTTTTAACTCACGTTTGAAAATATTTTCCGGCAAGTTGAAATCCCGTTGGTCCGGTCCATTCACCGTTACCCAAGTTTTTCCATATGGGACCATCGAGCTAACTCAAAATGATGGCCCCAATTTCAAGGTTAATGGACATAGGTTGAAGTACTACTTTGGTGGGGAAGTTCCCTCTTTGAACTACCTCGACCAAATAACCTTCCCCAATGATAATTAGTATTGAGGGGATCGAGTCGAGCTCATGACTCGGTAATAAAAAACGAGATGCCTCGTGTGGGAGTCCCATGCTTATCATTGTACATATTATCGCTTTCTAATGTAGTAATGTGAGGGGATTTATGCCCTTCCAACCTTTGTTCTGTGGTTATTTGTGATATATGGTTTTTAGATGATCATGATCTTCACGATTGGAGCCTCTCGTGTTCATTTTATGGGAGCACTCGATCGTTTGCTTTGAAGAATTCTCAATATCCATGATATATCCTTATATGTTCTAACCTTAGGTTTATAGCACACTTCATAAACGACTTTAAATTTAACGGTTACACCCTTTCCATGCTATATTAAGCATTTGACTATGTCTCTAGTATGGGGGTTTCCAACCCTTAGACTCGAAACATTGAGAACAATGTTTAACTTTAGTATTGGGGGGGGGGGTGTGAATAGATACTTGCCTTGCCAAAGTTTATCTTTTTGTTTATCGTTTTGTTGCAAAATAAGGCTAAAAATGGCCAAATTTTAAAATTTTTCTCATGTTTCATAAGTGTTTGAAGACACGAATGTAGATTTTTTTCGATGGCGAGAATAAGAGTAATTTTTGACTCGACCATGCGTGTTGAGCACTTAGCTTCGATTCCTTAACTTATATTAGGCTAAGTCTCTTAAATGAGGACGAGAAATGATAGAGTTAATTATAAGTTACTATGCTAAACGTAGAGTACTCGTATTCTTTCAAAAACTCATGTGTTCTCGTTATTTGCTTATTCTCCCTTCGGTTGTATATCTATTTTGCTTAATAAGTATTGGCTTAGCGGTTTACTCTTGATTGTTGGTTTCTAGTCTTTTCTAGTAGCTTCCATGTAATTAAATTGGGAAAAAATTAAGGTATCGCCAGCGTCACAGTTTTGAAGTATTGGCAACCCGAATAATCGAAAGCTTCACCCAGTAATAAGATTTCAAGTGCTCGCCTAAATCAAGCAAACAATTTGAAGCTCACAAGGCCGAAAAATCTATGTGAAATTGAAAGTGAATTATGCCTTAATCTTTGAAGCTTTAAAGATCCAAAATTCGCCTTAGCGTGAGGATATACGTCTTTGGCCATAATAAAACCACCGATGAGGAGGATTATAAAAGGCAAGGCAAGACCGAAGTCATAATAAAAGCTTCATGGCAAAGTTGAATAAAAGATGGAGGTAAACCTATGATAATAAGGCCCATCTGGTAGGGGGCGTATAAAAGTCTTGGTAATAAGTCTCATGTTCAAAACCGTTATAAAACCGTGTTTATCGATCCTTCTTGTTGACTTAATTTTTTGACATCGTTGTCTATTAGGGAGGGTTATTAATTCAATGGTCTTGGATACACCGTTATGACTCTATTTTTAGACCAAAACCTCTATCATCGCATAAGTAAAAAATGTATCCTCGTGAACATTCAAGACAAAAATAAAATATAAGGGATACCACTTAGGAATATGGGAGAATAAGTACGTGATTACGGCATATGAGTAGTGTTAGTATTACTAACTTATAATGACAATGATCTCGTTGCACGCTTGGCATAGAATTAGGGTGAAAATCGAGGACGACGAAATTATTTCTAACGAAGCATTCACGTGTTCTTGTTCTATGAACCTAAACGTCCCATTTTGCGATGAAAATCATTCATTATGTCTAAAACGCAAGTAGTAGTAATAGTAGTAGTGTAGTAAGTTTATCATTCAATAAAAGTGCATAAAAATGAATTTTGGAGGTGCTATGATACTTTATTCTATCATTGCGTGAGGGCACGGCAATGGTTTAGTATGGGGGAGTGATGAGACTGCTTTTATACATAGTCTCATCGTCCAAAATGGGCTTAAAATGCATTAAATATCATGAAATATGCCAAATATATGCTTTTGTTTATTACATGTATACTTTACGTACGGATATTGAGAAAATGGCAAAAGATCACAAGAAACAAACAAAAACAAACACGGGAAACGGAGCCGCACAATGAACCAAGCCCTAATGGTGATCTTGAAGAATTGAAGATTATACAAGAAGGGTCCTCCAATATAGAAGAATTGACACTTTAAACCCTTGTTTATTCATAATTACAAGTTTGGTCCTTAAAGTTTGTCAAATTGCAAAAAGGACCCTCCACTTTGAAGAATTGGCAAGAATGGTCCCTCAAATTTGAATACTTGTCATTATTAGTCCTCCAAGAAGTCAACAATACATGTCAACACCTTGAAGAATGAATAATATGCCAAAACACCCCTTCAAATATCATGAAATTACAAGAAATACCCTTGAAGATACTTTTGTAAACTTTTTGGGGCAAAAGTGTGAAAACCAAAACTTGGTTTATAAAGGAATTCGGATTTGTGCATATAAAACCTGAAATGAAAGGAAATAAAGAGGTGAGGGGTTAAATTTGGATGAAAAAGAAAGTAACCTAGACCAACCACACCTCTACACGTGTCCCACTAACTCCATCCAACCAATCACGACTCACCATTTCTCCACCTCACCCTCCACTCACAACTGAATATAACTAACCTATTTAATTATTTAATTTGGACGGTTAACACATATTTAAAAGCTAAAACAGATCAAAACCTGTGTTCATAGTGTTCTTAGCAAAATTGGGCATTCCCTAATTACTATGAATTAGACCCTAATTCCCTCCAGAATTATGATTAGGGTGACACTAAACATAACCCACACCTTAAACCTCATGCCACATCATCCCAATGTTCACATGTTCTATGCCCTGTCTCACTTTTGGAGAAGATGCCAAAACAGTGCCAACCATCCAACGCCCCATAAAGCTGCTTCATATCTAAGCTTAATATGAGCCTTAAATCAAATTCCAACAGCTCACAAGTCCACAAACGTTCAAGAAGAGTTCACATGAGTTCAAATTTTAAAATTTCCACACGGGTATTTCTATGAGATCAAGCACTAGGGTTTACGTTTTTTATGCTTTCTAGTTCATCATTGTAGCCTATATACAGGCATAGGGCTGCAACATTAGTGTTTGCACTTGGTTTTTCCTTATTCACAAATCTGTATATCCTTCTTTCATATTAATGAAAAAGTGTTTGATATTGCTGATGAAATCCAAGTGCCAATCTTAATCTTTTCTTGTTATTGATATATGTTTGTGTTTATTGAATCTCAAAACCGGTTTTCAAAGATTGTGTAAGAAATTGCATAATTTTCCAAAACTTGATATTTTGCTAAGTTCTTGGTTCAAACCCTTGAAATTTTTGGATTGCAAGTGATTATAGCACCCTAATAAGAAGATTATCAAGGTGTTGTAAGCTTGTGGTTTGGGGATAATCAAGGAGTGGGAACAAGTTTGCATTAATCAAGCTTTTTTCCATTTTTATGTTTTATATAAATTGTTCTCTAACCTTGTTGAATCTTAGCAGGGTTGTATTGGAATCTCGTGTCTTGTTTAGCCAGACACATCAGCTCAAAAATTCGTGGGTGTGGATGTACATCCATGAGGTTTGAGTCCCTTTTCCCAAAATCTATCAAAAGTACTTGATTCTGTGATTTGTGTGTTCTGCTATTATAAGAGGTGCTTTTGTGGCTTGAATCTGCTTAATATTGCATGATATTGATGTTATGATGCTAGATTAGGCTTGGGTAAAACTGAATCACACATTTGCTTTGTTAAATCTTTGATTAAAAAGTGAAAGGGGTGTTTGGGTTTACTGATTTAAGGTCATTGTTTGATTTTGAGTTATTGTTAAGTGTTGTTTTGTGCTTGTACTTGATAAATACTTGGTTCTGTGCTATTATCTGCAAGTTTTTGGCTTTTGAACATCAAATTCTTGATTGTGCTATAACTTGTTGAAATCTGCTTGTTTTGACCTAAGATCTTGGAAACACGTAGATTGTATGCATGCTTAGGGCTACCAAGTGATTAAAAAAGTTTATATAACCTGTTAAGAAGATTTGAGGGTTTGAAATTTGATTTGTGGTCAAGTACATCAGCAAAGTTTGAAATCTGCTCGTTCTTTGTTCATCAGTAACATTTGTTGGCTTGAATCTTTGTCTGAACCTTGAATCATTGCATGAAACCAATTAATTTATGTTCATTTGAATTAATCTAAGCTGTTGTGTGCATTTGGTTCAATTTGGTTGGCTTATTAATGCTAAAAAAAATTATTTGTTGAAAACTGCTTATTGTTCATGTTTGTATCATATCTGGTGATCTTTTGAATTAACTACACTAATTGGCTGAAAGGATTTGTGTTATTGTGCTTGAATTTGACTCCTTATAACCCACTGGTTATAAGGGTGCCTTTGTGTGGCTTGAATCCAACAAAAATCCATATAAGACAAAAGGTCAAAATAGTCAAGCAGTGGGAACTCCTTTCCCTTGTTGCTAGCCAATGCTAGTGTTAAGGTCATCAGCTTATTCATAAGCTATTTTAGCTTATTTGGACTTGTAACAACTTATTTTTTGTGATCAATCTTCCTTATTTGACCCAATGAACTAATCTGGAGCTTTTTAGGGTTTGACTTTTAGGTTTGACTAGAAAACCAATTGAGTTGACTTTTTCATAAGTGCTTATTTGCTTATTCCAGCTTATTCAGTGTACTTATTGGAAATCTTTTTGATTATTTTGCTTAATTAAGTCATTTTAAACCTTTTGCAACTTGAATCAGCACTTGAGGTGGCCTAAAACTCGAAAACGACTATTTTGCCGTTTTCTGTAGAGAGCTTTTGCTTATTTCAGGATTATTTCTTAGGCTTTTTCAAAATTTCTTTTCACAGATCTCTTTATTATCCCAAATGAAGCTTGTGTGTCAAATTAGAGCTTATGGCATTGGCTTATGGCTTAATGGGCTAAAAAGCCCATTAAGAATAAGCTGTTGATAATTAAGCTGTGATAAACTCACTTTCAGCTTTTAGGCCTTTAGAGTTTTGTGCTTAAAATTAAATTTTAAGTCAAGTGGGTAATTTTGGGCTTATTTGATGGACTTTTTCTTATTGGGCCTAATTTCAGCCCATTAAGGGTCTGTTTTGCTATTTAGCCCATTTTAAGGCCGATTAGGGGTATTTTGGTAATTTCAAGTTCATTTATGTGTTTATTATGTTAAAATAAACTAGTTTACAACTTTTTAGAGTTTTTTTTTTTATAAATTTTAGATTTTTAATATTATTTTATTATTAAAAATTAAAATTTAGATTTTTATAAGTTTTTCATTTTTCCTAGTTCAAATACATTATGTTAGGAATTTTAAAATTTTTAGATTAATTTTAGTGTCATTTGATTAATTTTTTAAAATAATTTTTAGAATTATTTTAAGGTTTTATAGTTTTTTATTATTTTAAAATTGTTTTAATTAATTTTAAAATTTTCAAAAATAGTTTTTAATTTAGTTAAGTCATTTTAGAGGTTCACAAAGTGAAAAATCTCATTTTGGGCTTTTTGTTAATTAAATTGATTTTTTGGGCTTTAATTAGCATTAAAAAATTATTATTTAATTAAATAAAAGGGTTGGGTGATTTTTGATTTTTTGTAAACTCTAATTACATTTTTAAGATTTATTACAATTTTCTAGGAATTTTTTGGGTAATTTTTAAATTTAGTCACTTTTTATGGTTTTACGTGCATGACTTTTCGTCTTAGTTTAATTCGTAATCGTAACCGTCATCCTTTTCTACTTTCTTTTCTATTTTCTTTCTTCATAAATATAATCTCAAACACTTAATCATTTCTTACACAACACACTTGCCTCCTTGGAAAACGAACTTGAACTTAATTTGGTCATTAGTGCTTGGTTTTCCTAAACCGACACTTAATACTTGCCACTTTTACGCTCTTTTCCTAAAGAGTAGTAAAACCATTACATCAGTCGTGTCAAACACTTTCAGATCAAAGTATTTCAATGGTTTATCGAAATCATCAATCGGATAAAACACAGAATCGAACAGTGAATGTGTTTTGTTGTTATGATATCAGAACCAGAAAAATGAAAAAGATAATGACCAATAAACTGAAATTTGGTTGGTAACTGCTATAGCAGTTGCAACTACAAAATCATTGGCAAACCGGGTAGGCAAAATCGGGTCTAGGTTTCAAGGAATTTTATTTTTATGTGCGCTGCCCCTTGGACCTTGCCAGGGGCTGCCGCCCCCTGGACCCTGCTACCAGGGGCGCTGCCCCCGGACCCCCGTCGTACGGGGGCTTTGCTCCCAGATAATCACAATAACTCCATACAAGTGTGCACTCCACACAACCCTGACTTGATGAATATTTATCACGATTACACATTGGTCAACTAAGTCAATCCATTACACTTAAATCATATTGGTAACATAAAATCACCAACATCCTACCCCTACTCCTGAGACAAACCTTCAAGTAAACAAACTGCTTCTAGTGGCTTTCGACCAGTGTATGTGTGCATATGGTTGCATATGGGCAAGCGAAAGAATGTGATTCTTATACAAAATTGCAAGGTTGTAGTGTTTTACACTCCTAGCTAGTAGATCATTTTGAAAAAGAATAGGAAAATAAAATTGCTGCCAAACTTCTATAACTAGACAAACAACATAATGGTGCACAATGTTTAAAAACTATAGAATAAGAAAAGCATGCGGAGAATGAATAGAATGACGAGATTGATGAGAATGGCCTAAGTCCCGAGGCCACACGATGATTTTGAAGTTCGAAAGGGATTAGCTACATAAAGCATGGTGTGAAAATGTCAAACTAACCAAGTCTATAATGTTTGTTTTTCGTTTGCATGCCTTTTACATTTACAGGTTTAGAGTTGGGGTGATTGGACTTGTCATTTCTGCCTTTCTCTCCTTTTGGGCTTTCGTTAGGCTTTGCTTCTAAACTCAGTCTCGTGGGCCTTTCCACCCGTTGGAGTATCAAATTTACTCTAGCTCTCATTGAGCCAGGGTTAACATGCATAATAAGCTAGGGTTAGCACTCATAATACACACAATTGGTGTTCTCTCTCTCTCTCTCTCTCTCT